>JAHHUM010001154.1:2151805-2510725 GCA_036173005.1 Crenichthys baileyi | reverse complement strand
TTTTTCTGTAAAATCTAATTTCAATTTCGCTCACATTTTTTAACTATGACTTAGATCTGGACTTTGACTGGGCCATTCTGACTCCAGAATATGCTTTGATCTAAACTGTCTCATTATAACGCTGGTTGTTGTCCTGCTGGAGGGTGAACCCCCATCCAAGTCTCAAGACTTTCCACCCTCTAACAAGTTTTCCTACATTCATGCCCTGTGTTTAGCTCCACACGTCTTCCCATTAACTCTGTCCAGCTTCACTGTTCCCTCTGAAGAAAAGCATCCCCACAGCATAGTGCTACCACTACCATGTTCTCAAAAAAAAGTTATTTTTTGTACTCTGCCAAAAAGTGCAGTTTTGGCCCTAAACTTTACAACGGCTTTCGCCCTGATCTGTCTGCTGTTTCCTTGCTCTTCTTTTAACAAGCCAGCATGATCCTCACAGAGAAGCTGTATTTCTACCAATCTGGGTGGCTTGTAAACGCAGTTGGTTGTACTGGGTTTTTACTTGTATCAGAGTAAAGTGGACAAGTTCAAATGTAGTCCAGTCCTTTCAGATTTAAAGACTTAAATCTAAAACTATGTATCCTTTTTTCTTCCCACTTCATAGTTTTACAACACTTTGTGTTGTTCTATTCCATAGAATTCCAAAATAATATGTTGAAGTTTTTGCTTCTAATATGACAAAATGTGCTGAAATTCAAGAGGTATAAATGCTTTTCAAGTCATATAGTTACAGATATTATGTACAATCACCTAAGACAGCAAACGTATATTAAATTGACAATTTGATCACAATGTTTTTCTAGATTGCTGTCCTGATGTCCATAGGTTGTCCTTAACCAGCAGTGCTCAGAGTTTTCTTGAAAACCAAACAAAAATGGCAAAATGGTTTGTTCTTCTTATCAAACTACTGGACCACTGCAGTGCAGCAGCAGCTACAGGTTTGTTCAAGCATGTACAATCACTACTTTGGGTATTTCTATCCTCCAGGTTTTGCTTCTGCTGCTGTTTGAGTGGGGAATAACATACATAGAATCTATCTGCAAGAAATGTTTTACTTTTTACATATTTGGCATTGTTGCAGAGACACAGACCAAATGCATCAGTTGGTATGCTATATAAATTATGTAAACACTTCTAGGAACAATAGCTGACAAGAGACATAACCTACTCTAGGAACATTAGTGCTTTACAAACATGCCCATAGCTGTGTGGACACTGCTGTCCAAACATTGTTTTCATTATGTTAACAAGCAAACCTTGAAAGAAAAAGCAAACCAAAGGCTGTAGCCTCTTTAAACTGTTGCTGACTTATCATACATAACCAACAGAGTTGAAAAATCTTAGCTCTGTCCATACACAGCTCCCATGTAAGGAGGTATAAGGTATACAATTCTTAGTAATATAAACAAATTATTATAAAAAATAAGGCCCTGTTATACTTATTTATGACAACTCACATCTGGCACACGTTTAAGGTGTGTGCATGGCAAAAATGTATGTTGCACTGTAGCAGTCCTGGCTAGCTGTTCCCACAGATCATCGGACTTTATTCAGGACGGGCTGAAGATAGTTTTATAAGGTGTGGCCAGATGAGGGCCACTAATAATATTTGGGTGGTAAACCAAAGCCATAAACCATGACAAAATATCAGAAGTTTAAAATATTATTTCAGAGGATAGCTATTATGGCATATTAATGTCTGAATATATTGAATGAAAGTCTGAATATATGGAATGTCTGAGTAGGTTGTGGCCTCAAGGGCTTCTGATTAATGTGGATGATTATGATTACTGTCAGTCTGTGTTCATGCACAAATGTTTCTGGAGTTATCGTTATGTGTGTTCAGGTGTGAAATTTCCCATTTCAATTACAGATTCACCTTTTCTGCTATGTTAATGCATGCATCGAAAATAGTTACACCGTGAGCGAAAATGTGTTGTAAGTAGTCCGTTGCCCGTTGGGATCTCTGATTGACTTCATATGAAAAAAAGGCTGTTGTTATAGTCATGATCCAGAGCAGTTTGTGTTTATGTTAATTGCACCCACCTGTTTTCCATGTAGTTTTGTTCACCTTCGTTTTAAGTTCCTGTTTTCTGTTCTTTCATGGTTGGATCGTACTGTCAGTGTGTGGTAGTGAAGGACCAAAGTGGCAACAGGAAATTGGCAGGCGCATATTGGGAGAATTTATTTTAATGTAAACTCACGGGACAACGAAGGATGCACAGGAATCCGGGGATGGTATCAGCAAAGACAACAGCGACGACAACATACGACCAGAAAATGAAGGGTATAGAAAGCAGGAACTTAAATACACAGAAATATGCAATACAAACAGGTGTGGATCATGACCTAATTGGTTTCACATGTGAAACTGGTACAACAGTAGAATATGTTCCACAACCAAAGATGAAACATTTATTAGATTATGAATGAAATGTGAATATAATTTGTGAAAGACTGAAAAACTATAATGAAAGTCTGAAAATTTGTAATGACACTCAATCCAATACCATCTAGTGGGGGCACCATCTTGATAGATATTTGGACATGGGCATGCACTTTCGTGGGTGGGAATGTCCACTGCTGAGTACATGGGATTTATTAACAAAAAAACTGAATTAAAATAAAATAGGTTTTTTTTTCCTTTCAATCACAAAACCACAGATTTTGTTGGATCCAAATGAGAAGGAAAGAAAGCAGGATTAAAAAAGTTAAAGCTCTGACTTGGAACTTTTGGTCTCAGCATCAAGTGAATCTGTGATGTAGATCTGGAATGGCTTATAAAAGACAGAGCTTGTGCTGTTAATCCTGTTCAACTTTCTTTGTAGGTTCTGTTCTCAAAAGGAAGAAAGTTTTTCTTACTTACATACGTGCATTTTGGAAAAATCTATTTCTATGTGGATCATCTCACTGACTTTGTCCACATTTCAACAAATGCACTAGACCACTTTGTGTAAGATTGTGTTCCAAATCAACCTCTAAACTGTGTGTTGCAGAGTGAAAGCTACAACCCTGTGTCATCTATGATAATCAGAATCTCAACGCTCATGCATCATGACTAGGTGGTTGCACTAAAAGGTCACTTGTCCAGAATACATGATAAGAATTTATTTTAAGCTTTTGAAGAAAATGCATTGTTGCAGATTGCCCAGCAAGGCCAGCCAAAGTCTTTGGGCTTTGAGAGCGAGTCGCAGTCCCCTAAATGTTTAGCGTGCTGGTTTGTGCAGCTCCTACATGCAACTAGAATGAAATGTGTGAAAGGCAGCTTGGCTTGAATTGCAGCTCTATTGTGATATCACACCTCTGTGCCAGCACTTCCCCCATGTCTCATTCCTCTTGTCACATCAAATGATACAATATCTTTTCAGGGTCAAATAAATGTCTGTGTGGAAAACAGAAAAAAAAAGACTTTTATAAATGAAGCCTGAAGTTACTGAGTCTCCATGGAAACAACAGATAGCACAGCAGCAGATTACTTGTCAATCAAAAGTATCTGATGTAATGAAAAGCACATGATAAGGTGAAAGCTGTAAGGACATGTAATGGAAAAGCAACCTACAACAACCAAGGCAACATAAATAATAAAGTTACAAAAACAGTGCTCACCATCGAGGCCATGTAAATATCTGCAAAGGCCAGATGTTGCATTAAATCAGTACATGTCAGATTAAAGTAAGAACATGTATACACCTTAAGAGGAGAATGCCAGTGGATTTTTGTCTGCAAAATTGTTGAGGATTGACTTATTCTCTATATTAACCCTTTCCATCATTTGGTCAACTTAAGTTTGTTTTTGGAATCAGTAATTTGTTTGTTTTAGCTTGTGATTAAATTCTAGCATTAAGTTTTGGTAGGAGTCTATTAACATGCTGCATACTTACTAACAGAATATTTCCACTATAGAACTTGGAAACGGTCTTGAAATAAATCACATTGTGAGGAGATCAGCGCTCCTGGTTGACAATTAACCAATTAAAAGATTTAATTGTAGGCTCTTGTTATCGCAAACATTTGTTTCTTTAGGTGAAGCCATTTTTTTAAGGATTTTGTATATGCTTGGACTGATTGATCTGACTGATATTTATATAAACCACTCGTCAAAAGTTTTAGAAAGCCTTTCTCAGTTAATGTTTTTTTTTAATGTTTACGACTATTTACATTGTACGTAGATTCTAACTAAATGCTTCAAAACTGTGAATAAACACATATGGAATCATGTAGCAAACAAAAAATTGTAAAAGAAATGTTTTATATTTTAGATTCCTTAAAGTTGCCGCCCTTTGCTGTGATGACTGAAATATTAACCTTTGACCATCTCTCAATGAACCTCTAGGAAGTTCTTTCAAAACTTGGTAAACCATTTCAGGTGACCACCTCATAAAGCTCATGGAGAGAATGTCAAGAGAGCAAAGGGTGGTTATTCTAAAGAATCTGAAATACAAAAAATGTTGTTATTTCACACTTTTTGTTTACTATATAATTCCATGTGTGTTACTTCACAGTTTTGTTGCCTTTGGTGAGAATCTACAATGTAAATAGTCATGAAAATAAAGAGAGAATCAAGTGTATCTTAAACTTGTGACCAGTAGTGTACATATATATATATATAATTGCCTGCATGACTCGAGTCAAGTACTTTAGGTATCCTTCTATAAGCCTCTCACCATAGAATGGTTGAATTTTGGCCCATTCCACTTGACAGAACTGGTTTAACTGAGTCAGACTTGTGGGTAACCTTGCTTATACACACCTTATCATCTCTGCCCACACATCTACTATGGGACTGCAATCAGCATTTTGTGATGGCAACTCCAAATCCTAGACTTTGTTGTCCTTAAGCCATATTGTAACTGATTTTGTGTATACTTAGGGTCATTGTCCACTGGGAGGAGTTTAACATTCTGACTTAGGTCTTAAAATGGTGGTTCAATATTTCTACATATTGTTATTTCCTCATGATGCAGGAAAAACAAAAAAAAAACAAATTAAACACACACAACGTGATAGTGCCAGCCATATACTTCACAGTTGCGATGGTGTAATCAGGCATGCAAGCTTACCCCTTTTTCCACCAAATATGAAGATGGTCATTCTAACCAAAGGTCATTGGTGGTTAGAATGACAAACATCTCTGGGGCACATAACGGTTTTCCCCNAATTGTCACATTAACAACACTACAGTATTTGTTGGAAACTACTTCAGTGCCTTGACAGCCACCCAGACCAGTTTCTGTTTTGTGTTTTGGTAAATTTTGGACAAATGTCAGTAAGTACAAGAGCAAACAAAGTGTTAGTTTAAGGATGTATATGTGTATTGAACAAAGTTAGTACACCTCCTCCTCCCCCAACAGATTTGGGTTTTTTTCAGTTAAATTGAACATAATATAAGCCACATTAAAGATGGAAGAAGTTTGAAATGAAATATTAAATGAAAATTAAATATTACGATATTAACTTTTTAAGTCTCAAAAGGTTTTTGACTTTTAAGAGCCCTATTAATGACAGTTCAGCTATAAACAAATTATGTGCAATCAATTTTAACAGATTCAATACAGCATTTCAACGAATAAACTTTTTTTTTATCCCTCTTCTTAATACATTTTACCTTTAGCTTCATCAGCTACACTGGCCCAGCTCCTGACATTCTGGGTGGGTTGGGAGATGCTGCCTGCAGAGCTCAAAGTAGGGATTTCTGGAGGAACCTACCCCACCTCCTCCACATGCTTTGAAACACTGAAGCTGCCTTCACAATTCAAAACCTACCAGGACTTTGAGGAAGCTCTTTTTTTCTGCCATAAATAGCGCGCACCCAGGATTTGGACTTGTGTAAGCGTTTTCGCTGATTATTAGTTATTTAAGGTTCATATTACTATTCAATGTGGAAATAATTCAGTTTTTGCCATTTCACTAAGATAAAAAAATATATATCTTTGTTTACATCCTTGTTACTTGCAGATTTTATTTACAAAACTAAAACAAAATAATTGGATGCAAAAGCAAATGGTTGTTCCAGCTTGCTAAATAAAAACCTTGTGCTGAATATTAATCTCCTGTGTTGGATTTCAGCGGTCAAAGATTCTTGATAAACTGGCAATGTCTCAAAGTATGATCTAAATGCTTCAATTAAAGAAGGTCCTGGAACTGGTAACAAGGCAGCTTCTTCATCTGAGAGATCGCGGGCCAGTTGGATCTCTGGAACTGTTACAGTGGCTACCTAATGGTTGTATGGTCCATTCCACTCAATCCCGTAGTCTTCAGAAACCTGAGTGGAAGATAACCATGATTAGCCCTGTCACCACAATTAGTCTTACCTTAGCTATATGTGATTGTTTAGTTCTTGTATTGCCAATAAATGTGCACATGAAACATCTCTGTTTTGGGGAATATGTTTCATGGCTGTTTTTAGGCACAAGTAATATATTAGCCTGTATATATGTAAAGATAAGCACAATAACCAATTATCTTTGTATTAAAAGGCCTATATTATGCCAAATCAACTTTGAGCTTTTAACTGTTACAATGCTATTCATCAAAATCATGCCCAAAGTGGTATTTTGCCTGATTCTTGCATGTCTGAGTAATTCTCTCTGAGCAGCAGCCCCTCCCTGTCCTGAAAAACGAGTGGTCATTACCCACCCCCTCCAGGAAGCACCTACCTTGACTGCACCGCCCTTGCCTGTTCTTCGTTTTAGCTATAGATAATGTCTAAGTAGTGAAAATGTGTTTTTGGCTCCGAGAGGTCTTGGACTTTGTTCAGCCTTCCTAAAGAAAGCCTAAGAGCATGGCGTGATACCATGCTGCTGTGGCTCTTGGGCGACGTCATGAAATGGGGGCACGACACAGGGAAACACGGCGCCGCACTGAAGGCAACTGTCCTTCCAGGTTGGAAAAATAGCACAAAAATAGCTTGGCCTGTTTTTTTGTTTATTTTAAACTACATTAATCTAACCTCTGTAGGATCCTCCACGGGGCCTTGCTCTCTGTATCTTGTCCAGAGTTTAGCGGTGACTGATTGTTTTCGGTTTTGAGCCCATGAAAGTTCCAGGCATCCCTGAAGGTGTTAAGGCTTCTCTGTATCTGAGGGAGTAAGATCCGATGCAGGGCATATAGGTGAATTTCAGCGTCTGGATTAAGAGCTCCCTGATTTTTAAATGATATGAAGAGTTGATAGAAGAGGTCCAAGACGTTCTCGTAGACATCTCTCCACATCCTTTCTATCCTAAAAATTAGAAAGTATCCATTTTTGTTAGATCTTTATAATTGTGGTAAACACTTGGCCTAGAAAATATATTAAGAGAACAGAGAAAGTCTATTTAAATCTGATTGTGGACACTTCGGCCTGTGATGTGTGAGTTCCTGTCTGTACCTCTGCTTATCATGAATTCTGCCACATCAGAATTCTCCCCACCTTTATCTGAACGTACCCGTGATGGAAGTCCATACTGCTCTACAGCTGCAAGGAAACTAAGACAGTGCTGGCTCTGTTGTTCCCAGCTACACTCAGGTAAACCAATAATCGACTGAATCCATCTACCTCTCCATGTACAACAAATCTCCACCTGTGTTTCAGAAAACACCACACACATCTTTATTGTAGTAACTATTTTAAATAATTATAGAAAGACATTTCCTCTTTCTCAGTATCTGATACCTTATGAGCTTGTGATTCCCATCAATATGCCACAAAGAATTTGGGCCTGGAACAGAGTATTGATGCCGTCTTAATATGTGTAAACTCAGACGTCTCATGGCTACCCCCTCTGCATTGACTCTTCGTAGAGACTCTCGTAGTCTTGATACAGGGTTGGAATGGAGGGGAAAAAAAGTTACTCTTAAAAAGACCTTTACAAGTAACATAGAAACCTAAACATATTTAAAATGTGTACATGTCCAAGCATGTTGGAACGGGTGGAAAAAAGTGTCAGGTGTGTTGTGTGGAAAGAAAAAAAAAGTATCAGCAAGAATGATAGGTAGATGTACCAGAGGATGGTGAGACCAGCAATGTTATAGAGTTTAGAGACAGTGGTACTGAAGAAGAGACAGGAGGCAGAGCTGGAGGTAACAGAGATGAAGATGTCAAAGTTCTCTTTGGGAGTGACGAGGATGGATAGGATCAGGAATTAATGCATCAGAGGGACAGCTCATGTAAGATGTGTTGGAGATAAACCCAGAGAGGCTAGACTAAGATGGTTTGGACATGTAAAGAGGAGGGATAGCCTGGAACTGCCCGGCAGGAAGCCAGGACAAAGACCAGAGAGGAGATTTATGGATGGAGTGAAAAGGAGTGAAAAGAGGTGTGAGAGAACAAAAGGCAGAAGATGGGGTTAGACGGAGACATATGCCTCGCTACGGCGAACCTTGTAAGGGAAAAGCTGAAAGAAGATGAACTTAAACATCGACAGTGCAATAAACTTTCAATATGAAACATTCACCAAAACCAAACGTCCTTATTTATCATGGGTTAATTAATTGACATCAACAGTACTTAAAAATGATCAAGGTCCGTTATGTCAACCTTAAAACCCTCCATTATCTACTCACCAGGAACACGTACACCTCTTGCTTTCAGAACTCCCAGTATCATCTTGTGGCCGAAGTTTGGATGACTTCTGTGGACTTCACTGACCATCTGGTCCAACTCTTAGATATCTTGCCTAAGATGCTGCATTCTATTGGGACATCAACTAAAAAATGTTAATTAGAACATTTAACTAATATAACGTTAGGAGTAAGTTACGAATTGATGCCGTGAGCTACTAAAGAGCATGAGATTAGAAAATACCTCAGGCCGGTTTCCCTGCAGTCGACGCCTGATGGGTCCTCGGTTTGAAACACCGCGACCTCGCCGCTATTTGTGGACGCCGAAGTCAGAGAGCACATAATCCTCCAGAACAACAAACGGAATATCAAAAGCTAGCCGTCCTGGACCGGTTGTGTGCTGTTGAGACCTATGTTACCAGAGACTAGTTGGAGAGCCTCTTCCAAAATGGCAATTACTCTCTGCTCAAAATCTTGGTCAAAAAGAGCAGGAATAACTCCAAGAGCATCTATAATTTCTTCAATTCTTCCTGCCACATAATCTGGAAGAGCGTCACCCACTTCTAATTGTCTGGCCAGGTTCAAAATCTCTCTCTTCAAATAGAAAGTTCACTCAATTCTTCCTCAATGGGCGCCGCCATGTTTCAACTTCAGACCAGAGCAACTATCCTTCCTCGATTGGCCTAAACTCCGCCCCTCTGATTTTGATGGGGTTGTGTGGCAGTTTAAATTTACATTCATGATGTGCTTCAACAGACAGGAACATGAAATATTTATTAAATCGTGAAATAATTGTTTATTTGCTTTTTAAAATTATAAAATGCATATATTTTATTGAGAGCACATATATTTAATTTTATATTTAATAAACTTATTAGTGTATTTATTTACAGTTTTTAATAATTAATGACACATTTAAATAATTATTTCATGACTTATTTATTTATTGTAATTTGGCACTCTGAACCCTCCACAGAAAAGTGAGCTGGTACGGTCCGGTACTGCGTACCACTAAAAGACTCCTGCGCCGGTACGCAGTACCGGCCAAAGATGACGACGTCTGTCTGCTATGAAGCCGTCTCCAGAACCAGCTACGGCTGCAAAAATTCACCATGCCACGATACAAGAAGATCAGATCCCGCTACCAATAGGCAGTCTAAACACACTAATTAATCTGTTTAAAAATATAGCTTTTTCCCCTCATTCCAAAGTTGTTTTCTGAACTGTTCTGCCTATGCTGGACCCTCAATGCTCTTGCTTTGCTTTTCTCACTTCTGAGCTCGAGGCATTTGGAACGGCTCAGCGTCTAAACGAGCACACGCTACTTAATAGTCTGTCTGCTCGCTGCTAAATACGCAGTTAAAAGAAAAGGGAGAGGTAACTAGTTGTGTTTTCATGTAATTTTTGCCTGATTACAACACGTAAAGCTCGTGAAACCCGCTTACGACCAGAGATTCTACACATACACTACACACATAGAGACGCATGCGCGCTTACCCCCAACAACGTAAGAAAAACATAGAAACACATAGTAAAAATAAAGGAGAAAGATAAAAAGGAAAAAAAAAATAAAGATCAAAGGCGAACGGAGTCGGTAAAGGAAGAAATAAAAAAAAATAAAAGAAGAAAAGAGAGAAAAAAAAGAAGCGGGACTAAAAAAAAACAAAAAAAAAAAGAAGGAACAAAAAAGGACAGAAAGAAAAGAAAGAAGAACGATGATGGAAAAAGAAAGAAAAAAACTGAAAGAAAAAATCAAAAGCGCAAAATAGAAAAAAAAAAAAAAAATGCATAAAAAAAAAAAACAAAAAAAACAAAAAAAAAAAACACGAAAAAACACACCAACAAAAAAAAACAATCAAACAGGAGTATAGCAAAAAACGTACTAATAAATACAATAAAACACGCAGTCCAATAAAAAAAAAACAATAATAAAAAAAAAACACACAAAGTAAAAATAAAAAAACAAAAAGCCCAAACGAAGAAAAAACCTAGCAAAAAAAAAACAAAAAACAAAAGAAAAAATATTAAAAATTAAAAAAGAAAATCGAAAAAAAAAAAAGTAAAAAAAATATACAAAAAACGAAGTGTTGTAACAAACCTACGCACAAAATACAAAAAAAAAAAAACACAAAGAAAAAATAAATGAAAAGAGAAACAAAAAGAAAATAAAAAAAAAACCGACAAAAAGGAAAAATATGCAGAGATAATATATAGTACTCAAAAGAAAAAGCGAAACAAAAATCTACAAAAAGGAAAAAAAAAATAAAAAAACGAAAAAAACAATTGAAGGAAAGCAGAGAACACAACGCAACGGGGGGGTGATAAAAAAAAAAAATAAAAAAGAAAAATAAAAACGGAAAATCAAAAAAAAAAAAAAAAAAAAACCGAACAAAAAAAAAAGAAATAAAGAGAAAACAAAAGAACTAGAAAAAAAAAAAATAAAGAAACAAAAAAAAACAAAAAAAAAATAAAGGAGAGAAAAAAGAAAAAAGAAAAAAAAAAAAAAAAAAAAAAAAAAAGGAAAAAACAAGTAAGGAGAAAAAAAAAAAAATAAAACAATCCTAAAAGATAAAAAAAAGAAAAAAAAAAAAACAAAAAAAAAAAAAAAAAATAAAAACAAAAACGGGAAAAAAACAAAACCAAAAATAAATAAAAACAAAAATGAAAATAAAAAAAAAAAAAAAAATAAACAGAGTGCACTGAAGATAAGAAACAAAAAAGGTACAAATGAAGAAGAATAGACAGGAAAACGGAGGTAAAAAAGAGAAAAGAGTGAAAAATAAAAAGAAAAACAACAAATAAAAAACAATAAATAAAATCTGACAAAAAAAAATTGGTAAAAAAAAGAAAAAAAACAACAAGAAATAAACCGACAAATACAAAAAAAAGAATTGAAACCATCAAAAAAAAAGGGTAAAAAAAAATAACAGAGTTGAAAAAAAAAAAGAGTGAAGTAACTAAACAAATAAATAAAAAAAAGTTAAGAATACGAAAAAAAAGAAAGGAAGTAAATAAAAAAAAAAAAGAAGGACGATATGCCCAAAAAATAGTTGAAAATAACATAAGTATTACTAACAACAACTCTCCAAAGAAAAAAAGTAAAGAAAAACGACGTAAATTAAAAATTAAATAACAAATGAAAAGATTATAAGATAATGAACGATAAAAACATATTTGAAGATAAATAATTTTACAGAAAACTGCATAAAAAAGAGTAAATAAAAAAAAAAAAAGAAAAAGGACAAAAAAAAAGAATAAGAGAAGAAAAACAAAAATAAAAAAAACAAAAGAAAAAAAAAACAAAGAGGAAAGAAGCAAAACAAAACGCAAACAAAAAATCTATAAAAAAGATAAAAAACAAGTACGAACGGCAAATAAAAAAAAAAGAGGAATTCAAATAAAAAAAAAAAAGAAAATAAAAAACAAAGAAGAAAGAGGAAACAAAACCAAAAATTGTCACAAACAAAAAAAGAAAAACTAAAAAATCTGGCATAAAAAAAAAGTAAAAAAATAAAAGAAAAAAACTAAAAAATAAAACAAAAAAAAAAACCAAACCTGAGAGAAAAAAAAAGAATAAACAAAAAAAACCGCACAAAAAAACATAAAAAAAAAAAAAAAGAAGCTACACAGAAACAAAAAAAAGACAAAAAATGAAAAGAAAATATAAAAAAAAAAAAAAAAAACGATAACCACAAAGACAAAAACAAGTAAAACGAACACGAATAGTAAAAAAAAGACAAAAAAACCAGAAGAAAGAAAATATAAAAAAAAAAATTTAAAATAAAAAAAAAACAAAACAAAAACAGAGCGGGAATTTGCCATGAGATCGGTGTCGCTTTTGATTTATGGACAGGTAGATTTACAACAGGTGTGTGCACTGACATAAAAACGGCGCTTGCATTAGGACAGGACGAACATATAATCACTTACCATCTACAGACTTCTTGAAAAAACCGCTGAAAACAACCGACATATATATACAGGGGTTTGGACATGAATTGAAAACTGAAACACCTGGTTTTTATGACCCACAATAACTTTTATTTAGTATGGTGTAGTGGGCCTCCTTTTGCGGCCACTACAGCGTCAATCTCAGTCTTGTGGAATAGACATATACAAGTCCTGCACAGTGGTTCAAGGGATTTAATCCATTCTTCTTGCAGGATAGGATGGCCAGGTCACTACGTGTACTGGTGGAGGAAGACGTTTCTTGACTCGCTCCTCCAAAACGCCCCAAGTGGCTTCAATAGATATTTGAGATTCTGGTGACTTGTGCAGCAAGGGTAGATATGTTTCAAACTTCACTTCATGTTCATTCAAACCAATGCTTCAAACCAGTCTTAGCTGTGTGTATTGGTGCAATTGGATCATCCGTGATACACGTCACCAACCTTCAAGGATACAATTTTGAACCATTGGGAATGCACATTCTTCCTCAAGAATGGTTCGTTAGTCCTTGGGCATGACGCGGCCACATCAGCATCAAGTATTGGGCCAAGGGAAGGCCATGATATGGCAGTCCAAACCAGCACTGATCCACCCCTATGCTTCACATCTGCACTCTGAGCATGCAACGTCTTGGGTGGAGACGCTTTTTGGGGGCTTCTCCACACCAGTAACTCTCCCGATGTGGGGGAAACAGTTAAAAGTGGAGCTCCCATATAGAACTACATGTTTTTCTGTGCTTGTCCACAGCCCAATATTTGCGCATCCACCTTGCACAAATGAAACTGAAACGTTTGGCATGCATGATGACCAAAGGTTTGGCTATAGCAGCCCGGCCGTTGGTAATATTGACCCTGTGGAGCTCCCGCTCGGACAGATCTTTTGTGAAACTAGGATAAGATTGGGGGACATTTAATTCTGCTGGGATTTGGGCAGGGACCGTGTTTTTAAATGTTTTTTGGATACAATCCGGGTTGGCACCCAAACATCCTTTCGCAGACAGCTTCCTCTTGCGTCCCACAGTATAATCCTGGTGGATTTGTTCGTCCTTCCTTTGTGGTATGCCTTACAATAACCCGGGATACCGTGGCTCCTTGATCACATTCACAAAGCTTGCTGTCTTGGTCACAGATGCCTCAAGGACGTGACCCACAATTTGTCCTCTTTGAACTCTGGTATGTCACCCATAAATTTTTGTGTGCATTCAATATTGTTGAGCAAAACTGGTGCTCTTACCCTTGCTAATTGAACCTTCACCTCTGCTCTTGTACTGGTGCAATGTGAAATCAATGAAGACTGGCTACCAGGCTGGTCCAAATTAGCCCATGAAAACCTTCGCCACACTAAAAGGACAGTGTTTTCAGTTTTCCATTGTCCAACCCCTGATATACAAGTGAATGGCCTAGCTACACAGGTAGGATCCCCCTCAACACTAGTTTGCTTTCACTTTAGTTTCTTTGTAGTCGCTACTTTAACTAGATTTTCCTAAAATCATTCACAATATATTTTGTAAGTGTGCACTAAAAGGATTTCTGCCATTGGAGGAAAATATTTTTTTTTGTGCAGAGGTTAAAATATATTTTGGTTTGTATTTTTGTTGTGTTCCATGAAAATGTTTGTCTTAGTTAAGATACATTATTATATGTCACAAAAGACTATTTTTTGTTGTCGCTCAATTGTCCAACGGCTTGGTGTGAGCGATAGAGGCTGCGAGCCTCCTATGTAAGCATGAAGGCACACGAATAGCCTTGTTCCTGATTGATCTGCAGCAGCCTGGTCAGTTTTTCCTGCTTTAAAAGGCTTTAATAAGATTTAAACCCAGCGCTAGGCTGGTTTAAAAATCCCCCCTGGTATACTGTCTGACAGATTCCAGTTTGTTCCATGTAATGAATAAAATCATCTTTAAACTTCAGGCCTTAATTGTGGAGTACCACAGGGTTCAGTGTGTTAGGGCCAATTCTCTTTACTATACTGTATGCTTCCTAATACGTAAAATTATTCAGGCCGCATCAGGATAAAAATGGTCAATTCAATCTCAGTTTATTTATATAGCGCCAATTCACAACACATGTCGTCTCAAGGCACTTCACAAAAGTCAGGTACATACATTCCACTTAATCTTAATCATTGAACCTTGCAGCCATATTCTGTTTTTATTCAAATTGGATAAAAAGTTTGTCTATCTAGAAAAGAGAAACCAGCAGATTGCATCCAGTCAGTGACGTTGCAACATTCACTCCTCCCGAAGAACATGTAGAGACAGTGGACAGTCACTGGCATTGACTTTGCAGCAATCCCTCATACTGAGCATGCATGTAGCGACAGTGGAGGAAAAACTCCCCTTTTACCAGGAAGAAACCTCCAGCAGAACCGGGCCTCAGTGTGAGCGCCATCTGCCGACGACCGACTGGCAGTTAGAGAGAACAGAGCAGAGACACAAGAGAACAAGAAGCACTGATCAAGGATTACTTTCTATGGGAAGGAAAAAGGTAAATGGGGTTAATGGATGTAGCTCCTTTAGTCATTTCACCGAAGAAGAGAGGAACAGATAAACTCTGAGCCAGTTTTCAAGTTTAGAGTCTGAAGAGAGCACAGAGAGTTAGTCACAGTAAAAGCTCAGTCAGTAGCTATGTCCCTATAGAGAAGAAAGGTTAAACACTGAAAGACAGGGCAATGTGGATCATCGGTAGAGGGTGAGCATAAGTTCTTTGCCAGCGAGAAGCTTGGAGGATTTCCCAATCCAGAACGGTGTTACAGGTAGACACAGAGTCAGGCCAGGTGTAGCTTCTACAGGAAGAGAAAGGAGAGAACAAAGTTAAAAGCTGAGAATACAAAAATAATACAAAATTGAAGAGTAGCGTGAGAAAGTAGCGAAGAGGGTGAAAGTGGTTATTATGTCCTTCCAAGCAGCCTAAGCTCTATAGCAGCATAACTACAGAGATAGCTCAGGATAACCTAAGCCACTCTAACTATAAGCTTTTACAAAAAGGAAAGTTTTAAACCTAGCCTTAAAAGTAGACAGTTTGTCCATCTAGAGTGCCCACTGATGGCCATTGTGTTATATAAAAACCACAACGATTGGGATACCTCTCTCTGTCAGATTGAACCATATACCATTTGGAAAGAGGAGGGGGTCACTACAGGTAGCAGAAATGGAGGGTGTGTTTGCACCTCAACGTAACTGAGCCCGTTTAGGCTAAACCTGACTCCCCCTTACTCCATCCAACAGGGGGAGAAGAAGATGGAGCTAAATAAGGAGATAAGCTCAGGATAACCTAACACACTCTAACTATAAGCTTTATCAAAAGGAGAAAGTTTTAAGCCTAGCCTTAAAAGTAGACAGGGTGTTCCCGCCTCACGGACTAAAATAGTGGGAGCTGGTTCCACAGAGAGGGAGCTGATAACTAAAGGATCTGCCTCCCATTCTACTTCTAGAGACTCTAGGAACACCAGTAAACCTGCACGTCTGAGAACGAAGTGCTCTGTTAGGAACGTATGGAACAATCAGATCTCTGATGTATGATGGAGCTAAATCATTAAGGGCTTTATATGTAGAGGAGAATTTTAAATTCTAATTCTGGATTTAACAGAGAGCCAATGAAGGGAAGCTAAAGTAGGGGAAATATGTTCTCGTCTTTTCATTTCATCAGAACTCTTGCTTCTTCACTTTTGAATCAACTGAAGGCTTTTACTGCATTTTGTGGACACCCTGATAGTAAAAGCGATTACAATAGTCCAGCCTTGAAGAAACAAATGCATGGACTAGTTTTTTTTCGAGCGTCAGCTCCTTGGCAGGATATTTCTAATTTTGGCAGATGTTCCGGAGATGAAAAAAAGGAATCCTAGAAAAATGTTTAATATGGGTTTAAATTACATGTCCTGGTCAAAATCCACACAAGGTTTTTTACTTAATTATCGGGAGGTCATTAATGCCATCCAGGTTAAGTGATTGACTAAGCATTTTCTTTTAAAGACTCGGTCCAAGACGACAACTTCTGTCTTGTCTGAATTTAGAAGCAGAAATTTAAAGTCATCCAAGTTTATGTCTTCAAGCAATGCTTGTAGTCTATCTAACTGGTTGGCTCATCAGGATTTATGGATAAGTAAAGCTGAGATATCATCAGCGTAACAGTGAAATTTATTCTATGCTGCCTGATAATTTTACCTATTGAAGCGAATATATAGTAAAGAGAATTGGGCCCAAGTACTGAACCCTGTGGTAACTCCACAATTTAACCCTGGAGTTTAAAGATGATTTATCATTTAACAGGAACAAACTGGAATCTGTCAGATAAATAAGATTTAAAACCAGCCTAGCGCTGTTCCCCCTGATCCTACAGCATATTCCAGCCTTTCTAAGAGAATATTATGATCGACTGTATCAAATGCAGCACTGAGATCTAACAGAAACCAGTACAGACACAAGTCCGTTAATCTGAGGTGCAATAAGAATATCATTATGACTTTCAGCAGAGCTGTTTCAGGTGCTATGATGAGCTCTGAAACCTGACTGAAACTCTTCAAACAGTCCATTGCTGTGTAAATTGCTCACCATTTGATTAGCCACTATTTTCTCAAGAATTTTAGATAGGAATGGAAGATTGGATATAGGTCTGTATTTATTAAGTTCTCTCGATCAAGCGAAGGGTTTCTTAAGCAAAGGTTTAATTACCGCTACCCCTTAAAAGCTTGTGGGTATCATACCCATTTACTAAAGATATATAATCATATCTAAAAATGGGGCTTATAATCAGAGGAACACTTCCTTAAATAATTTGTTTGGATTGGGTCTAACATACAAGTTGAAGGTTTAGATGAAGCTAATATTTTCCTGATAACTCTGGAAAGCTCCACAGGATCAAAACAGTCCAAACACAGATCAGGTTTTACAGTTACTTCCAATGTTGTCTCACTTGCAAGAGTTCTGATGAAAATTAAAAAAAGAGATCATATTTTCTCCTATTTTAGCTTCCCTTCATTGGCTCCCTGTTAATCCAAATATAATTTAAAATTCCCTCCTCATACATATAAAGCCCTTTAATGATTTAGCTCCATCATACATCCGAGATCGTGTTGTTCCATATATTCCTAACAGAGCACTTCGTTCTCACTACTACAGGTTTGCTGGTGGTTCTAGAGTCTCTAGAGTAGAATTGGATCAGGCAAGATCCTTTAGTTTATCAGGCTCCTCTTCCCTGTGGAACCAGCTCCAACTTTTTGTCCGGAGGCAGACACATGCCTAATATTTTAAGGCTAGCTTAAAACTTTCTATTTGATAGAGCTTATATAGTTAGCGTTGGCTTAGTTTTATGAGGAGGGAGCCTTCCTCCCTCCTTGTTTGGATTGGATTAAGGGGGAAGTCTAGGTTTATAGCCTAAACTGGCTCAGTTATGGTTTGAGGTGCAAACACATCCTCCATTTCTGCTACCTGTATGACACCTTTCTGGAGAGAGCGGCATTGTCCGAGCTTCTGCTGGCAACAACTTAATGCTCACCCTCTACCGATGATCCTAACCCTTTCTCTCTCCTTGACATGGCAGTTGACTGAGGTTCTACTGTGACTAACTCTATGTGCTTTCTTTCAGACTCTGACCTTGAAAACTGGCTTAGAGTTGATCTGTTCTTTTTTTTCTAGGTGGAAGTCGAGAAAAGGAGCTATAATCCATTACATTTACTTTTCCTTGGCCCATTAGAACGATTACCCTTATGATCAGTGCTTCTTTGTTCTCTTGTGTCTCTGCTCTGTTCTCAATCTAAAACGCCCCAGTCGGATGGTCGTCGGGCCAGATGGCAGCAATCACACTGTAGCCTGGTTTCTGCTGGAGCTTTCTTCTTCCTGTTTAAAAGGGAGTTTTTCCTCTCCACTGTCGCTACAATGACATGCTCAGTTAGAGGGATTGCTGCAAAGTACTACGCCAGTGACTGCCCACTGTCTTATATTACGTGCTCATTACCAAGGAGGACAGGACTGCTGCAAGTCACTGACTGGAGGCATCTGCTGGGGTTTTCCTTAACTCTTTGACCTCACTGTTCCACGTGGTTAGGGAAACTATTGGACTGTATGTACTTTACTTTTTGTGAAGTGCCTTGAGATACACGACCATGTGTTGTGAATTGGCGCTATATAAATAAACTGAATTCGAATTGTAATTATTTGTGTTGAATATATTGTAACACATTTGTTATCTATTGTGTTTTCTAATGATTTTGTATGTTTTAGAGTGCACACGACGCACAGAATATTTCTACCTAGGATCTCCGAAGCTGCAGGCGGCTCCCGATATCTTTTTTGTAATCACAGTGTGTTTTTTTTTGTAGCTTGATACAGTTCTAAAGCCTTGTGTATTTTATTTTCTTTCTGTAAGTTTGTCACCGTGCGTCAAATAAACAAGATACAAAGTGCGCCCGGTCTCAGAAGTATTAAAGCCGTGCCTGTGTTGTCATTTCGGAGTAACAATATTTGCTTATTAAATTAGCTTATTTTTCCATCACACTTTACAATGTTTATATGGCGTGCACACTTATCAATACTGCAAGTAGTGATGTTCCCCCTAACACTCAGGCTTCAAAGCACTCTTCAAACTCGACATGGTAGTTATGGTGAAGTAGTGGACCAGAGCTTGCTTCATGTGACGTCCCCGATGACGTGTGAACCACTTCACTGCTTCATTCAGACCGAGTCAGCTGACTGCTTTGAGTTGACTGGTGGAGTTTCAAATATCTGGCGCGATTCAGTGTATTTAAGATGGGTCAAGCCCCGGTTCACATCTCCGTTCTACACGTATTATACGTTACGAACAGCTCTCGTTTTTGGTGGATTATTCTGTCATGGAGCAACCATCTAGGAAGCATTCCCAAGTTTGGGAATATTTCGATTTGGTGCCACCTAATAAGGTAAGGGTACATTAAAAAGTGTTCATTAAAAGCCTTTTAGCCATACTATGCTGTAGTGTTATAGCCCTGGAAACCCAGTTATGCAAGAGGTGTGGTAACGGGTTGTTATTTTTTTTGGGTTTTCCCAGGTGCAGTTTTTTGGCTTTGCCCGCAGCTCCGACTTTTAAATAATATAAAAAACGTCATCAAGGGCTGGGGTTTTTGTAGACCAAAACACGAGAAAAATCAGCCTCGTCCCAAACCAATCAAGGTCAGCAAAAACAAGATATACAGCGGGAATTAGAAAAAAAAAGGTTGTATTTTAAAATTTAAGTTACTTTTTTTTTTTTTTAGGTTTCCAGGAAGCAAGAGCTTGATAAAAAAGTTTCTTGCGGACTTCATAGTAAGGAACCCCCAGCCTTTCCCCCTTTGTTCCAAACCTAGACCCCCCAGCAAAAACATTTCCCTTAAACCACCCAGCCTCCCTTTCCCTGTGAAAGATATTTTCCAAAGTGGAGAAATTGTCTCAAAAAAAAAAAAAAACCTTTTTGACCCCCTCCCCTGGGCAAAAAATTTACTTTTTTTTTTGAAAAAAAAACACCTGAAGTAACCCAAGCCCCTTTTTATTACAAAAAGACAATGCCCAAAAAAACACCCCGGTACACCAAGCACACCCCAAAAGAAAATTGAATGACAAATCAAAAAATGTTAAATTCATTTATTTTTATTTTGTTTTTTAAAAAAAAAAAAAAGGGGGACATGGAATTTCAAAAAAACATAGAAAATTTCAAGTTAAAAAAGGGCCGGGAATTACCCTAATGGCTACTTTTATCTGTAACCCCCTACATTTTTCACATTGTTTTTTAAAATTTTATTTTTTTTCATGGGTTAATTACTCAAATCTTTAAGGGTTTAAAAAAACATGTGTAAAAACGCGCATTTTATACATAAAAAAGTGCTATTTTTTACACAAGAGGGCCACATTCAAAAGGGCTTAAATTTTTTGGGTCCCAAAAATCACCTGCCAGAAAATGCCCCCCAAAGGGGGAATAGAGTGAAGTTCGGGGATATTGAAACCCCCTTTAAAGGGACCCAAGGGTTTTAAAAAATGACCCATTTTCAAAAAGCCTCTTTTTGACATCACTAACTGAAAGGTTTTAAAAATTAATTTTATTTTTGGTTTTAAAACCCTTTCTTTTTTGACTTACCCTGGAGTTTTTTCCCTTTCCCTTTTTTTCTTTTTGTCAAAAGCTGTGGCTTCTTCTTTTTTTTTTCTTTTTTTAAATGGCATTTGGGCAAACAACGAAATTGGTGCATTTTCCCCCCCTTTACTGGGTTTTGGAGTGTGGGACCAGAACAATTTCCCTCAGGAATTAAAATTTATTGTCCCCCCTTTGTTTTTTTTATTAAAAAATTTATTACCCGATAAATGTTGCTTTTTTGGTTACTTCTAAATAAATCAGCTAAATCAATGTAACTTAATTCTATTTAAATTTTAAATTAATTGGTTTTTCTTTTCTTTTTTTCATATTTTTTTTTCAAATGCAACCAACTGCTCTATGGTTTCCCAAATATTTTCCCCAGTATTCAAATTTTCAGTTTAAAAATGGGTTTTCCCCAAAATAAAAAAAAGTTTCCAATTTAACCCCAGTAGGCCAAAAACTTAGATGAGAAATAAAAGTTTCTTTCCTCCTTGACCTTTGTTCCCTTTTTCATTTTCATTTTTTTTGAATTTTTTTTAAAACCAACTCCTTTTTTTTCTTTTTCCCATTCCTTTTGCCATTAAACCTTTATTTTTGGGGTTTTAATTAACATTTTTATTTCTGTTTTTTCTTAACATTTTTACCCAAAACTACTGATACATTTTCTAACGCTTCCTTTTTTGCCAAATTTTAATTTTTCCTTTTTCACCCATAATGTGCTGGGGGCCCTAAAAAAAAGTACATTAAAAACCCATCATATTTATGCAGCCATTTTTTAGTTTTTGTTTTTTTTGGTTTTTTGGTATTTGTTTTTTGGGGCCTTTTCGTTTTTTAGGTTTATAAATAAAATTTGGGAAGTTTCCCTAGCAGGTTTTTGGGGTTTTAAAAGTGAAAAGGGCACTCTGCCCTTTTTTTTACTTTTACCCAAATGTGGTGGGGTGGGGGAAAATCTAATAGGGGGGTCAGGGGTTTGTGAAAAAAAGAGAAAGAAAACTTTGAAAAAAGGGGGGCTGCTCTCGCTTTTGAAAAGGCCCAAAAAAGGAAAAAAATGAAAATGTTTAGAAATGCAAGTAAAAAAAAGTCCAAAATAATAGACTTTTTGGGGGTAAAAAAAATTTAAAAATGTTTTTGGGAAGGGGAAACAGGAATTTCATTTGGGGGAAAGGGTTTAAAAAAAAAAACCCCTGGTGAAAAATGGGTTTCCCCTCCCCTTTACAAAATTTTTTGTAAAAAGATTTTAGGTTTTCATGAAGGTGAGCCCAAAGGGCCAAAATACCTGATTTTCAGGAAAATTAAAAGCGGGAAATAATGAGTTTTTTGAAAAAGTTTTCATATTTGGCTGAAAAAAAATGAAGTGGATGATGATGCCCGTGAAAATGTGTGTTTAATTTAAGTTTGCTTTCTGATTTTTAAAGTTCAAGCAGGGAAAACACGAAAGATAAAAAGGGGATGAAGGTGTAAATGCTGAGGTAGTAAACTCAAATATTTCAATGTGCGTTTTTTAAAAGCGGGGAAGCGTCCAGCACATCCTCCGCTCCCTAAACAAGCCCTGGGAGACAAACAAAATTGACCCCGGCCAAAGCGGAAGCTTTAAAAAAAAAAAAGAATTGGAGGAACTGGAGCAGAGAAATAGATTGGAAACTGATAAAATCGACAACAAAAGGAAAAGGGTGGAAATAGAAGCGCAAAAAGCTGGGTGCCTGCCAAACACGACTTTCTGTGTTTGGGAAGGGGTTTGCGTTGGGGGGGGAAAATCCAAAAACAGTGTTCCCAAAGGGATGAACCTTACACCGCAAAGGACTTAAAGAGCAAAAAAGGGATGAAATTAAACCCACAAAAACCAAAAGAATTAGGCCTAATGTCATTAAATATGACGCTAGGGGGGCTTAAAAAGGGGCGTCCCAAAATCTGCGCCAGAATTTTCGACCTAAGGGTTTCAGCAATGAAAATCACATGGGAAAGGATTAAAAGGGGCCCAAAACCGAAAACAGGGCCCGTATGCAGTTAGGCGGGTTTAAAACTGGAAAGGATTACCCTTTTGTAAATGTTAACTTTTAAAACCCCCAAAAACTGTTCCTTTTTCGGGACACTTTACAATCACAATTAAAAAGGGGCAAAAGTTTAAAAAAAAACCAAATTTTTCCCGTTTTATCAGTTCCAGCTGATCATGTCCTTTTTAAACTATTATGCAAAAAAAAGAATGGGAAATTTCATTTAATGCTTGCTTTAGCAAGAGGGTTTTCAGCTACCCCCTTTTTCAGCAAAGAGATCCCCGTTTTTGTGGCAATCCCTTTTTCCGGTAAAGTCTTCTTAAGAGCTTTTTTAACGTTGTGTGGGAAAAAAAGGGCTAACAATTAACAGGACCCGTTTTTTACGTTTTAGAGCAACAAACCCGCGGGAAACCAAGGGGGGCTTGTCAGGAGCTGCATTTCACGTGGGACCACAGCAGGGCTACCAGAGAGCAAAGCCAAATTATAATGGAAGCATTTTGGAAAAAAACATAAAAATTGGCCCTTCCCGCCCTTAAATGGACAGTGTTTTGCCTGGGCAGTTTAAAATTTTTTGAATTTTCGAAGCTTTGCAGGGAATTTTGCTTTGCTTTTTGGGTGGAAAGGGTGGAACAATTTTCAGAAATACTATATGGGAAAGGGGTTGAATATTCAATCTAAATTTGAGGGAAGTTCCAAAAATTTAAGTGGCCTTTTTAAAAATCCGGGGGAAAAATGGAGATTAGCAAACTTTTGAGCTACAAGGGCGGCCGAGGCTTCAGAGCAAAATTTACTATATGTTTTAACCCTTTCCCTTTGGGGGACAAATAAAAGGGTTTTGTCCCCCATTTTTTGGAGGACTTTCCCGACATCAAACCAAGGGTTTTGTAAAGAGAAGGGGGACATAAGGAAATGGACACATTAAAGGTTTAACACAAAAAGGCAGCAGCTTTGTAACATCCAATTTTAGGCCCTGATTTGTGCCACCTTTTTTGTACAACCCAATTCACAAGCCCCCCAATAACTTCCAATAAACCCCGCTCTAGGAAAATTGTCTTTTACTTTTTGAGGAGTCAATTTAATATCAAAAATGGCCCAAAACAGCCCAAAGGGAATTTTTTCTCTAAGGAGAAAAGGATTCCTTTAAAAGGGAAAAAATGAGCAAAGTTTTTTGGGTGCCCCGAAAGTAGGCCCCCATGAGGAAGGAGTGGAGGAGGGGGTCTTTACCTTTACCCCAAAAGGCATTAAAACATCCCAAAACCCCTTTTGCAAAGTAGGGGCAAAAAAAGAACCATCAATAACCCTGCATTTGGGGTCTTTTCCCGGGTGGGTGTTTTTTTACTGGGGCCCGAAACCAAAGATTTTTACCCCCTCCCTTGTTCCAGTCAAAAAAAAGTCAAAAAAAGGAGTAAAGGTGGGGTGCAGACCTATGCCTTTGCCTTTTTGATCCTGGGGGGTAAAAGCCCAACCCTTTTTATTACCACACACCCCATGAAACCCGCTGAACCTACAAGGAACAAAGACTAATATTTTTAAGTGCACCATGGGTCCAAGGAAAAAGCTTTGGGGCCCTAAATTACTGTGTAAATTTGGGCTGGAGATTTCTGAGGGGGGAGAAAAACAAATTTCCCTTTGGGGGCCCAGAGGTTTTCACCAAAAACCATTCCTGTTTAAAAGACCAAACATTTCCCCGTCAGTGAGAAATTTAGAATTTTTGGAAAAATTTTCAAAGCTAAACAAGATCCTAGAATTGGACGCTGATTTTTGGGGTTTGATTTGGGATGAATTACAAAAACCCCATGGCGGGGGATTTGGGGGATCATTTAAAAAAAGGTGATGGGGGGGCCGTATGCTTTTGAGGGCCCAATAGGATGGGGTCATAAACGGGCCTTTAAAGGAAGTTGGAAAGGGGTCAGGGGAAGCTGTCCCAAATGTTTATATTAATCAAATCTCCATTCATTAAACTAGAGGGGGCTGTTGATGTCTCAAAATAACATGGGGTTTTTAAAAGAAGGCACTGGATGAGGAGAGGAAATGTTTAATTTGGGGCCCGAGGTTTATTTTGGGAAAAAAATGGAGTGATCAACTTGTATGAAAAAATGGACATTATTGCTTTTGGGCATGCCTTTTAAAAAAGGATTAAATACTATGCCCCAAAAACCTGTGTTTTTGTTGGGGGGCAAAAAAAATTTAAAGCCCCAAACAAAAAATGTAGATGAAAAAAGGCCTTTTAAGGGGGAATTAAAAGCATTTGGGGTTAAATGCTTGATTGACAAAAGGGCCCAATTTCTGAAGTTGTTTCCCCACATGACCAAATTTGGGAACCCAAAAGATGGAGGTTTTTTTGGGACCTTCCCCCTCATGGAGTTTTACCCCCCGAGGGAAGAAAGACCTTTCGAAAAGGGGGTTTGATTGTGGGGCGAGGGTATAAGGGGGACCTCATTTAAAAAGCCAGCTGTTGGGAGGGGCCGGGGTTTTAAAACCAAATTCCCCCCTTTTTGGGGTACTGGGGCCCCATTCAGTGAGGAGAAAAACTGCACTGATTTGGGAGACATTCCAAGGCTATGTTTTATCAGGGGGGTTTAAGATTTTTGGAAAAAACATTTGGGCTTTCTCCCCTTCTGTGGTGGGCCCTCAGGAAAACACCTCAAGTCCCGTCTAACTGAATATAGGATGACAGTCCAAAAATCTTTTTGGGGGGCTGTCTTTATCCCCCAAGCCTTTCCCAAATTTTGCTCTTTAAAAAAGACACCAGCAGATTTATACACAAAAGTTATAAACAAGCAGGTGATTGGCACCATTTTTCAACAACTTTTATGTGGACGACGGCCTGAAGTCTGTGGCCACAGGGCCCAAAGGGCAGGGGCAGTTGGTTGGGGACACCTATCGATCTGTGCTCAAAAAGGGGGGGATTTCAGGGGTTTTTGGGGAAAGGACAAGGAACAGGGGGAGGGAGTGTTTTTCATCCATTCCAAAAGGGAAAAAGCGGCTCTAAAACCAACGAAAAGGCCCTTCACCTAGAACAAGACAGCTGGGCCGGGGGGGAGAAAACTTTTGGGCTTCAGGCGGGAGTTTCAGAAAAATGAACGTTCACCTTTGAGCTTTCAGTTTTAAAAGGAAAATCCAAAACCATTTCTGGGCATTCTCTCAATGGTCATTTTATCTATGACCCATGGGATTCCCTGGCAACCATACTCTCTGCTACCCTAAGTTTTCTGCTGGGCAAAGAAAAGTGTTTGACAAAATCTGTCCTGGGATGACCCCATTCCCCAGTCTATATCGCAAAATTTTGGGCGGGGAGGATCAAGGTTTTTTGGGGGAAAAAAAGGCAGAGTTCAAGGGATAGCGGGGCATTCGGCTAAGGGGAATTTTAAAGGGGACACCTACAGGCCCAGTTTGGGACATTTTGCAGAAATCAGTGACCATGGATATGGGGGCAGTGTTTTTAAATTTTTAAAGGTGCATGATGAAAGAGGAAAAAGTGGGAACCCGGCCCTTCATGTTGGAAAGGGGGGTTTGAGGGCTTTCCCTTTAAAGCGATGACAATTTTCGTTTGGAAATCACTGCTGGTTTTTCTTTGGTGTCAAGGGGATAGGATGTTTTAAAGAAGGGGTTTTCTATTCGGCCCAAAAAGCTTTATTCTTTTGGGCCAGTCAGGGCAGTGCTGAGATAAAATATATAACAAACCCAAACGATTTCACCCCCTTGGGGCCCAAAAAGAAATGGCTGGGAATAAGGGGGGAAACTACAGATGTTTTTTCAGGGAGGTTTCATTCAAACTCCAAATCCCGGGCCCCAGATGAAAGGGGCCCCTAGAGGTCCCGACTGCAGAAAAAAAAACCCCGTATGGCCTTTTCGAGGTGGATTTAAAAGGCCCTTTACTTTTTAGAAGTTTCCCGAAAAAGGGGGTGGGGCAAAAACCTTTTAAATCTCAGGGCCCATTTGTTTTTAAAGGGGCCCAGAGGTGGAAAAAGGGAAAGTTTGGTAAAAGGCCCCTGGGCACAAAGGGGCCCAAAAGGGTTCCCCCACCCAGCTCCCCTGCATTATTTTTCAAACTAGGGGCCAAAATTTAAAAATTTCCTAAAATTTTTTTTGGTGCTCAAGTTGAAGGACATTTTGCTGAGGGGTTGAAGGTTTGGGGGGAAGATCCCCCATTTATCCTCCCTTTCTCCCTTTTTATTTAAGGTAAGGTCTTTCCATGGAAACTGGGAAATTTTCCAAGGCTGTATTCACGATAATGAAAATGTTTTACTTATATAAACCCGGGTCTTTTTTTATTTTTTATTTTCCTTTTTTTCACCCAAAAATTTTCACCCCAAACTTTGATTTTTTTTTATTTTTTTCCCCAGGGAAAAAGGGTTTTTTTGTTTTTTTGGGTTGGGGTGATCCTTTATTACCTTTTAAATTTAGCCCCCCCTAATTTAAATTTTAAAGTTAATTGTTCCCTTTAATTTTTAAACGGTAAATTTTCCCATTTCTACCCAAAAAAACGGGTGTTGTTGGGGTAAATTTTTTAAATTTTCCCTTCCCGTTACATAATTCCCCATTGCCCTTTTGGGATTGAATAAATCTAATTTTTGGGAAATGTGTGTCTGCCCGGGTGATTTAATTTAAAAAAATGCTTCCATAAAACTAATACCCGGGTCCCCCCCAATTTTAATTTCCCTTTTGGATATATAGCCTTTTAAATGCCCTTTATCTCCCCCAATCCCCCGGGGCCCCCCCCAATTTACTCCAGTTAAAAAACCTAAAAATATTTAATACCCTCTTACATTTGTTTAAAACTTTCTGAATGTGCACATTCTATGTAATTCTTTCGTCAAACCACACCCCTAGAAATTTAAATTGTTTCACTTTTTCTATTTCTTGGTTATATAACTTTAATTCAATATTATCACAAATTTTTTCCTTGTAAAGAACATTGTTTTAGTCTTGTCTATGGAAAATTTAATTCCCCGTTTACATGACCATTTTTCAACTTTATAAATACCTTATTGCATCTTTTTAGTAATAAACTCTATATTCCTTCCTCCCTTCCACATTGCTCCATCATCAGTAAAAAGAGAAAATTCCATCCCATTATCTATATTTTGAAACACATCATTAATCATTAATGACAATAATAAAGGACCTATTATACTTCCTTGTGGAGTACCATTTTCAACAATATATTTCTCGGAATGATGATTTCCTATTTTTACTTGTGTAGTGCCCCCTAGCGTCCCTGGCTTTAATGGGGGTAGCTAACCTGAGTTCGTTGAATCAAATGGTATCTCTACCTTCAAAATTCTGGATATTTACCCTTACACCACGGAGTGTATCCCAACAGAGTAAACACATGCTTCAACTATGAACAAACAGTTTAATGATTAATTAGAAAAACAACATAAAAGTTACCCTTCAACCATTCCTTTTCAGTCTATGATGAAATAAAAGTGTACCCTTAGCCACTATAAACAAAAGGAAACTTAAAGCCGACACCTACTAAAGATCCCGTTCTGTTCGTTGCAGTCCTGAGTGTGATGCAAGTGTGTTCTTCTCTTACCCGTGAACGTCCCCGATGACCATGTCCCCAATCACCTGACAATGTCCCCAAAGGAAGCCGTCCTTGCTGTAGCCTCTCCTGTTCCGACCCACGTCCTCCCCAAGGTCGGATAATCCGCACCACAGTCCTCACTCTTTGTGCTGGCTGTCCGCCAACCTCCCGTCGAGTCCCGGTAGCAGTTAGCCACGAAGCTAGCGGGTCAGATAATCCACGCCGCGGTCCTTGCTCTTTGTGCTGGCTGGCTGCCAACCGCCCGTTGAGTCCCGGTAGCAGTTAGCCACTGAGCTAGTGGCCTACAACAGGATTGTTCTCTGCTGAGTTCATCACCCACGCAGCTCCCACTTCATCAGGTTGTTGGAAGTGTTTTTTCCACACACTCCCTTCTCTCCAAGGCACGGTCAACAGTTCAACCGGGTTTTTTTTCCACAACGGCAGTTCACTCCCTCCACCTGCAGCGATCTCTCTCTTTCTCCACCCTCTTTCACTCTCCTCTTCTTCCGGTTCCCGTTACATCATACTTTAACAAACAATAAAATTAACATACATGAAATTCCAAGCATAATATGTTTACATATTCCATAAACATACTCTTCATTCTTTTTCTACCTATTTATTCATTTTATTACAAATGGCAAACAATACGAACTCAAATCCCACGGGGTTACACCCTCCCCCTCCTAACTGTCTGCATGTCCTCATGAGACCATTCCAACATGCTGCTGAGGATCTACAAGGCTAAGGCCTAAAAACCTAGCTCAATAATGACCCCTTTATGACGATATTGGCTGGTCCCTAGCCTTTCCTGTTAAACGAATGACTGGTTTCGGTTGTCTCTCAAATCTAGGCCTTGCTCTAAGGTTTATAGACGTCTTATTAAGAGACCCGAGCTTGACATTAGACTTATTAGGGGACACCTCACCCTCTTCTAAACCTGGGTCAGAGTCAGAGTCATGAGAGGCAGCAAATGGAGTACTCTCAAGGTGCCCCTCTAGAGTTCCCTCTTGGTCCTCTTCAGCTGACAGCTCTTCCTCCTCTCCGCTATCAGCCTCTGATTCCTCTCTAATCTCATCCTCTGGAATAGAGATGGCATCCTCCGGTCGGTCTCTGTCTGTTCTCTCATCATACTTCTGAGACCCACCTACAGGCTCTACACCAACACATGCAGGTAAGGCCTCTTGTTGACCATCACTGTGAAATCTCCGAACCACTTCATATTCCCTTTCAGAACCAGAATCAGAAGGGTCCAGATCCATGGTTGGTGTCACTCCACCTGATTGGTGCTCCTGGTCCTTTACTTGTAGACGTATCCTAGGCTTTATGGTTGCCCTTCCTTGTTCCTTGTCCTGCGGTATCCTCAGAGATCGGCTAATGGGCAGAACATGATTTCGGTGTATAGTTCTTATACCTTAGCTTCCATTCTCTGGCCTCACACGGTAGACTGGGAGACCCGGCAGCTTTCCCACCACAACATATGGGATGGGATTCCAGTGGCTCTCCAACTTCCGCTTCTTGCCCATTTTGCCTCCTCTCTCAAATGTCCCTTTTCTTTCTGAGTGGGGGCATACCCTTTAGTGAGATCTGTAAGGGGCCGGACGATTCGAGAGTAATTTGCAAGAAATCTGCGGTAATATCCGCAGAACCCGATATTATATGCCCCACATACCTCACTCTTGGTTGGCAGAACTGACACTTGTCCAAGGACAGTTTCAGCCCAACCTCCCTAAGCTGGTCCAGGACTTGTAGAAGCCGTTCCTCATGCTCCTCCAAAGACCTCCCAAAAACTATCAGGTCATCCAGATAAACCAACAACTGAAGCAGATTCATATCCCCCACTGCCCGTTCCATCAGTCTCTGGAAAGTCGCAGGGGCCCCGGTAACTCCCTGCGGCATCCTTTTGAACTGGTAGAACCCCAGCGGGCAGATGATAGCCGTTTTTTCTTTATCTGCCTCTGCCATGGCAACCTGGTAATAACCTGACCTTAAATTAAGTACCGAAAACCACTGACTCCCTGTCAAGCAATCGAGCGCATCATCGATGCGAGGGGTGGTGTATTGATCCGGCACAGTATGACGATTCAATGTTCTATAGTCGATGCACATTCTGACACTGCCATTTTTCTTCTGAGCCACAGCTATTGTAGACGCATAGGGACTGTGTGACTCTTTGATAATCCCCGCTCTCAGAAGATCCTGCAGGTGTTTACGCACATCTTCAAAGTCAGCGGGAGCCAGTCTCCGCTACCGCTCTTGCAAAGATTGAGTGTCAGACAACCTGATTTGATGCTCCACCCCTTTTGCTAGTCCCACATCCCATTCATGCAAAGAGAACACACTGGCTCTGTCTGCTAACTTTTGCCTCAGTCTCGCTTTCCAAGGCTCTGGTATAGGTGAATCACCAAAGTTTAATGAGGTGGGGGTCGAACTCTTTGGGTCCTTCCTCTGACTGCTGTTTGGGCTTCCGGGAAGCCAGCACCACGTCAACTGTACACAACTGTCCCATTACAGTACCAACTTAGAGAACTGTCTACCGTGCGGACTCGTTATGAACAAGGACCCGGAAACTATCCACAGCCACTTCTGAACTTGGCAAAATTAATGGTTGTACTAGCACCCCAGCTGGGAGCAAGCCCATAGGTGACATGTCCACCATCAGCACCTCCCTGTCCAAGGGACGTCTCAGTTCCACCTTGCAGATGGCCTGACAGTCGCTTCCAGCCGGTATGGTCAGTGGGCCTGGGCCCATCCATTTCACACAACCTAGGTCCCCATCCTCCCCTATAGCCTGAACCTCACTCAGCTCTGGAGTTTCAGTTTGAACACCTAGCATCTGCGCTAGGTCAACCCCAGTGGCCTGGCTACAGAGCTGGTTTAATCTCTTAAATAGACTAGCGTTAGTACCCAATACAACAGGGGTCTGGTCTGGAGTCCGTGGATCCGGACAGACCAATGCCAATACAGAAAGTGATTCTCTAGCACCAACAACAGTTTCTGGGATCTCAATTTCTACCAGGACATAGCCCAGGTAGGGATAACTGGTGTCACTTAACCCCCAAATAGCCAGACCAGACATTGGTAGGATCTGGACATTGGCCAAGTGTTGCTTATACCACTCTTCAAAGATAATGGTAACCTGCGAGCTCTATCCTGTACCGCGTCACAAGAGTGACCATTCACCCTCACCGACACAACCAAAGGGGGACCTATCAGTCCTTTTGGGATAGTCCTGTTCCCGACTGATGTCACCTCACTTCTCTTAACAGTGCAATCCGTGTCAGGGCTTTCACTGGGCATGGTTGTTACCAGTTGCTCTTTGGCTTTTTTTAGGGACTGGATAAGCTTCTGAATGACTTTACTCTGGTCCTCTGCATTTTGGCATTTATTAGAGAAATGTCAATTTTTCCCACACCTGTAGGAGATGCTGTCATTTGAGCCTCTGCTAGACCTAGCACCCAGTCTTTTACCTAGGCCCAGTCTTGTGGGTTCAACCAGCAATATATTAGCTGACAAATCTGAATGATTTGCTGTTTTGGCTGACACCTTCTTCTGTAGCCTTCTCACTTGTTTCTTTAGAATTGCTATATCTGGGTCCTCGCTACTTTCCGTCCCAGGACCCTGAGTCTCAGGAACCCACATTCGGTCACTATTGTTTCAGGCCACGTATTGGGTTTCATGGCAGCAAACATTGCTTTTAACTCTTTAATTTCTGCTTTTAAGGACTGTATGTCCATCTGACGGCTGTCCGCATTACCAGCAACCTGTACCCGCTGGACAGATGCGCTAAGCTTGACCCTAGCAGCTGCATATTCCTCCTCAGCTCTGACCTCTGTTAATAGCTCTAAGAACCTTGGAGGATTCTGCCTTCTCTCCCTCAACTTTAACTGCACTAACATGATGTCTGAATATACTGCCCCTCTCAATAGCTGCTCTACCCGGGCCGCGTCCACCCAACTGGCAGGCATACCCCCCTTACTAACTATTAATGTGAGGGACTGCTCCACTCGCCTCAGAAAGTCTGATAGTCTTTCGTCTTTCTCTTGTTGCAGTAGTCGAAATTTAAAGTACAGGTCTTCACCAGATTCAGTGGTGCCAAAGGCACTCTCGATGCCATCCAGACACTTGGAGGGTGTGACATCAGGTGCCGCTGTTCGTATTGCTTTTACAACAGCAAGAGCAGGTCCCCGGAGACATTCTATGAGGCGTCTGCGCTTTTCTTTATCTGAACAGTTGCTCTCGTCAACCATCCAACGAGCCTGCTCCAACCAATGCTCCAATGCTTCCTCTCCTGGTGGTGGGGGTAGGGAGCCAGAGAACATCCGAAGGCGGTGGTATCCACTGTATTCTTTTCCTGGTCTCTCCACCTTGGCCAAAACATCCCCCATGGCACGAATAATGGACTCTACTGAACTTGTGCGTCCAGCAGCGTCCAACAGGGTTTTGACAGATTCCGGTTGTTCTCCCTCGGTAGCTGGACTCTCCGCTGCTACAAAAATCGGCCAACTGAGATCAGCAGCAACGTGATGCACCTCAGCCAGGACTCTACTTGGGTCAACTGTTTCTCTACTTTTCCACAAGGCCATCAAACGGCCCAGCTTCTGGTTGTACATCCTACCTCTCACTCTGACTTGCCCCAGAACTTTTAGTGTTTGCAGAGTCTCTTCTATCTGGGCAACTTCGACGCCTGTGGGAACAAGAGCCAAGACTGCATGGTTCTTGACCAGTGATTCACCTTGACACCAGTCTCTCAGTCTAGTCACCATTTCTGCATATATTGCACTACTATCCATGGTCGTGCTGGGGTAAATACAAACACTACCTTGGAAACAACAAACTCTTATACCCAGTAACCCCGCTTTAATTGCTATTTGAAGCTTATTAATGTATGTGTTTCCTGCCGCTGAACTTTCCGCTAACCTTTCATCCCGCTTTTAAGGCTAGGTAAATTCAAATAAAACAATCCCAGCGGTGCCTTATGTAGCGCTCCCTTGCGTCCCTGGCTTTAATGGGGGTAGCTAACCTGAGTTCGTTGAATCAATCAGAATCAGAATCAGCTTTATTGGCAAGTTTGTACATACAAACAAGGAATTTGACTCCGGTACACTTTGCTCTTTGGTTTTTGTTTTTGCACTACAGAATATACATATTTACAATGTACAATATACACATATATAAATAAATAAATAAGGTGCATTTACAACATCTGCATGCTGTTGTTTTGTACTCTATTAAATGTTCAACAGAGAAACAGCCTGTGGGAAGAAAATGTCTCTGTGGCAGCTGGTTTTAGTTAACAGCCCTCTGTAGCGTCGGCCTGAAGGCAGAACTCTAAACAGTTTATGTGCAGGGTGTGTGGGGTCTGCAGAGATTTTAACAGCTCTTTTCCTTACCCTAGACCTGTATTAGTCCTGGATGGAGGGAAGGTCAGCCCTGATGATTCTCTCTGCAGTCCTGATTATTCGTTGCAGTCTGGACCTGTCCTGTTTTGTGGATGAACCAAACTACACTGAGATGGATGAAGACAGGACAGACTGAATGATGGCAGTGTAGAAGATGACCAGCTTCTACACTGTCTGCTACAGATGTCTGCTCCTGTGGAAGGTTGTACTTCTTGAGTTGCCTCAGGAAGTACAGTCTCTGCTGGGCCTTCTTTCGAACAGTGTCTATGTGTGAAGACCATCTCAGGTCCTCAGAGATGGTGGTTCCAATGAACCTGAAGTGGTCCACAGCCAATACAGTGTTGTTGAGGATGGTGAGGGGGGTGTATGGGGGTGGTGTTTTCCGAAATTCCACCACCATCTCCACAGTCTTGAGTGGGTTTAGTTCCAGGCAGTTCTGACTACACCAGTGTATCACGGGATCCACCTCCTGTCTGTATGCAGACTCATCACCGTCCTGGATCAGTCCAATGACAGTGGTGTCATCTGCAAACTTAAGGAGTTTCACGGACGAGTCCGCTGAGGTGCAGTCATTTGTGTACAGGGAGAAGAAGAGTGGGGATAGAACACACCCCTGGGGGGCAACAGTACTTATTGATCTGGTTCGGGAGAAGATGCTCCCCAGTCTCACCTGCTGGTGTCGGTCCGTCAGGAAGCTGTTGATCCACTGACAGGTGGAGGCTGGGACGTTGAGCTGGGTGAGCTTCTGGTGGAGGATTTCTGGTATGATGGTGTTGAAGGCCGAGCTGAAGTCTACAAACAGGATCCTGGCGTAGGTCCCTGGGTGGTCGAGGTGTTGCAGGATGAAGTGTAGACCTAAGTTAACAGCATCATCTGCTGACCTGTTTGCTCGGTAAGCAAACTGCAGGGCGTCCAGTAGAGGGCCTGTGATGTCTTTCAGGTGCTTCAACACCAGCCGCTCAAAGGATTTCCTGACTACAGACGTCAGGGCTACAGGCCTGTAGTCATTTAATCCTAGGATGGTGGGTTCCTTGGGCACTGGGATGATGGTGGATCGTTTGAAGCAGGAGGGGACCTCACACTTCTCCAGTGACTTGTTGAAGATCCGGGTGAAGATCGGAGCGAGTTGATGTGCACAGGTTTTCAGGCATGATGGGGAGACGTTATCAGGTCCTCCAGCTTTCTTTATTTTCATGCACTGAAAGAGCCTATTTACATCTCCCTCAGAGATCTATAGTGCAGGCAGAGGATCTGAAGGTAGGGGGTTGGTTGCTTTACTGGTCGAATGTGTTCCTGAATGGGATGTGGAGGAGTTGGTTTGATGTGTGAATGGCTTCTTGTCATGTCTGCAGTAGAAGCCATTCAGACGGTTGGCCAGGCGAGAACTTTGTTCGGGAAGGGTGGTGGGGCTTCTGTAGACAGTCAGGTTTCTCAGACCAGTCCATACAGCCGAAGTGTCACCAGTAGGAAGGCTGTTCTTCAGCTTCTCACTATAGCTTCTCTTGGCTGCTTTGATTTCCTTTGTTAGTCTGTCCCTGGCCTGTCTGTACCGCGCCCAATCATCACTGCTGTGAGCAGGTATCTCTACCTTCAAAATTCTGGATATTTACCCTTACACCACGGAGTGTATCCCAACAGAGTAAACACATGCTTCAACTATGAACAAACAGTTTAATGATTAATTAGAAAAACAACATAAAAGTTACCCTTCAACCATTCCTTTTCAGTCTATGCTGAAATAAAAGTGTACCCTTAGCCACTATAAACAAAAGAAAACTTAAAGCCGGCACCTACTAAAGATCCCGTTCTGTTCGTGTGTTCTTCTCTTACTCGTGAACGTCCCCGATGACCATGTCCCCAATCACCTGACAATGTCCCCAAAGGAAGCCGTCCTTGCCGTAGCCTCTCCGGTTCCGTCCCACGTTCTCCCCGAGGTCGGATAATCCACACTGCAGTCCTCGCTTTTTCTGCTGGCTGGCCACCAACCTCCCGTCGAGTCCCGGTGGCAGTTAGCCACTGAGCTAGCGGCCTACAACAGGATTGTTCTCCGTTGCGTTCATCACCCACGCAGCTCCTACTTAATCAGGCTGTTGGAAGTGTTTTGTCCATACACTCCCTTCTCTCCAAGGCACGCCAACAGTTCAACCGGGTTTTTCTTCCACAACGGCGGTTCACTCCCTCCACCTGCAGCGATCTCTCTCTTTCTCCACCCTCTTTCACTCTCCTCTTCTTCCGGTTCCTGTTACATCATACTTTAACAAACAATAAAATTAACATACATGAAATTCCAAGCATAATATGTTTACATATTCCATAAACATACTCTTCATTCTTCTTCTACTTATTTATTCATTTTTTACTAATGGCAAACAATACGAACACAAATCTCAAGGGGTTACACTTGTATTTGTCTTCTAGATAGAAAATCTTTTATCCATTTGTACATCCTACCTGTAATACCTATCTTTCAAATTTTAATTAATAAACCTACTTTCCACATCTTATACGCTTTTTCAATATCAAAAAACACTGCTACAATACTTTCTTTGTTAATTTGTGCTTTTCTGATTTCAAATTCCAAACTTAAAACTGCATCCATAGTATTCCTACCTCTCCTAAAACCACTTTGATATTGTGATATATATCCGTTTGATTCGATATAATATATCATCCTTTCATTAATCATTTTCTCCATTATTTTACAAGTATTAGATGTTAACGCAATCGGTCTATAATTTTCAGGTTTTGTGTCATCTTTTCCTGGTTTACGTATTGGTATTATTACTGCTTCTTTCAAACTTTTTGGTAATTTTCCATTTTTCCAAACTTTATTATAAAGTTCCAATAAAGTGTCCTTAGATGATTCACTAAGATGTTTTATCATTAAATAACAAATTTGATCTTTTCCTGATGTTGTTTATTTAAATTTCTGAAGAGCTCGATTTAATTCTCATTTTGTGAAGGGAACATTCAATAAATCAATTACATTTTCTATCTGTTCCAGTATCTGTTTTCTAATATTGTCATTTCTCTCCCCCGTTTCCCTTCCAAAGTAATATTTTCTGAGCTAAGTATTTTAATAAACGTTTTTGCCATCACATCTACCTTTTCTTCATCTTTTACTGCTGTAACTTGATCATCACTTAAGATTGGATAACTATATTCTCTTCTAATCCCATTCATTCTTCTTATCATTGACCATACTTTATTAATCTCTGTTTCTCTTCCCACTAAATTACAAAAAATTCTCCAACAATCCTTTTTTGCACTTTTCATAGTTCTTCTCACAAGAGCCTGACATCTCTTGTATTCAATGAGATTCTGGGAGCTGTGATTCCTTTTCAGCATTTTGAAAGCTTTATTTCGACCTTTAATTACTTTGTCACATTCCATTGTCAACCATGGAACAATCTTCTTATAAACTCTACCTCCTTTCTTCTTTATGGATCTATTAGCAGCTTCTAAAATGGCATCACAAACACAGAAATTTAAATGAACAACTTCCATATTCAAATAAATTTTTCCCAATTCCTGATCACTTGTAAGCCTAAATTTTTCCCCATTGGCACAACTGAAACACAATTTGTTTAAGCCACCTATCTTATATTTTTCAATATCTAATTTTTTTTCTGTTATTATGGGATAATGGTGACTTCCTATTTTTGTATCCTTAACTATTTGCCATGAACTAACTCCTGCCAGCGAGTTCGAAATTATTGCAAGATCAATTACTGATTCCGTACCTGTTGTCATATTAACTCTTGTGCCTCTTCCATCATTTAAACAAACAAGATTTTTATTCTCCATTAATTCTTCAATAACTATTCCATTGCAATAATTTTTAGTACCCCACAATGAACTATGTGCGTTAAAATCACCGCACCAAAAATTTTTTACATTTAAATAATTAACAATTTCATCCATCAATTCAGGTTTAATTCTCTTACAAGGATTATAAAAAATTATTACATTGATGCTTTCTTTCCTATTCCAAACTTCTACAGCTATATATTCTAGTTGAACTCCTACTGCTAACAATCTAAATTTTCATTGTCCTCTACCTGAGTCACCATTCCAGTCCAGTCACAAACCAGTTTATGCCAAACCGCTTTTCTTTTTCATCCAACACACTTTCCACAATGAATTCAGCTACTACCGATCCGAGCACACCACCAGCATCAACCCACCTCCACAAACTGTGGCTAAAGGTTGAAGGACCTGAAGTACTGCTGACAACCTCATTGGACTGAACCACATGCGTCATTGCCTGAGGGGTGTTTGGAGTGTATTTTATTGTTTTGTGTTAGTTTGTTATGTGGCAGCCATTTTGTCTTCCCCTTGTGTGGGTTTAGTTAAACCAGTATTCAAGTTCCCTAATGTGTCAGTTCAGAAGGTGAGGTTTGGTAAGGTAAGTTTATTTATATAGCGCTTTTCAGTAACAAGACATGCAAAGCGCTGTACATGAGGAAGAACAATTACAATACAATCACAAAGAAAATAAACACAGATACAGACACAGAAAAATAAATCAAATGACACTAATAATGGTTGGTGATGATTTCTGAGTCTACTTTATTGAGTTTACCTCTTTTATTGGCCTGCCTGTACACGTTTTTGATTTGTTAACCTTCTTGCATATTCTTGGGTAAATAAAACACACCTTTTTGAATTAAACACCGATATCTGACTAAGGATCTATCTATCTATCTATCTATCTATCTATCTATCTATCTATCTAATAGTTTACCTTATAGCCTAAATATGTATACATAGATATTGTTGTGTAAATTATATTGGCCATCTCAGAATTAAAATTGTCACATGGGCCTATCTGTCAGGAACTCCTGAGCCACTTCTTCTCTGCAGTTCATCCCTGCTAGAGGGAATATATTTTTTTAAGCACTCAGCAATTGGCTTTTAAACCTACAGCAATGTTTTGTAGCAGGAGGCCAGAAAGGCTAATAGGCCAGGGCGCCTTTTAAGCTGACTTGAAAGCTCTGCTTGGGAGGACCACCTGTGCCGTTACACCTGGGAGTCTAGTATCTGGGAACAAAATGTAGTTGTGGTCACGACAGAGCTGTTGCCTATTTCCAGCAGTCACTGAACTAAAGGTGGTAATAAAAATGATTTATTAGAAAATAAATTCATAGTTTTGAAAAATACATGTAGTACAATTTCTCCTGGAGAAAAAATATTAAATTTCAAAAGAACAGGTTCTATTCAGGTTATTTATTGGTATCTGTCAAAGCATTTTTCAGGGAGAAAAAAATTAGTTAGTATAAAATCTGACATAATTTAAAATCTGACATAATTTAAAAGATAGTCATCAGTTCAGAAACTAAAAAAAATGTGTTTTAACGCTAAAGAAAGCAGAATGAGGCTGTTAGAGACTGCTTTGAGCTGACCCTGGAGGTCTCTCCTGCAGGGCTGCCTGTGTGGAACAATAGAAAAGAAAAATATCATTAAAACACATTCTTCTCGTCTGGATTAATTTCACTTTACAATGTTTACAGAAAGAGTTACTGAGAATAAAGAAAGCTTAAAACTCAATCAGTCTGAACAGAAGGGTTCCTAATTTCAATAATATCTATATATACGTTTTACTCGCTAATGAAATGACAAATTGAATAAATCCATATAATGAGGAAAGTAAGAATTTTGTGAAACGGTAACGAGTAGCACTCCAATTCAAAATTATAAAGTTGAATAAAACCATGTAAGATTTTAGCCTACATATACTCTGAAAAGTTGTACATTCTTCCACCAACATAAACCCAAAACATGTTAACATGTTTTTGGCCCTATAACTGAGGGTAAATTGTTGACCGACTCTGTTCACCAGGCTCACCTCCCCAGGCACACTGGGTTGTTAGCCTGTGGGACTCTGCTGCTCTAAAAACATAAGACTAAAGTTAAAAGACAAATATTGGTGCAATTAATATATAGTTCCTTATGACATCCAAACTGTCTATATGGATGGAAGAAAAATTGCACCTGATTTTATGTTCTCCTGTTTTGCTCTGATCTGTTGCTCATGAAAGCACAGACATTATTTATGATCTATTATGCTCTGTTTTCACTTTAACATCATTTAGAAGAATGGAAAACATTTATGTGTTACATGTATTTTTGATCTGTCTCAAACATATATTTTACAAAGAATTACTTATGTGAACAGCTCAAGAGTTTTTGCACTGGAATATGAATTACACAACAAATTTCCATTACACTTTAAAGATTTAAGTTTCATCAGCATTTCCTTTCACCTTCCTGCCATAATTCTGACTTCAGACGGCATTCCAGATTCTCTTTCATAATTTGAATTGAAAAATTCTAATTTCTGATTGAAAATTGAACACACAATTTCTACTAGAATGCCAGTTGCCTCCCTAAGCAAGAAATATCAGGTAGAGTTAATTAAAACTAATATTTATGTATTTTATGACAAGCAGATCCATTTGGAAACAAAGATAAAAGTAGTTTATTTATTTGAAGTGATAAGTAGATAAGAGAAGAAAGAGGACCAAAGATAACTTGTTGCCCTGTGGCCGCGTTAAACGCTTAAACGTCTGTGGTAGTATTGCTTTCCATAAATGTACTTTGACCCGAATACAGAATAGCTGTGAACTTTGTGTTCATTTAATTGTGCCTGTTAGAAGATTAACTATGAAGCTAAAGGGGTTCTGCTAAGGTTGTTGTCTTTTCCAGCGGCTAATGTTCCGGTGTTGTTCTTCGACCAAGGACCAAGCTGAACAAACTGAGGGAAAAGTGAGTTAAACATGTTACCAAACAATTAAGTGAATCACAAATAAGTGTTTTTAACTTAGGTTAGCTAGCACATGTAACTTTAGGAAATTAGCTGGACAATGGAGAATAAAAACTGCTAGCTGATAGTACAGTCCAGGCTAGCTTGAACAGCAGTTTTAGCTTCGGAGTGGAAATCACAGACTTCAATACTGTTCAATTCATCCATTTTACATTTAGGCTACAAAGACTGCTATTTAGTAAGATATTCTCCTAAAGATGGTATTAGCTACAACATCATTAGTTATTTGTCTGGTGTTTACCTTGCCGGCGTCAATTTAATTGTGCTATTTCTGCTAGAGTGTCATTATAACTTCTATATGCTTCATCAACCAATTATTTGTTGTAAAAAAAAGATAAACTTACATCAACTTCCCAAAACTTGAGGAAAATATTCAGAGAAACAACTACAAATTACTACATTTAGGAAAGCTGTAATACTGCATTTCAAAATACAGTATATATTGCACAAAATGTAAGGGAAATTGTATTTGAAACTTTTTGATTTTTATTACCATTAACATGTACAGAGAATGGTGCCCTGTTTGGGGTGCTCCAGGAGTACAGAGTCAGGGGCTCTTTATCAGGGGCCATCCGGTCTCTGTACAAGTGGAGCAGGAGTTTGATCCGCATTGCCGGCACTCAGGCAGGGCTGCCCTTTGTCACCAGTCCTGTTCATAACTTTTATGGACAGGATTTCTAGACACAGCCAAGGGCCGGAGGGGGTCTGGTTTGGGGACCTGTGGATTTCGTCTCTTCTTTTTGAAGATGATGTGTTCCTGCTGGCCCCCTCAAGCCAAGACCTACAGCATGCGCTGGGGCGATTCGCAGCAGAGTGCGAAGCGGCTGGGATGAAGATCAGCTCCCCCTAGTCCGAGGCCATGGTACTCGACCGGAAAAGGGTGGCTTGTACTCTTCAGGTTGGAGGGGAGTTCCTGCCTCAAGTGGAGGAGTTTAAGTATCTCGGTGTAAGGAATATTAATCTGACAGTATTATTTTATATTTAATATGAATATTTTATCAAATAATATTTCGGTCTGTTAAGGGTTGTCCTGTGAATACCAGCCCAGAAAGGCAATGGTATTAGGACAAAATTGAAAGATGTGAGCCAAGCTCTGACATTATTGAACAGCATAAACTCTGCACACACAAGGAATGAATTCACACAATTTCTTAAAATACAAGATTAACAAAAATAAGTCAACTCAAAGTCAAACATATTTCAATCAACAAACTCTTTACTATGCTAAAACAATCCAACTAAACTACCAAGCAGAATTAAAGAATAGGGAAGACTAATGGGCTATGTACAATATAAACAAGTTGATTAAAGATGATTGAAAATCATGACCAAAAGAGTGATGCAACATTACCATGCAATGTTTTTTATGTTTGAGAACCAAGGATTATCTTGAAGAGTCTGGAAATGAAGTTAAGTTAGTCTTGGAACCAACTTAGGCAATAATCAGCATATTTTAGACAACCATTCACAATGCAAGATCAGATAAAATATTATTTTAATAAAATAAAGTTTTAAAGAATGATCAGCTGAATAAAACCAACCTTCTGGATGAATAATTTCTCAACGGTGTCTAATTAGTTGCCTTTATTCATTAAAATAATATTTAAAGAAATATTATAAAGGGGATATTTGGAAAGAGACAAATTTTTCTGGAGAAATGGGGGTTAATGGCGTTTACTTAGTTATCAGATTTAGTAAAATAATGTTTAGGGACTATTATTCACTAGCTTGAAAACCAACAGCCTTCCTGTTAAATATTCTGTAGCAGCAAGCACGTGTTCTTACCGGTTAGCAGTTGAGCTAACAAAAGAAGCTGGATAGCTTAGCACCAGAAACAAACACACACCTTTAAAATACCAGGGTTAATAAAAGGGTTAAAATGCTTAAGCGTGGACGGCGCGTAATGATCAACCTTCTGTTTAAAAATCACCCTTTTAATAAAGTTTGTCTTAACTTTAAAAACACAAAAAGAACACAACCTGAGCACGTGTGCTGCAGATAGCCTGCTAGCACTAAGATAGCCGAGTTTCACACAAACAAAACCAAACTTCATAAAATGAGAAACGTTCAGATCATTTCATCCTAACTCTTTGTCTTATTCTGCTCAAACCTAACCTCTGACCATGGTGAGGGAATGTTGTCCAAGGGGCGAAGTTTGAAGAAACGTCCACAGTCAACAAGCGGTTAGCTTTCAGCTAACCTCGGTAGCTTCGGGGGGAGGGGGGGTTGAAGGTTCGTTCGCACTGTGAACAAAAGGGTTAGCTCCAGAGCTGTAGCTGGGCGGCCCGTCCTGTCCGCTGAGCACACGGGTTAACACGGTGATGCGGTCTCTGCTGTCTTCCTTCCAGACTGGGAGACCGCGTCTTTGCAGGGCTTCTCTCGAACACCGTTTGCTTCTGCAGGGCTCGGAGAGAAAGTCAAGCAATGCTTGTACCTTAATTACCCCCGTTCGTGAATGAATACCAGATACACAAACAGCAATTCATTCCATACTTAACTTTTGCATATGATCGCGTGATCTTATGAAACTCTTGGATCCAGTTTGAAGAGTTTATGTCTTTTTGCCAGCAAAAAGACCTCAGCGCGCTGTGTCCCTCCGTCCAGTTCCTCTCGGGAGCTGCTTGGAAGAGAGCGGATGTAGCAACAGCTGTCCTTTTATTTGGACAGTGGCGTCACAGGAAGTCCGCGGTTATCCTGTTTTCTGGCTGTGCCGGAAGAAGGTTAATGCACTTTATTTTGAAAACTCCAGAAAAGTGTATACCGGAGTTTTAATGTTGAAATCCATGGCTGTAGGTCCCAACATCGGGGTCTTGTTCACGAGTGAGGGAAGAATGGAGCGGTAGATCGACAGACGGATCGGTGCGGCTGCTGCTGCTGCAGTAATGGGGACGCTATGCCGGTCCGTTGTGGTGAAGAGAGATCTGAGCCGAAAAGCGAAGCTCTCGATTTACTGGTTGGTCTACGTTCCTACCCTCACCTAAAGCCATTAACTTTGGGTCATGACCGAAAGAACGAGATCCCAGATACAAGCGGCTGAATTGGGCTTCCTCCATAGGGTGGCCAGGCACTCCCTTAGAGATAGGGTGAGGAGCTCGGCCATCTAGCTCGAAGTGGAGCCGCTGCTCCTCCACATCAAGAGGAGTCAGTTGAGGTGGCTCGGGCATCTATACCGGATGCTTCCTGGACACCTTCCTCTGGAGGTGTTTCAGGCACGTCCCACCGGTAGGAGGCCCAGGGGTCGGCCCAGGACACTCTGGTCCCAGGCCAGTCTCTCGGCTGGCCTGGAAACGCCTTGGGCTCCCCCCCGTAGGAGCTGAAGGAGGTGCCTGGGTGTCTCTACTGAGTCTGCTGCCCCCACGCCCTGGTCCCGGATGAAGCAAAAGACGACAACGTTTTTCTTGGTTTTTTGTAATGCTTCTTGGCAGTAAATCCATGTGCCATTAAAAGGCATGTTATTTTCACCTTTCATTGTGTAAAATCTGTATGGAAATGCATCTGTGGGTCCAGTAGGAGTGTTGTTGATTGGATTGAATGATTTAAGTTTTAAGGTTCAACAATAGATTAATAAAAAACCAGGGGCCACAGTAGTGTGTGGGAGAATGGTACACAACCATAACAGCTGGGCACCTTCTCCTAATGCTAATGATATATAGGGTTGGAAGGGTTAAAAGATAAATAGATAAATAATAAAAAAAGAAAGCTAATCTTCTGAAATGTATAACTGTGGCAAGTCATGCTTCTGTTATTGCTTTTTCCTGTAGTTGCCTGATCATGCAGCTGGTGATCCGCCAGTATCGTCCCTCAGACAAGGACACAGTGCTGAGGCTGTTCAGCTTGGGGATTAAGGAGCACATTGGCCCATGTTTTCAGAATGCCATGACTAGCCCTGTCTGCCTCACTATTATGCTTTCCCTGGCGTTGGTTGGTTACCTCCTTGGCTCTTTGTGTATAGCTTTGCTACTGCCAGCAGCCTGGGTGGGACTCATCTACTACAACTGCCATGAGCTATATGCTAGGTACGTCGCAGAGAGGCTTCGCACAGACATGCAAGACATTGTCGGGAACTACCTGAGTAGGCCAGATGACTGTTATTGGGTGGCCGAAGTTGAGGTTGATGGAGTAACGCAGGTAATCGGGATGGTTGCTGTGATGTGTATAGAAAGTGGGAATGAGAAGCATGGGGAAATGTTCAGAATGAGCATCTCACCACAGTCCAGGCAAATGGGACTTGGCCGCAGGTTGACTCATACTGTGATTGATTTCTGTAAGAACCGAGGCTTCTCCAAGGTGGTGCTGGAGACAACCTCCACCCAGAGGGCTGCTGTGGCTCTGTACAAAAGAATGGGCTTTAAAGTTGTCCTCTTACACAGAGAAACACACATGCCCTCGTGGCTGGTTTCATTGATTAAAGTCACATTCATAAAAATGGAAATACTTTTATAAAGCTAAATCAGTTTAGGTTTAGATTCTCTGTATCTTATAAGTTTTAGACTTTTCCGCTATAAAACACTGTTTACATACAAGCGAGTCAAAAACAAGTTTTTGGTTGAGCACAGACCAAATGTAAAAAAAAAAGCAGTTTGAATGATCTGACATCAGAAGAAAAAGTAATAAAAGCAGTGAATAGGTGGAGGTAAAAGATGATAAAATTTTAATATTTTTGATATATCAGCGGCACTGTCAAAACATGTTTTCGTTTGTTAATAAATCAAAGGAAATTATTTATTAAATTAAGCTGTCTCAGTCTGGTGATGATGTCTTTACCTCGTGTTTTGACGTAAGTACTATGGTCTGGATTACTGTTGTCATAACTAAAGTTGGTTATTTCTTAGTTAACAAACTTAAACAGACTTAAATGTCAAATGCATAAAAACATAACAGTTTATTTCACTCCACCTATTTAATGTATTGAGTATGTTATTGATTGAACAAATTGATAGACAAACTTTTTATCTAATTTGAATAAATAACAGAATCTGACTGCACTGTTCAATGATTTGGATTAATTGTAATGCATGTACCTGACTTTTGTGAAGTGCCTTGAGACGACATGTGTTGTGAATTGGCGCTATATAAATAAACTGAATTGAATTGAATTGAATTGAACACATTGTCAATGTGTTTTTTTTAATTACAGATTTTAACTGTACTGTCAAAACTGTCAAATCTAAAATAAAGATATTTTTGTCATTTAATAACTTTATTTGTATTTAATGTTTTTATTGGTAACATTTAATGAATTATATTTGTACAGTTTGTACCATCTGTCATTCTTTCCATCCTCTTCCTCTTTCCCAGACCCCACCATTCAGCATCATCCGTTCTGCCTTTTCATTATCCTGACCTTAAGCAAAATTTCATATCCCATTGAGATTGTTGTTGAATTACCACAATTAAATCCAGTGAAGGAGAATTCCATGCGAGTTATGTCAAGAAACCTGGAGATTTCATGAGCAGGGTTCCCTGCTGGGCTTTAATCTTAGCAACAGTTGGACCTGCTTGACATACATTATGGCTTCAGTAAAATTTAAATAAGAGACAATGTTCAGAAGATGAACCATTGGGTCTAAGGATCTTAATAACCTTTACATTAAAGTCATTTTCCTGGACATTTCCATATAGAAAGCATGGGGGAGAGTGTGGTTCTCTGGAGTAAGGCTGGGCAGTTATTGTACTAATGATCGTCATTGGGAGTTTTATGATCATCATAGCAATAAACTCCACAGTACGATGTGTGCCAAGCCCAAAACCAATAGGTATTGCTTAGATGGTCACTTTTCTCTAAAAATATGATTAAATACATTCTGTTATGTGCTGTTAGTGATAAAACTGCACTACTTAATGTAGTTGGTGTCCTGAAGTCGTCCATTCGATGAATGTAAATTGTTGTACTTGATTGTTTTGGGGTTTTTATGGCTGTATTTGTGCAGCTTTGACTGCATTCATGGGCAGTCCCAAGTATACATTCTACTAGCAAAAAGATTACAGTGAGTTTTTGAATCTTTTTATCATCACTTCTTTCTTTATAGCAATACACTACCACAAAATATTGTTATAAACTTTTAAGTCCATATCGCCCAACCCTGCTCTTGAGGCAGAATGGGCAAAGCAGGACCTGTGCTGGATTAACTGTCTGGCTTATTCTAGGTGTAAAATAATGTCTGTGATGCACTAATAACCAAAGCTGGATGATCCATATAGGCAAATGCTAGGGGGCGTTCCCCTCTAGGCGCCCCCTCTAGGGGGTGCCACATAATTAGAAAAAAATATCAACTTCAATATAGTTGTATTAAAACTAGTAATTACTATTAACTCTTAAAATGTAACAGCTAACATAGATTCAAATGTAAAGCAATACCCAATTAATATTACTACGCAAAATCTAGGAAAGTACAGCTGCGGCAGGTGAGGTGAGGTTGAGTAGTGGATGCAGTAATATAAAGCACCGCTAGAGGTCTGTAAAATGTCCTGTTGTTACATAGTTTTGTATTTAGGTATTTCATATAGCTTTTGTTTATAGTTATTTTATTCAGATTTTGCATATAGTTATTGCACAGTGTAAATGTAGCTTATGAATAAACTGATTGTGTGCAAACTGTGTGGTTATTTAAATGTGATGTTTGATGTTGATTGTTGTATTTATAATTTATTACTACTATTATTGTTATTTATGCATTTATTTGCAGGATTAGTTTTTTTCAGATTTATTTGTATTATTTGTAATTTATTAAGTATGTAAATTGGGTGAAATATTATCTTGCTATATGAATTCTTTTGTAAGCATATGTAAATCGGTGATTTACATATGCTTGCGCCATATAAAATCTCAGTTAGGGTACCACATAGGGTAGGGCCGGGTAGGGCTCTGCTAATAACAATAGCACAGCCTTACCATCCTCCACCTGTCTTATACTTTAATAAGATATTATTCCAGGTGTAGAGATTGAGAATTTCATTTACACTCACAATGAGGGCTTCAACCCTAGAGACTTTACAGGGTGACCTCTTTCTGAAGCCGAGAGACAAATTCATAAAAGCTCAGAATATAAAATCAGATATTTTTTTAAATATTATTTTTTATATTTGTATCTTTATTGTTAGCAATGGATTTATTAATCTAATCCAATGTTTCTCCAAATTATCCCACATTGTCGTCGGTCATAAATATCATTAAAACATTTGCAATGACAATCACTATAGTTTAATCTCTCAAAAGCATTTTCACTATATAACCCAGAATTTTGTATAACACGAGTGCAAGGCAAGAAATAAAGTATGTGTTTTCTTTTCTATTTACACATAAGTTCTACTGTCCATGTAAAGGCATATTGCTCTCTTATTTTAATAGCAACAAGCTACTGATTCTATCATAATAACCTTTACTTATTTGAAATTTATATAATATATAAATAAAACTTGACTTCATTTCCCCAATGTCTTAATATATAGTTCCTCTAAAGATTCCCTAAAATTAACACCAGTAATGCAAATCTTCCTGCGCCTATTACTTCAGTGTAATTAGTGCTGCTTTTATGCCCAAATTAAAGTGCAGTATTTTAGAAGAACATCTCTACAGTTTCTGTACACTGTGAACGTGTCAAATTCCTTGCTTGTGTGCACAAACCTTACTAATAAAGCTTATTCTCAAGAAGTGCCATAAAGATATACCTTTGTTGTTCTAACTGGATGATATTTCATACGTAAGGTTTTTATGACTTTTTAAAACAAATCCTTTGTTAACTGTAAACCCAGCAATGTTGACAGTGACATGTTTTAAACATGTGTAATTGTAAGCATTATTCATGTCAATCGCAGAATAATTTTCAGCCCAAAACAGCACAGAGGGCACAGTTTACCAAAGAAACGCACAGGTTCCATTCTTTAAACAAGGCACAAGGCCTTTGGGAAAGCATTCATACTGTTTAACATTTTCCACAATTTATCAAATCACAATCATACATTTCAAAGCATTTTATCAGAATTTTATGGGACAGATTGTTTTTTGAAAGAAAATAAAAAATATTAGCCCCTTTTAATCTGATGCCCTCCAATAAAATCAAGTTAAACTAATTGCATCATAAGTCATCTAATTTGTTTATAGAGTCCTGAAACCTTCATAGAACACTGCTGTTCTATGAAGGTGTCAGAGGTCTGTTAGAGAACATTAGGTATCATGAAGACCAATGAAGACAATAGACAGATCAGGGATAAATTTGGGGAGAAGTTAAAAGGTAGGTTTTAAAACTGTATCCATAAATTTAAACCTACGATGGCAATCTGTGGAGTTTTTTTTATTTAATCAAAAAATGTATATGATAAAACCGCCAACCTACCAAGACATGCTGGGCATCAGATAAACAGCCATGTGTCCCAAGGTGAACTTTGGAAAAGTTGCAGAGATCTGTGGAATCAGGTGCGAGAATCAATTGACACAACAATTATTAGTCATGCACTCCAGAAATTTGGCCTTCATGCAAGACAGGCAAGAAGAAGACCATTGTTGAAAGAAAGGAAAAGAAAATCTTATTTGAAGTTTGCCACAAGCTAACAGCAGGAGACATAGCAAACACGGAAATGGGTGTGTAGGTCTGATAAGAATAAAGCTGATATTTATGGCCTACACTAAAATGCAAAGTGTGGAGAAGATATAGCAGCATCATGCTATAGGAATGCCTCTCTCAGCAGAGATAAGGGAAGCTGGATTCTGTAACTCTGGAAGCAAACCTGTTAAAGTCTGAAGACTTGAGACATGGTGGATGTTCACCTTCCAGTGCACAATGGAATGGTTAAGATTCAAATCATATCCGTGTGTCAGATTGACCCAGTCAAAGACTATACCTAAATTCAATTAGGAATCATGTGTTGGTCATTGAAGCATGATTGGTACTTTAATCTACTCGTGTAAATGTCTGAGAAGGATAGTTAACCATAGCTGCTGACTGTGAAGCTGCAGCGAATATTAGACAACTGTATAAACTTCACCTTTACTAAAATGTGTTATTCCACCTAAATCCTAGCAGAATGGATTTAGTTTGTTTTTTTCCTCCTTTGGTTATTTTTAAGGGGCTCCTATTCACTGCCACTGCCAAGTGTTACTAAAGGAGGGACACTTGAACCATTTAAGAAAGATATTAGTCACCCAGGTTCATTTTCATTGTCCAGATTGAGAAAATTATGAGGGTGTAAAGAAAAAAAAGAGTTGTGTTGAAACAAAATCATTTCTGCCATATGTGTATTTTTACTCTGACAGTAGGTGGTGCCAAATGGTAAAAAGCCTTCGCTTTTTACCATTTGAAGAAGCTTCAGGAACTCCTGAAAAACTCCAGTGCCAAACATAAAGTACAACAATAGATGCATAAAAACAACTTTAAACCCTGGGGTGTCATTACTTCTGATAATAGAAGCTACAAATGATTTAGACCCACAGCTAAATACATTGTTGATTGTTGTGATACCTAGCATAACGCATTACTGTTTAATTAACTGATATTATAACTCGAAGACTGCCCTCTTGATTGGGTTTTAAGATCTCTACAGACAGCAAATAATTTTCACCATCTGACTTCAACTACTTTTCTTGTTTATTTCCCCAGCAAATGTTATTTTACAGTATTTGTTCAAGAACCCAATGGTTGAGGGCACAAATAAAACAGGATTCTGATTCGGGTTCCAAAAACAGACTTTAACTGTAAGCTGAAAAGCTTCCTCCCACAGTCCAAAAACATTACTGTTAGGTAAATTGGTCTCTCTAAATTGCCCTTAGGTGTTAATGAGAATGTGTATGGTTGTTTTTCCTTTATGTCTCTGTGTTGCCCTGCGATGGATTGGCAACCTGCCTCTCGCCCACAGACTGCTGTAGGCACCAGCTCCCCCGTGGCCCTCTATGGAATAAGCGGTATAGAAAATGAATAAATGAATGTTATCAGGTAGCAGCTAATTTTTCATGTATCATAATGTAGTGGTTTGCATAAAAAACAGAATGATTTAAGTCATAATTTGGTCTCTGATTATTTTGGGGTCTTGCAAAGCAAGTTTGAACAAATGTATTTTTATATTACCACAACATGTTGGATTTGAGGCTTCAATAGCAAAAACATACAACCTTTCCATTACTATTTAGTGATATTATAAATATAGAAATAATTTTTTCATACTTAAATTAACATTTCTTGATAATGATAAGGTCCTATGTGGGGTTTTTACTTGAGGCATTACTTTTTATTTGACAAAAAATTTAACTTTTTTCTTAAATGTTATGTCTCTAAAGAGAAGGCAAACCTACTTTTCAAATTGCCCAGTCTCTCCAGAAGCACAACCATGACAGCAAGCCATGTGTTTTTTTGTGCTGATACCTCAACCTGCAGAATATCAGTCAACAACTCACTCAGCAGGACAGATCTCTGCTTGCTCTTTTAAGCAACATACCTATGCCACATTATATGACCTTATTTACTACTACACGAAGAGGAAAAACATCCAGTTAGGCTTGTAATAAATGTTTTTTTTCAAGTTCACAATAACGATTTTATGTTGTTGATTTCACTTTATGAGCCCTGTAAACTTATTTTTGGACCATCAGCCAACTATTTCCTGTTTTCTTTCTCTTTTCTTATTTCCATGTGAAAACATCCTCCTTCTTTAAAACTCTGAATCATTTTCTCCTTCTGGCTTCATTTAATAAATGCCCCAGTCTTTTGGGCAGCAGCTAGAAATTAGTTTTGAAGGCGGGAATTAGCTTAGCCTAATCTCATTAAGCATTTAAAAAGTCTGATTCTTATTGAGTGGTTTTAACACATTCACACAGAGCTTAAAGCTTGTGACATAAAGATAATTTTTCCTCAATCTGCAACATTCTCCTACTACTCTGGAATTTTGCATTATTCGCTGTTATTTCAGCTTTTAAATTTATGTCCTCTCTGTTTTTTCTCTTTGTCGAAGCTACATGTGGCCTGGTGTTCTTTTTACCTATTACACCTTCCTGGAATGGATCATCAGTTGAGTTGTTGCTACCAACAACTCAATGTTCTCTTCTACAGATCATATGCTGGCCCTGTCTTTCAGTATTTAACCTTGTTTCTCTCTTAGTAACCATTGGCTGAACTTTTGCTCCAAGTATGTGTTCTCTTTCGTCCTATAGACTTAAAAACTGGCTCAGAGCATATCTGCTTAACAGTGTTAATCTTCTAGATGAAGCCACTTAAGGAGCTACTACTGCCATTAACCTTTTACTTTTCCTTAACATTGAAAGTACTCCTGGATCCGCACTTCTGTTTTTTGCACAAATGCTCTGTTCTCTCAAACCCCGAATTGGTTATGGCAGATGGCCACTCACACTGAGCATGGTTCTGCTGGAGATTTCCTTTTGTTAAAGGGAAGTTTTTCTTTCCACTGTCGCTACATGCATGCTCAGGATGAGGGACTGCTGCAAAGTCAACGACACAATTCAAGTAACTGCCCAATGTTGCTCCATACTCATCCAGGAGGAGTTAAAGCTGCAAGTCAGTGACTCAGTGCAATCTGCTGAATTTGCATCAATAGAAAACTTTTTAACCAATAACCAATAATAAACCGAACTTGACTGCATTGTTTGCTACTATGATCAATTTGGAATATACTTAATTAACTTGGAATCTGTTTGTCTAAATATATTGAATATTGAATTAATTTTTTTGTAAAGTGCCTTGAGACAACATGTGTTGTGATTTGCCACTGTTTAAATAAACTGAATTAATTGAATTCAAGCTGAATTGCATTGTCGTAAGAAAAAAACATTAATTCTGTTTTTTGATACTTGATACAATGAATATTTACTTAATCTCTTTTGGCCTCTTCAAAGGCCCTTCACCTCATGCTTGTACCCACAAAACCAACATGACTTGTTTTGAGTTCATCTCTACGCATTTCAGGTGAACAAAACTTGGTCTTCTCCAAAGCAAAGAAAAGGATTGAGAAACCAAAGGTAAAGTAACTCTAGCCTGTGTTATAATACTTGGCAGAGTTTTTGTGTGCTTTCTCTGTCCATCAAAGACTGAGTTCAATGTTTGTAAAACTCCAAACAAGATGACCATACAGAATCTGTGTCAGTTGTTAAAGAGGCAGATGAGACAAACATACCAAGGTCTGTGCAGGGTTAAAGGCCACACACAGCATGTCCAAAACATGTGATGTGTAAAACCTTTTTAATCAGTACAACTATTGCTGTGGTGGAAGGACGAAAAAAAATCTGGGTATAAATCGATGTTTTTAAACCAGATATGATTGGGTAAGGTTTGATTTTTAACGTGTGCTTTAAGAGGGACAAAGGTAGGATTAAACCAGGCTGCAGCCCTTTGGGTCATAGCCTCGGCAGATTTGCTTTATCATCATGGGACATTTTACTTTGCGTGATTTCAACAACACATTGACCGGAACAAAAATGAAAAAAGGCAATTGCAAAAGAGATTTAAATCCAGACTTAATTCTTTTTATTTTCCTTCAAACTTTCCTGTAATAATGAGTCTGAATCGATAGTTCTCCAGGCTTTCTAATTGTTTTAACAATTTTCTTGAAATGTAGCCTATTTTCCACCATTTTCAGTACAGACCTTGTACAGTGTGTGCTTCAAAATTTAAAAAACTGTACAAGTAGAAGACAAAAGCTGTCTCAGGACTAAAATATAGTATGCTGTAAAAAAATACTTGCCCTCCTTTTACAGCTTTTGCATTTTTAATACTCAGAAGTTTCAAATTAAACTTATTTTAATATCTGATAAAGACAACAGGAGTAAATAAAAAACAGCTTTTTAATTGATGATTTTATTTAGTTAGGGAAAACAACTAGCCACATCAATTTGATTACATGTGCAAATATAATTGCCCCTTTGTTACATCCTAAATTAACTGGGCACAGCAGTGGCACAGGAGTTTAGGGCGCGACACATGTATGGAGGCCTTGGTCCTGGACGCGGCTTTTATGGGTTTGAGTACCGACCTGTCAATGTTTGTCGCATGTCTTCCCCCTCTCTCCGCTCCATTTTCTGTAGGCTCACTTTCAAACAAAATGAGAAAAATAAAGGCCACTAGTTCTAAAAAATATATGTTAAAAGAAAATTATAACTTATCTGTGATGCATTACTGACTGACAAGTATAATCAAGAAATCACCTTAACAGAACCAGACTGAGGCCAGAAGATCCGAAAAAGCAACACAACATGCCTCAATCCAAAGTAATTCAACAAAGTCATTGACATACACTCACCGGCCACTTTATTAGGTACACCTTGCTAGTACCAGGTTGGACCTCCTTTTGCCTTCAGAACTGCCTTAACCCTTTGTAATCCTTCGTACGATTCAACAAGGTACTGGAAACATTCCTCAGAGAGTTTGGTCCATATTGATATGATAGCATCACACAGATGCTGCAGATTTGTCGGCTGCACATCCATGATGTGAATCTCCCGTTCCACCACATCCCAAAGCTGCTCTATTGGATTGAGATCTGGTGACTGTGGAGGCCATTTGAGTACATTGAACTCATTGTCATGTTCAAGAAACCAGTCTTAGATGATTCGTGCTTTATGACATGGTGTGTTATCCTGCTGGAAGTAACCATCAGAAGATGGGTACACTGTTGTTATAAAGGGATGGACATGGTCAGCAACAATACTCAGGTAGGCTGTGGCGTTGACTTTCCTGTTCTTAGCTGACAGGAGTGGCACCTGGTGTGGTCTGCTGCTGCTGTAGCCCATCCGCCTCAAGGTTCAACGTGTTGTGTGTTCAGAGATGCTCTTCTGCATGCCTTAGTTGTAACAAGTGATTATTTGAGTTACTGTTACCTTTCTATCAGCTCGAACCAGTCTGGCCATTCTCCTCTGACCTCTGGCATCAACAAGGCATTTGCGCCCACAGAACTGCCACTCACTGGATATTTTCTCTTTTTCAGACCACTCTCTGTAAACCCTGGAGATGGTAGTGCGTGACAATCCCAGTAGATCAGCAGTTTTTGAAATACTTAGCCCAGCCCGTCTGGCACCAACAAAAATGCCACGTTCAAAGTCACTTAAATCCCCTTTCTTCCCCATTCTGATGCTCGGTTTGAACTGCAGCAGATCGTCTTGACCATGTCTACCTGCCTAAATGCATTGAGTTGCTGCCATCTGATTGGCTGATTAGAAATTTGCGTTAACGAGCAGTTGGACGGGTGTACTTAATAAAGTGGCCGGTGAGTCTATGTCATTCTGGTGGGGTTGCCAAACTCAGTAAATTCTGCAGCAGTGGGGCAAAATTCATCCACAGTGATGTGAAAGGATGGATTCCCTTGTCGTTGCCGCCGAGGGTGGCACCTCTAGTCAGACAACACCTGGTAGCTAGTTAATGTAATCACCTCGACCTGTCTTGCTGCTTCGCACATGATCTTTTTCACTCTCTGCAGAATATATTAGGCATGCTCTAATGAAAGGGTGCCCAAGTCCAGTCCTCGAGAGCTACTGTCCTGCAGCTTTTAGATGAATTATCCAAAGCACTTGTATCATATTTCTGAATTCCCTCATCAAAATGGCATTCAACTCTACAGTTGCCTGGTAATGAGCCATTTATTTGATTGGTTAGTAGCTCTTGAGGACTGTGCTTGGGTACGCATCCCCTAATGCTTTAGGTGGTCTATTTAAAGGCCTTATTTCACCACCATAAGCCTCTTTCAATATTTAGCGTGGTTTTGACCAAAGAATAAGATTTTGAGTTCAGCAACACTTTCTTCGTTTCTTTACATAGGGAAGACAACATGTGAAAAGATGTGCGCATAACTCCATGACATGTTGAGCAGCAAGGCCATGGAGTGCAGCCAGCAAAGAATAAATGCAAATAAAAGTACAAATTCAGCTGACAGAAATACAAAAAAAAAAAAAACACACACTCATGATACAACCAGGCTACAAACTTAGGCTAGTATATAGTTGGACTTAGCAGGTCAAATTATTATTCAGGCTGACACACAGGGACAAGTGAAGATTTGCACCTTTTTCTATTACACTTTATCGCCGTGTGTCTGCAAGCCAATGGCAGCAACCTGTAATTATGGTAAAGAAGGTGGTTTGATTCAGCAAGGATAGCTTTAGCCTTCCTTGTGACTTTGGTTCTTATCTCTATAGTTGTGCTGGACATCTTTACAATGATGTTCAGTCTGTGCTTATTTTTTATCATGAAGGACTCAAACCAACAAATAAAGGTAAACACTAAAATTGACTGAAAAAAACTGTAGTAAAATATTTTCTTAAATAGGCTGACATCAAAACATCTCAATTTCCAATAAAAACCATATACACTAGTGAGCCTTTGCACAGACTTTATCTGTATTAGCCTAAAAGGTCAAGCAGTTGTTGTTGTAATGTTGTACAACCTATAAATCCTGTCCATGGATAAAAACAGGAGGGCATGGCGGAGACTTCTTTCTACAATCAGTTAACATTTCTTTGGTTTTTGAGACCTTAATCTTCAAAAATGAGCCAATTGCAGCCAATTAAATCCTTCACCTCAGAGCCATGATCAGAGATCTGGCCATCAAGCCAGACACAATCATGTCATCAGCAAAGTTCATGATGTGTCTGCCCTCATTTTGACTCTAGCACTCATTAGTGTATAAAATGAATAAAGGTGGTGATAGGACACAGACCTGAGTGGAACTGGTAGGAGATAAAAATACATCAGATAAAACTGTCAGAGTTTGGACATTTTGGACTTTGTTTGTGGTTTTGTGTTTTGTTTACTTTTAGCTAGATGTTTCTTGTTTGTGTTTTGCATTCATGTTGTTTGTGGATTTCTGTTTTCTGACAGTTTTGGTTTTCTTCTCCCCCCAGTGTGTTCTCCTCTCGCTGCTAGTTCCCTTGGCATTGCTTTCCTGTTTATTTTCTCAGAATGGTTTCCTTATTATTATTATTATTATTATAGTTCTTTGCTTCCCTTGCACTCTCTTATTAATTAGTTTCTTTTCTGTTACTCCTCTCGTCATTAGTTTTCTTCTTTTAGTTATTTATTACTCGGTTTTAGTTCCCTTTATTCTCCAGTTCCTCTTAGCTTTGTTCCTCTAGTTCATCGTTATTCTCCAGTCCCTCCTTTATAGGTTAGCTTTAGTTATTGTTTACTTTTATTCTAGCCCTCGTTTCCTCTGCTTCATTATCAGTTTGTTCTATCAGCGTTGGTTTAGGTTTGTTTACTTTTGTAGTCAGGGTTTCCTTATGGTTTCTGTTTTAAGTTCTTAGGTTGTTGTGTTCCCTCCAGTTTCCTTTAGTTCATGTTTATTCTTGATTCTTATGCTTTATTTATCTTGGTCTATAGTTTCATTTTGGTCTGCTCACTGTCTTGTTATTTAGTCCCTTTCCTCATGCTTTAGTTTTATTAGGTTCACCTGCTCCCTCTGCCTCCCTGCTTCCATGTCTCACCTGTGTCTGTTTTCCCTGATTACCTGCCCTATTGTTTCATGTCCACCTTTGTCTGTATTTAAGTTCGTCTTTGTCCTTTGTTCCACGCGGTGTCGTCATGTCTTTTTGCATGTCTTTTTGCTATGTCTCGTTGATGTCTCCTTCTGGATTCTGTACCTCGCCTGCATATAAGTGGACTCTGAAAATTAAAGACAAAGATTCCCACTGACTCCGTATCTGTCTTCCCTTTGGTCCAGCAACAAAATATGCCAACTATGACAAAAACACCATTAACCGTCTTCATCTGGGCTCTTTTTGTTAAAATAAATTCTATTAGCCTGCAAACTACATCCCAGTTAATGTGATCACTGTTCATGAGACGAGCAGTGGAAATATGGGGTTACATACAGTTAAAAGCTGAGGAAAAAAATCAACAGAAGGCAAGCATATAAATTCACCATATTCTGCTAATGCATTAACTTTTTCATTGATTAAGGCAATATTTTTAGCTGTGGACCAAAGACACAGTTAAGTTTACATCAGCCAACAAGTTCAAGTGTGTGTCTGCCAGTCTAGCTAGTGGCTCTGTGGCCCATCTGGCCACAGATGGGCCACAGAGGTTTATTTTTTCAGAGTTTATTCAGAGGTTTATTTTTTTAGAGTTTATTTTTGTTAATAAATTCTTGTATTTTAAGAAATTGTGTGAATTCATTCCATGTGTGTGCAGAGTTTTGCTGTTCAATAATGTCAGAGCTTGGCTCACACCTTTGTCCTAATACCACCGCCTTATTGGGCTGGTATTCACAGGACAACCCTTAACAGACCGAAATATTATTTAATAAAATATCAAAATATTAATATGAAATATTAAATAATATATTCATATTCATAATTACAACTGTGACGTTAAAAGTTTTTTGATGATCTGAAGAATTTCCATGTGCCAAAAAAGCAAAAAACTATCAAAGAACCGATTTACGACCTTTTCCAGCCACTTTCCTTCTTAGATTTCTATTGTGAGTTTAGAAGTCTTTTATCCCACAATGATTCAACATGAAGTCAATATGAAGATGCTCAGAATATCTTTTGCCTCCAAGGAATAAATATCTAAGGATCACTTTAATGGCTCCTGGTAAACTCCCACACTTGATGGAACGCCTGTTGAAATGGTCAGTTTTATATTTCCAGAACCTGAGTCAGCACCTTTTCTGAAAGAAGTCTAGATCAGGACAAACAAATCTCAGGTATTATTGGGAGTGAAGACATTAGCTTTGGCTGTAGCATTGCCATTCCTTTTTCTAATCTTTACTTAAGCCGTTGTGAATGTTTTAAAAGTGTTTTAAGTAAAAAAAAATTAAAAAACTGTTATAACTTAAGATCTATTGACATGGCATGGATTCTATAGACTGACTGATTTTTTTTTCTTTTTTTCAACATTTAAAGAAATTTTAAAAAAATGCAGCTTATACCTACTAATAAAAAATCTTTTCTGTTTATTTATATAGTGCCAATTAACAAGACATGTCATCTCAAGGAACCTTACAAAGTCAATTCAATAAAGATTCCAAGATCACACAGGTTCCAAGTGAAGTATATACATTCCGGTTGATCCCAGTTATCAAACAGTTCAATCAAATTCAGTTTATTATTTAAATTGGTTAAAACGGTTTTTATCTGAGGAAACCTTGCAGACTGCAATGAGTCAGTGACTTGCAGCATTAACTCCTCCTGGATGAGCATGTATCGGTATCTTAGTCGCTGTGATTTGTTTCTCTTTTCCTCAAGAGAAAAGTTCTAAATAAGCATGGAAAGAGAATATGATTATTGTCTTGCTTTATCTGAAAAGGCATCAGGGAGGAATGTGGAACCTAATATACAGTACTGTCTGAACTAGTTCCTTCAGAAGGTTGAAATTTATTTTTTATTTTTATTTATTTATTTACATTTAGAATTTGAAAGATATGTGCCAGTAATTTAAATAGTTGTTATATTCATATAACATACAGACAAATCTTTATTAAAAGGCAATTTTCTGTCTCCTTAAATCAGTGATAGTGTTCCAGGAAGTGGAGTATTTCAGCTCATCAAAAGAGCCAGCTCTATCGGCCCTTAACTGATCATTCACTGGTCATACATTTTTTTGCAAAAGTGTTCATATCCCTTTAACTTCTTTACGTTTTGACACGTTACAATCACAGCTTTCATTGTACTTTATTGGGATATGATGTGACAGGCCAACACAAAGTGGAAGAAAAAGAATACGTGGATTTCAACATTTCTCATATATAAAATGTAAAAAGTGTACCATATGCTGCCCCCTTTGATTGAATATTTTGTAGAATAAACTTTCAATCACCAAAGGTTTACTAGAGTGTGTCCATACCAGCTTTGCAAACCTAACCACAGATTCTCAATCAGATTTATATTAGACTTCAAATAGGCTTATAATTCCCTGAGATTGGGTCGCTAGAGTAACAGGTTCAATAAGAACTGGGAAATTCAGATATCCTTCTCTCCAGCAACACTCTCCACATCATTCTGGGGTCTGCTATAGTGTTTCTTGGATAGGAGGGATTTAGAGTTCCTTTAGCAAGTTCTGGATGTGCCTCAGGGTCCCCTTCCCATGGGATGTGCCCAGAAAGTCCCCAAAACCAAGGCACCTTGGAAGCATTTTGGTCAGATGCAAGAGGCCCAGTTTACAGACAACTATCCATTAAAAATGGGATTTTTTTCTCCCCGTTTCAGTTACCTAATCTATATGACAACGTTTTATTTACATACTCTGTTAACATGGCAACAGTAGAGACATGAAAATGGTGTAATAAAATTAAAATAAAATAAAAAAACAACAAACAAAATTTACAGACTGCGTACCTACTAACACGTCAGTGTTTTGATCTACATAATTCTATTGTAAAGCTCTGGTTATAGCTCTTGCTTCATGCAAAGGGTCACTGTCCTCCTGGAAGGTGAATTTCAGCCCCAGTCTCTAGCTTTTTGAGGCCTCATACAGGTTTTATTCTGGGATTAGCTTAACTCTAGCTCCATTTATGTTCCCATCAACTCTGACATGTTTCCTTGTCTCTGCTGAAGAAAAGCATCACAGCAGCATGAAGCTGTCATCACTCTGTACAGAACCCCACTTCAGAAAATCTGAAGTCTTTCAGGAGGTTTACAACTTAATATTTAAAGGTGCAAAAGACCAGCACACTTGTACTGTCTTGGTCAGGTTTTTACCCTCTGTGACGCAACATAGAAAAATTTAAAATAGTCATGTAAAAGTGTTTTATTCTGAAAACGACTCAAATCAAAACTATAATGTTTTTCAGTATCCTGTCAAGCTGTTGCGTTATATTACACAACAGATAAACACATGCATGCACATTTACAAACGAAACAACTCATGATTTCACAACAAGCTACTAGTTGCCCCGGTGAAAGACCTTGCACAAAAACGAGGTGGACAAATGCCCGGGTCCACACTAACACAGACAGTACACCTCCTACATCCCCCCCCCCTCCCCCCTCACACACACACACACACCCACACACACACACACTGCTGCCAAAATGTGTAATGGTTTTTTGATCAGGTCATGTTGACAGATCAGCCTTTTAATGATAAACAGATGCATTTCTTCTGTGTGCTCCGCAGAAGGTAGCAGACCACATGTTCCTGAATTCCACTGGAAACACAGCTTGGGTCAAACAAACATGCAGATGGTGGCACAAACACACCTCCCACCCATTGATGAGGTCGCCTTTTGCATTTGACCGTAAATGGGCGGCATCAACAGTGGTTTTTAAACCTCTGACCCTTTGAGCAAGGGGCTGACATGAACTGGCTGGGGCTGCCTGCTCTTATTCTTAAGGTCTGAGCCATGCATTTATAGTGTATAACGTTTAATAAAAAGAATAACTCATTAATGTATTATGGAATGTTTCAAAAGGTTACAGAGTTCTAAACCAGCAGAAAAACATCTGTGGTTTAAAGAGCACAATGGTATGTGTCTGAAATGTGTCTACCCAGATTTCATTATTATGGCTTCAGGATCATAAACATTGCATAGTTTGGCAATCTCAGGAGCATCACCTGCATCATGAAAGATTATTTAAGCCCATTTTAATGTCTGTCTTGATGGAGGTGTTCTGCAAAAAGAAATAGGAAGAAAACAGATGGGGTGGGGACAGACAAAAGATAACAGTTTCAGTTATTACAAACCTGTTAGAAATGAGGAGATTTAAATATTGTCATAGTCGGTGGTGTGGTAGGACCCAAGTGCATACATGAGGACAGGAGTCTTTTTATGAACAGAACAGGTATGAGAGGAACTGGAGAGCATCTGACAGGAATAATAGCAACACGGTGAGTCTGAAGAGATGAGGCACAGGAAGATAGGCAAACTGGCATGGTTTGTATGGATCACAGAGGAACTGACAAGGAGTTAAGAGAACTGACTGGCTTTTTACTGTTGGGGAGGTGATTTGTAGGACATGTGAGCACAATTTACCTGATCTGAGGAAATGAGGGAAAATTACTAATTAATGCAGACATTAACATGGGGGATCTAATGGGACACAAAGGGATCTTACTGCACCAAAAGCTAAACTCTAACACAACAATAAAAACTCAAACCATTTAGATAGAACAAAACAATCCCCTAATGGAGGGTGAACAAAGTGTGAAATGATCTGAGTGACAAAACCAAAAAATAACAACAACCCAGATGATCCAACTCCAAAATCAACCTGTCAAAACACAGCAGATAATGCAAATCAATATTTAATCTTTTATTTCTTTAAGTACTGTAAAGACAAGTCAAAGGTTTAGTTCTAAGCTGATCATACCTGCTGGTTACTCTGTTGTGGATCATATCATCCAGTCTTCATCGGTGACTACAGTTTATTCAGTTGTTGAGAATTGTATTAAGACAATATATAATGTTTCTGGCCAAATTTATCTCGGTGTTTACATCAACTGGGGAGAGAAGCTGTAAAAATTGCAAAAAAAATGAAGTAAATTTTCATTTCACAGTCATATCAGACCAACTGGCAAAAGGAACTGAAGGACAGGATTTTACTTGCTGATTATCAGTTTTCTTTATGGTTTAACCAGCAGAGTCTGAAGGACTGTAAAATATATAAAACCTAAACCTAAAAAAAACAGAAATTGGTGTAAACCTTGTTTTATTTTCACATAAACCTTTTAGTTCAAACTAATAAATGAATTAATAGTTCAAACTCTTGAATTGGCTATAAAAGCAAATATGTTGCAGCTTCCTTGAAGAAACCAATTTGTGATGTCTGAAATCAGCATCCTGAATTTCTCCTGTGGTCATGAGATACGGATCATGTGATCAAGCAGCTTTGAAATAGGATGAGGAGCTCCATTATCCACAGGGAGCTTGGAGTAGAGGTGCTGCTCTTCCACAACAAATTTGATTAGGATGTGTCTTGGGTGTCTTCCTTTGGAGGTTCTCCAGGCACGTCCCATTAGGAGGAGACATTGGGGGATACCCCAGAATTAACTGGATAGAGAGTGTCGCCATGAAGAGGGATATCTGAGTTTTCCTAATGAAGCTGTTGCCCCTGCAATCTGATTTTGGAGAAGACAATGGGTGGGTGGGTCAATCATCCAATCAATCAATCAATCAATCAACCTTTATTTATAGAGCACTTTACACGCCCAAAGTGAAGAAAGCTAAAATACTGAAAAATTAGACACAAATAGCTCTGGCACCCTAAATGGCCTGGGACATTATACATTTGAATGGTAGGAAGTGTATGGCAAATGTCCCTGGGCCATTTGGTGAATGAAACATTTGTCATACATGACCAACCATTCTAGTTTATCATACAATCACACCACTCAATCAAGTTGCACGAGTTTCCAGAGCACTCGAACGACAGTGCTCCAAAAGTGTTCAAATAACCCCTTTTTGGATCACACCTATCAGTGTTTTTTCATCCTTTCTGGGTACACAGAGTTGCCTGAATCACGCCACGAAATGGCTTGCCAACATCTCTGGACATACCTCCATGTTCACGGAAGGCTCCAACAAAACATCCCCAGTCATGCCTGAGCAGTAGCCCATACATACCTAAATGGACTCCCCCCAAACATTCCCAGTCATGCATCAGAAGCTGCCCAAACGTTTCCCAACGGCCCCCCAAAACATCCCCATTTATTCCTGAGTGATTCCTCAAACGTTCCCCAACTATCCCCCCAAAACATCCTTAGCCATGGCTGAGCAGGGGCCCAAAAATTCCCCAAGAGCCCTACAAAACATCACTACTCACGACTCAGAAGCAGTCCAATTGTTCCTCAACAGTCCCCCAAAGGCCTCCCCTAAAAGTAATTTCCAACTGGTCGAAAGGTTCCAAAATGGCTAAGCTTAACGACTACCCCAGCATTTCCGGTACAAATGTGTTCCCCAACAGCCCAATGGTGCCACGCTGTACCAAATGACCATCCATCAAGAATGATTTCTTGATAGAGGTAGGTTTTGAATTGAACTGTGAACCAATTTATCCATTAAAGCACATGTCACTATTTGATTATCACTAAACTGCAAACAAATTGCATCAAAGAATGTACTAAAAATGAAAATTTTCAGTTTTGGGTGAACAGAAAGAATTTCAGTGTGTATTCACTCCAGACACTTGTGGTCCACTTTAAATGGACCAGAGTCCATTTCCCTGTTAGTCCATCTTTTTTGAAAGTGTTAATACACTCAAGCAAACTCAAATGCGGACCAAACAAATGGACCGAGACCCACTTTTTGAGGTGGTCTCAGTCCACTTCCAAACAAACTCTGGTGCGGTTCGCTTCTAGTGTGAATACAGACTGGCTTCGATCCAACCAAACTACAGAAGACAAATGTCTCTTTGGACTTAATAAGCCACCTTAGCAGTAAACGTTATGCTGAAATCTTACCTGGACCACACTCTGCTGCTTAGCAATGCTGTTGCCTGAGTGTTTTAGCTTGATGCAGAGCACAGCGTCTCCTTCAACTTGCGGCATGCATTCTCTGATGAGGTTCCAAAAGTATAAATAGAACATCGGAAAATCTGTGTTGAATGAGCTGTTCTTAACCCTGACAGTGATATTGCAGCTGTAATAACGGCACAAATATGCAGAACAGAGGGACTACTTGCAGGACTGCCTCCAGTTCGGGGTCTGTGATCTGTTGTGCCCCCATAATTTCTGTCCGACGGGAGCAATGATCGTCACCTGCATACAATGTGAAAGCGAACCGCATCAAACAAAAAAACTTAATTCTGCTTTGGGTCAGAACCAAAGGCCTTTCCTGGTGAATACACTCTTAGTCAAAGGTCAACTGATTCATGCATCTCTAGTTTAAACCTCTTTTATTTCACTTTAAACTTCTATTACTTTTAATCCTCCTCGCCAAATCGTCTCATTCGTCTGATAAACACTGTAATCATACACAAATCACAGCAGGGATGTTGTGCCTCACAGAGTCTTAACATAAAGCTAAACAGAGGCATTTAAAGTTTAACAGGGCACTTTCTGAGAAAATGACTTCCGCTTCGGTGAAATAATATTTACTACTCAATAAACCGCCACCGAATCTGTATTTAAAGTAACTACACCTCACAACTTTTACGAGGGACTTTTACCAGCAGTTAAGCTGTCCAAATGTTCCTCTGATTTTAGACAGTTAGGCCAATGAGAAGTCAGACTACTTACAGCCTATGTTTTTACTTTTGTTCACAGAAACAAAAAAATTTAACACAACAGGTTTATGACTATGAAGTGGAGATCAAAGTCCCACAGTGGGAGACCTTGAGGAGGGGGTTTTAAAGAGAGATCGATAGTGTTAGATGAAATACAGAAGCAAAAACAGAGTCAAAGATCTGGAGTTAAGGGTCAAAGAAACACACACACACACACACACACACACACACACTGGTATGATTATGCGGTGTGGGGTTAATGATCAGATAGGTGGCCTCATTGACGTGTAATAACATCTCTGGGGAGGTCAGTCACTCTGTGGCCTCAGTGTACCCCCCAACCACCCACCCACCCCAGAAAATCATCTGACCTGAGTTGAAAGCCAGCACCACAAACACTGTACGCATGTACTACATACGTCAACTCTTAAGACAAACAAGGCAAAGAGAAAACATAGAATAAACATACTATAATTCCAGTTCAAATCCTCTCTTTAATCCTGTTTCTCAAATTTCCCTTACCTTGTCAAAAGTTTCTAAATCACTTGACAGGCAGGTTTAAGTCCTACATATTTCTGCTCCTGGATGTTTATTTGTAAGATTGTAATTTGGTTTACATTTCTCATCATGTTTTCACTTAACTTTGATCTGAGTAATTCTAATTTTTCATTAATATGACTTTATTATTTAATAGTAATTTCTGCTGCTGAATTATTGCCAGTTTAAAAAGTAAAAACAAGACCGGGAAAATTTTCTGACAAAGTTCTACATCTGGCTGATATTGGTGCTACACTGAGTTTACACTGATGCTGCCACTTGGGCTGAACCAAAAAAATGTGACAGCTAGAAATGTGGGCTTTTCTTGTTTATCAAAGCTATTTGTTTCTCAACTAAAGATTAGACACATATGTAGTAAAAATATAGTGCCCCCCTTTAAATTCAAGAGTTTAATGTTTTGAAATTGTTTGGTTGGCTTGTTTCTTTTTCACAAATGTCAATTTTTGCTTGATCTTTGTTTGGTAAATAATGACATACTGGAATCTGTGATGTTGTCTTTTGTACACTTGGGGTTAGATTCAAATGTTTTATGAATCTGGTGAAGGCCAAATTGTTTTGTATGTTTACCCTATGTACATTTACATAGGGTATCCTTTCTTTATACCATGACTGCATACAGTGATCTACAGAAGTATTTACACCCCTTGAACCGTTTCAGGTTTTTTTCACATTACAACCACTTGCCAATTCTTATTTGCAAAATAGCTCCAGCTTAACTGAATTGGGCGTAAAGCTCAATTTGTGCTGCAAATTCTAATCGGATTCAGGTCAGTACTTTGATATTCTTTGATGATTGACTTGATGATCATTCCAAAATACAAATCTAAACTATTCAATTGTAGCTCTGGTTGTATATTTAGGGTTGTTGTCCTGCTGGAAGGTGTACTACTTTAAGTTGGTCAATCATAAATTCGCAATAAAATATATTGAAGTTTGTGGTTTTCACAATGCTTAAAACATTTTAATGGGTAGATATACTTTAGTAAGGCACTGTACATGCAAAGAAAAGGACTTGCCCAATTGCGCTCACACCATAATAGTACAACTTATTGCATGAATGCATGAAGGGCTATTTCTGAGCAGACAATAATACTATTTTTGAGAATCTGGTAGTTCATTATCACCAGGGAATGAATCTATCAACTGCTTAGATCAGTGGCATAAAATAGTATTTTTTATCGTTCATAACAATTTAACCCTCAAGAAGTTTAATTCACTTTGGGATATGTCAGTTCTAATACAGAGAATCAAAAAATTGAAAGTTGTGTTTTCTTTTTAATTTTTGTTATGAGCAGCCCTCAAAGGGCGGTTCTGAAGTTTACCTCTAATCATGTTCTTTTTAGCATAGAGCGCTGGAGCTGCATAAGTCAGTAGCCCCTTTTCTACTGAAAGCCCCAGGATTTGTTTCACCCGGGTAAAAGGAATCGTGGGGATTTGGGAGCCTTGAGTTTCCATTGCCCAGAAAGGCCATGGACCATTTATTTAAACCAGCCTATCGGCACATGGGGAAGTTGTGAAGAAAACAGCAATACACCATCATTCCAGCAGATGGCATTACTCCTTAAATCCGTTTAAAAGACTATTAGCTAATAAGTTGCACTGGATACATAAGCAGGAAAAGTTTAAATCACTATTGTACATTTAATTTTTTTCCAATCTGCATCTGGCCAGAGTTGTTGCTTTACAACTGCATGATTCATTTACAATAACTACTAAACACTGATTAACACACTTATTTTTGTATTATTATCATCAGGTAAACTCATATCAGAAAACTACAGAACATGTTTTTATTAAAAAATGTGTTTATTAGCATAAAAAACAGACAATCGGTCCAGAATTTCAGAGAATTAATACCTTAACTGTCTAATCAAAAGCAAATATTTATATAAAGGAGAAGATGCATAGACAGTAGAGCAAATTATGGCAGCACCCATGAAGAGATAAGCAGATTACCGGGACTTTCATCCATCCCAAACATGGAACACTGCCCGGGTCTCTCCTCATTAGCACCGACCGCATGCCATGGATGCATCAAATTGTATGGGACCACACAGCACCATGGATTAACAAACATGAAAGATGCCCCTTCTCGGCTACAAACTTTTCCTATGGAACTTTCAAAATAAATTTGCACTTCTCAACCTACTTCAAACATTACGAAGGCATCCCTTCCGCATGCGTCCAGTACGCCAGCGGACTTCCATGACTGCCACTGCGCTTATAAAAACGCACACACCATTTCCCAAGGACATCCTTTTCTATCCACCCGGACTCGCTGCGACCCTGGCCTCGGCAGGAGACGACAGCGTGTGGCTAAATGTCTCTCTCCGTTGAAAACATCAGACCTGCGAAACTCTTCACATGGATCGATTGTCATAACGAATCTCGATCACTTGCAAAACTGACGTTAACGTACTGATCGCAATTTAACTTGTTGAACACAGAATCCGGTACATTCACTTCATAAAAAAGGGGTTAACATTAATCCGGTCTCGAAGCGTCTGGCCGATTCACTTCTACTCTGAGATTTACAACGAGATTAATCTGTTTCTAGAGACGTAGTCCCCACAGCAAGACGGCCCAGAGTGGAGCAGCTTCCGGTCTGAAGAAGGACCACAAGAGCCGCATCACCGTGGTTACGGTTATCACGTGCAGATTTGGTCCCCCGGCACCAACCAGAAGAGCCCAACCCTCCTCCACAAGCTACAGAGAGCTTGAGCGTAAACCGTCTTGTTCGACTTTGGACGTTTACTTCCAAACTATTCGTCCCAAGACCCCCTGGACAGCTCTTCCGCACAGGACTGCGTTCAGAGGTCAACCCGAGTCGTGGCGACAGAGAGATTTAGGATGAAATTATCTGAGTGTTTTCATTTTATGAACGCTTTGAGTCTTGTTTGTGGGAAAACCTCAGCTACTTGGTGCTAGCAGGGCTATCTGCAGCACAGTCGCTCAGTTTTGTGTTCTGTGTTTTAGTGAAGACAAACTTTAACTTGAGGGTGATTTTAAACACAGAAGATTGATCATAACACGCGCCGTCCGCGCTTATGCATTTTAACCCTTTTACTGACCGGTATTTTTAAAGGTGTGTGTTTGATTCTGGTGCTAAGCTATCAGCTTCTTTTGTTAGCTTTAATGCTAACCAGCTAAGAACAACGTGCTTGCTGCCTAAAGAATATTTACCACAGAAAGGTTGTTAGTTTTTCAATCCAGTAAATAATAAACATTATTCTTACTAAACTTGATAACTAAGTAAACACCATTAAGCCCCATTTCTCCAGAAAAAGATTTGGCTCTTTTCCAAAATATTTCCTTAAATATTTACCATTTCCTTATTAATATTTCTTTAAATATTTTTTTAATAAACAAAGGCAGCTAATGAGACACCGTTGAGAATTAGTCATCCAGAAGGTTGGTTTTATTCAGCAGACCCATTCTTTAACAACATTATTTATTAAAAATTAATATTTATCTGATCTTGCATTGTGAATGGTTGTCCTAAAGGTATGCTGGTTATTGCACTGAGTTAGTTTCCAAGACTAACTTAACTTCACTTCCAGATTCTTCAAGATAATCCTTGGTTCTCAAACATAAACATTGCATGGTAATGTTGCATCACTCTTTCGGTCATGATTTTCAATCATCTTTAATCAACTTGTTTATATTGTACATAGCCTATTAGTCTTCGTTATTCTTTAATTCTGCTTAGTAGTTTAGTTGGATTGTTTTAGCATAGTAAAGAGTTTGTTGATTGAAATATGTTTGACTTTGAGTTGACTTAGTTTTGTTAATAAATTCTTGTATTTTAAGAAATTGTGTGAATTCATTCCATGTGTGTGCAGATTTTTGCCGGTAAATAATGTCGGAGCTTCACTCACCCTTTTTTATTTTGTCCTAAAACCATCGCCTTACTGGGCTGGTATTCACAGGACAACCCTTAACAGTCCGAAATATTATTTGATAAAATATTAATATTAAATATTAAATAATATTTTCAGATTCATAGTCACAACATATTATGGCATCCCTGGGTGGGCATTATCATGAACAGCTTGCACTGTACATAAATGAGAATGAATAAACCACAACTACACATTATTGATGCACCAAAAGTGATGAGCTTTTTTAAAACCCAGCTGTCACTGGTCACAATAGGGATTCAAAAACATCAGAGTTTCAAAAATCAGATGGTTCAATGATTATATTTAAGAGAACAGTTATAACCCCGTGACATTCCAGGGGAATTTAAACCAAATTTTGGGGGGGACTTTCGTAAAATTAATTAAATAAACTCCAAATATCTCTGTGCTAGAAAACAACCCACTCTGCCACATAGGGCCAAAAATTTTAGATGTTCTGACTCAGTCTGGTTTCTTCTGTGTAAGCAATAACTGAAGACTTGGGTTTAAACTTCAGTTAACCTCTCTTGTCCAGACAATTTCTGCACATCATATTTCCAGAGGCAGGGGTTTTGTGGAAGACCACAATTTTAAACTGAATTTAACTTTGCATTAAATTTTAGGATCTCACCTAGGATTTTTGATGCTGTATCCATTCAGGGAAACCGTATAGTTTTTTTTTGTTTTGAAAGAACAGGATTTATTGCCAAATTAAATCCAAAGTTTAATCTAAATCCACCCTGCCATAAAGGGGGGTGTAACCCAAAAGTCAAAACTGCAATTATTACCCTTAGGGGAGGTGTAGCAATTTTTTTTTCCCCTTTTATTTTTTAAAAAATTTTCCCTTTAAAGGTTAAGAGTAGTGTCTAATCACTAGTTCTCCCCAAAGAAAGGTGAAAAATTAACACAAAAAAAAAATATCCTTAGAGCCCGGGATAGCCATTGTAAAAATTTAAGCATAGTGTTGTCATAAGTCACAGGTTGAATGATCAACTTCCGTGCCCATTTTACACTCATACAAATGTTTCCAATATATGTATAGTAGAAGATACATATATAACAGGCGCTACACGGTGGCGCAGTTGGTAGCACTGTTGCCTTGCAGCAAGAAGGTCCTGGGTTCGATTCCCGGCCTTTCTGCCGGGGGTCTTTCTGCATGGAGTTTGCATGTTCTCCCCGTGCATGTGTGGGTTCTCACCGGGTACTCCGGCTTCCTCCCACAGTCCAAAGACATGCCCGTTAGGTTAATTGGTCACTGTAAATTGCCCTTAGGTGTATTGATGAGTGTGTGCATGGCTGTTTGTGTGTTGCCCTGCGATGGACTGGCGACCTGTCCAGGGTGTACCCAGCCTCTCGCCCATAGACTGCTGGAGATAGGCACCAGCTCCCCCGTGACCCACTATGGAATAAGCGGTAGAAAATGACTGAGTGACTGACATATATAACTGGACAAACATTTGTTGTTGCTTTTAGCAATATTCTGATAACTTTGTTGTTGTTTTGTAGTGTCTGCCAGAATGATGCAATCACACTCCATCATGAATTCAGCAGACGTGGAGATGCAGAAGCTTGTTGTTGCCGATCTCATCCGTTTGTCTCCAGATGAGCGGGATGCTTTAAATCAGTTTGACCTTGCTGCATGTGATAAAAAGATTCAAGAATTACTTGACCTAATTGAAAATCCAACTAGAGAGATTCTGATTTCAAATGTTGTTGGTAGGCTTACCTTGTTGTATCAGCAGAAATCACAACTGGAGTCTCCCCTTCCTAAACATTATCAAAGTGTTCAACTTACTTCCACAGACCTTAACAGAAGTGTTGGAAGTCAGATGGTCTCCATTGGTTTCCTGCCAAATCCCATTGCAGTGAACAACCACCAGAATGACCAAGTGCCGGACTCAGTGTGCACAAGTCGTCCAACTGGGTGGAAGTCTTTGTTATTCTTTAATTCTGCTTAGTAGTTTAGTTGGATTGTTTTAGCATAGTGAAGAGTTTGTTGATTGAAATATGTTTGAATTTGAGTTGACTTATTTTTGTTAATAAATTTTTGTATTTTAAGAAATTGTGTGAATTTATTCCATGTGTTTCCAGAGTTTAGCTGTTAAATAATGTCAGAGCTTGGCTCATCCTTTTCTATTTTGTCCTAATACCATCGCCTTACTAGGCTGGTATTCACAAGACAACCCTTAACAGACCGAAATATTATTTGATAAAATATTAAAATAGTAATATTAAATAATAAATAATATTTTCAGATTCATAGTCACAACAAAATTATGAAGAATAAAAAAATTTAGATAAATACATATAAGAGATAAATAAATATAAGAGTTCATACTCCACTAAGTTAGGTTTACATCAAAAGACAGCCTTAGGGAAATGTCTATTTTTTATGTACCTGGAAAATTTTAAGCACTGTGATCATCAGCACTGCATTAAAACATTTTGTCTTGCAGAACTGTGGTGAAAAAGTTTATAATTAATGGCAACAATAACTTAAAATGTCACAAATTTCTGGCAAAAATATTCAGTTTTATTTTCTGGTACTTGTGGATATTCGCCACATACCTACTACTTTATATCACTTTCAGCCCCCACAAACAGATAACAGGTAGCGGGAAATCCCAGAGTGCCGGACCAAGATCATGCAGGAAGTCCCAGTCTAACCGTCCGGTTAGCTTAGCTTAGCTTACAAGCCAGATCAGCCTGTAAGCGGAGCTCCACTGCTCAGATAGAACATTTCAAAGTAGGTTCATTCTTGATGAACTTACTGCACAGATGACGTTTTGAGGTCTACTTTCTCGCTTAAAAACATGTTAAAACTACTTTTTGTGACAAACTAATGGTATAAAAGTTATTAATTTGTACTAACCTCTCCATTACTGAAACTGCTGGTGCCTGTCTCGCTGAACATAACCTCGCCCCTTTAAAAAACCGGGGAAAGCTGAAAAAGACCATTTCCAGAGTAGGACCATTTACCTGTAAAAGTAAATCCCTGAGAAAGTGAAATAACCCATGGAAATTTGTAATGAAACGTGACCTGGGCTTTTCAGAGCCTGGGGCTTTTCAAAAGCCTGGGGCTTTCTACAATCAATAGAAATCAGAATCAGCTTTATCGCCAAGTTCGTACATACAAACAAGGAATTTGACTCCGGTACACTTTGCTCTCTGGTTTTGTTTTTGCATTACAGAATATACATATATACAATATACAAATATACACATATATAAATAAAATAAAGGTGCATTTGCAACTTCAGTATGCTGTTGTTTTGTACTCTATTTAATGTTCAACAGAGAAAAAAGCCTTTTGGGGAAAAAACTGTCTCTGTGGCGGCTAGTTTTTGCGCCTTTTGTAAAACGGCGGCGTGAAGGGGTAAACTGAACAGTTTTTTGTACGGGGGGTTGGGTCTGCAGAGATTTTTTCGCAGCTCTTTTTCTGACGCTGCACCTGTCCCTGGATGGGGGGGGGGTCAGCCCTGCATTATTCTCTCTGCAGTCCTGATTAAATTCGTTGCAGTCTGCACCCGTCCTGTTTGTGATGAGCCAAACCACACCGAGATGGATGAAGACAGGACAGACTGAAAGTGGGAGTGTAAAGATCCAGCAGCTCCTGTGGAAGGTTGAACTTCTTGGTTTCCTCAGAAGTACAGTCTCTTCGGCCCTTCTTCCGAACAGTGTCTGTGTGTGGAGACCATCTCAGGTCCTCAGAGATGGTGGTTCCTAAGAACCTGAATGGTCCACAGCCGACACGGTTTTTGTTGAGGATGGTGAGGGGGTTTTAGGGGGTGGTGTTCTCCGAAAGTCCCCACCACCCCATAAAAGGGGGGCATGCGTCTTCACGGGGCATTGGGCCACTAAAAAAAATGATTAAATTTTGGGGCCCGTGTAATTTTTAAAAAAAACTTAACATGACCAAAAATTCTTAAAAAATAACTTCAGATTCTACACTTGGTATCTGACTTTGTTGCTCATCCCCTGAATTAACCACTGATGTTACCAAGTCAGTTATAAATAAAATATGAGAATGCTTATTAGTTAAAGTAAGATATCAAAAATGGGGCTTATATCAGGACATAAAACCTTAAACCTGGAAACCTTTCAGTAGTTGACTGTTGGTACATAGTGGTTGACCATGTTTTACCACTGTTGTCTCTAACAGGTCAGTTGAACAGTTCATTGAGCAGTTTTACCCCTGCCACAAGCTTCTTCACCATCTTCACACATTCTCTAACAGGAACATTGCCTTCGGAAAAGATTTGGCTTTTTAAAAATACATTTTTAGTAACTATTCTTGAAGTCTATTAGACAGCTTCAGCCTGCTGTAAAATGTTTTGTGCAACAAAAAGTGATAACATAATGTCATATTGTCACAGTGATATATGTGTGTGACCTAAACTCTTTCAGGGTCTGCATCTGAGGCCAGTTCAAACATTGTTCAAATTGTAGTGTGCAATGTCCGCAGGAAATCATTATGCTGTTTGATTTATAAAGTGCTAAAACAAAACCCTGTTTATAGACCTTTTAGGAGGGATTTTGTTAATCCAAGTGCTTCTGTGAACTTCCGTAGATTCCAAACCAGAAACATAATATCTGCATTCAGAGGCCTGTTTCCTGACCTCTTTTACTAATGAGCCTTTAGCAGAAGTTACACCTGGAATAAGTTTAATAAGAATTCATAATTTTGTAATAAACAATCTTTATTTTTATTTATTATCACTTTTTGTGTCAGTCCCATCTATGATTTTACTAAGCATCTGGATGGATGGATAGATGGATGGATGAATGGATAGATGGATGGATGGATGGAAACAACAAGTAACATACAAGAAACAGTACAACAAATGGCAAAACAAAAAAATTGGCAACAATAAAAGATGTTGTAAACTCCACACTTGTAAAAACATGTTTTTATTAGTTTGAGGGTAAATTTAAAAACTGTTATAAACAGGTTTCAAAGACTAGTCAATACATCAGTTTTATATGGAGACTGTTTTTACAGTGATTAGGCTTCTTTCTGGATTTCACTTTACAATGCTGAATATTAACTGATCCATTTTTGTCTCAACTGGGTTAAAATCAGGGGTGTTTTTCTGACCATGGATCCAAAATGTCAGTGTTTTTGTCTTTAGGCCACTTTATCATATTTGCTGTGTTACACAATACTCCCTCTTGCTGGAAAATACACAGATCTTCTGCCAATGTCCCTGAATTGTTGGAAAGACATTTTGATTCCACTCTCATCAGATGCATGCATTTGAAGTTATGTAATTCTGCATTTGTTGAGACTTCTGACTCAACTGGAACTTGAGGCAAAACACTTTAGACCTAGGCCCAATCCACACGCACCTGGGTTTGGGAGTATCCACCAAGCTTCTTGGCCAGATAGGGGGTCCAGTCGACACGAAGCAGCGGAGAAACCAATTACATTTGAAACCTGTTCCCAGACTGAGAAAGTTTGAAGCCACCCTAAAAGTATGTTCACTACATGTGCTTAGTTCCACACAAAAGCATCTTTTCTCCTTCTTCCTTTTGTTGTTGTCGCCAATCTCTTCTTCTTCCTATACTTTCACACACTTTTACAGTGTGAAATTCTTTACCTCTGTAGCAGCATTACAGTAATGCTGTAATACTTATGCCACTCACAGGGGTGGCATAAGTATTACAGCACCTATTATGGCTCCTCTGGCTTAGTGTGAGTTCATCTTTACAGTCAAACGGCCTTAATTTGAACTTCCCTATCAAAGACTTGAAACTTGATTGGATTTAGGAAAAATTACTTGTGAACATCTCTGTCTGAAATACATGCGCTGATGTGGTGTGTTTATAAGGGCAAACAGTATTTCAAAGTAAGGATCACAGCTTATCACAGTGACACACACACACACACACACAGATACATACGCACATACTTCCACTTTACCAATGGTGGCCACGGGCAAAGTACATGTTCGTGGGTGGGAGAATCACTTTGTACTCTGTTGGCACATGCGAGGTCGATCGGTGCATGTTTTGTAGCTCACTCACTATTACCACCCCTTTAACCACCCCTCCCTCAACCCTCCTCACCCCCCACCCCCCAAACACAGGCATTTGCAAGAGTTCATAGCAGGGTACACAAGGACCCCTCTGAACTCAACAAGTTGGCTTCTTTCCAGTAAATATCTCACCTCAGTTGCAGAGCTCCCAACAGGGCAGAGTCATGGTGCCCCTCTTACCTCGATCTCCCTCTCTCTCTCTCTCTATCTCTCTCACTCACTTAGTCACTCACACACACACTCACACACACACAAACACACACACTCTCTCTCTCTCTCTCTCTCTCGCTAAATGCAGAAAAACAGGTTAATATACTGCGGTGCTTTCCAAAACAACTAGACCTACCCTGCCCAAGTGTACTAAACAACATTTTAAAATCCTATTTTGATCAGGCTGAATGACGTCGGGTTTTGTTTCTCCACACCATCAACTAACAATACTACTAATACTGGCTTTGGTGCCTGCGTCCTGGCACCAAAGCCAGACATATGTTGTAACAAGCAGCATGAATGATGAGCTGCTTGAAACCACATCAGACTTTGTAAAAACGTGAGGGAAAATAGTAGAAAAACAGGCACGTGGGGGGAAAAAACAGAAGGAAAAAAAGCTGTGGAATGGTGCTGGAACGGAAAGGCTGAGCACATGTGGAATGTGTGGCCTTATGTGTTGCATGTGAAACATGTAACACATCAGGCCACACATTCACACACCACATTAGGCATCTACAAAAACTACCACCAAAGCCTTGCAAATAAGTTTACTCACAAAAAAATATATATTATTTCAATATTACACACCCTGCAAGTCAAATGTTTGGACACACATTCTTATTGAATGGTTTGTCTTTATTTTTATTCCTACCTCTGGGAACTCCTTCAAGACTGTTGGAAAACCATTTCGGGTGACTACCTCATGAAGCTCATTGAGAGAATGTCAAGAGTGGGTAAAGTCTCAAAGCAACATGGCGCTGTTTATTTCACATTTTTTTGTTTGCTACCTAATCTATATAGTTTTGTTTTATAGTTTTGTTGTCTTCAGTATGTATCAACCATGTAAAAAGTAATCAAAATAAGGAAAATGCTAAAGGTATGTCCAAACATTCGATTGATAATGTATATCATTTTAAAAATGTCATATTGTTGCGCAAACATACAGATGTAACATTTTATGATGGTTCTTTTCTGACTCAAACAACAAGTTTTTAATTTTATGTTCTGATTTATCTTTTGTATAGAAATAGAAATTATGTGACCAACAATATTAAAAAAAGGAGGGGACCTGGAGAGCTTTTTGTAGAAAGAGCCACCACAGCTGATTTAAGAGATTGTGAAGAGCATGTGCATTAACAGTCAGGCCTATAGAGTCTCTGGTATGTGCCACGCTCCTTTAAAACATAGTCATTGCGTCCCAGGTAAGACAGCGGACCTCTTTTGCATGCCTTGAGGATAACCAGGTCTTTCACTTGGAATCGAGGGAAGCGCAGGATGACTGGGTGAGGACTGGCACCGGGGACTGGTTTTGAGCAAGGCTCCGGTGGGTTCGATCTATATGCGGAGGGAAGGGGAGTGATGCTGTGTTTCATTAATCTCAGAAGTCAGAACTGGGATGTCGTAGTTTATGACATCCCAGTTCTGACTTCCGTGACATCTCCAAGTACCGCTCCAGTTTTCTGTTTGTTTTTGATCTTATTGCTAACAACTGTAACTGCAGTCTTAAAACAAGAACAATGACAATAAAACTGTTAATCAAGTACTGGTTCGAGTAACAAACAGTCTTGAATGTGGAAGTCGGGTTTGGTTGTGTTGCCCCAACTTTCCAACTTGTATTTCTGACTTTCTGGGGTGTTCCAGTACAAATTTCCTACTTGGATGTCAGAAATTTTAACTTCCGATTACAAATGGAACCGCCATCAGTCCTGGGCAAAAACGTACCAAAAGCCGTGAGAAAAACGCAAATTGACAGAGACCTTCTATGTAGGGTGACCAGATGTCCCCAATTTCCAGGGACCACCCCAGTTTTGGACGACCTGTCCCCAGATAAGGCTGCCCCCAGAAATGTTCCTTATTTTATGAATGAGAAAAATATTGCTTGTAGAATGTTATGGTAGCTGGGTCGAAAGCGCGTGTGCCGAGTGAGGATGTTGCACTCAACAGCAGCTTTTACGGTAGCAGGTCGCACTGCTGTTAACATTACAGACAGAGCAGAGGAAGAACAGCTGAGCGTGGGGCCTTTTAAAAAGAATAGAATAGAAGAGTAGAGCGTGAATTTGTCACCACCGATGGGGAGCTGTCCTGTGATATTGCATGTGTAAATCGATTTATTTAGTTTGGACTCCGCTGATCCTTGCCGTGATTAAGGTTTGGTTCGCATTAGGAAGCATTACTAGTGTTCTCAACATTCACCAGGTAAATAGAGCTGGAATCTGTTTTGTTTTACTAAAGATGAGGACCCAAATGCATAATAAACCAAGCTTTTATCACACAGAACAACAAAAGACAAGACAAGAGAACAGGGAGTAACTGCGGTGTGAATGAGAGGGTGGGAGCAATCGAAAAAGTATGATTAGAAGAAACTCACTGCAAAGCGCTACCTGATTTGGTATGTTTGCACACTGCAGTAAAATATGGGACTAACTGTCCCACTTTCTTCATTTCATCTTGATAACATTTCATCATTTTTTAATTTCCAAAATCTGGTTCCCTTACTTCTATGTCTTCTGGCAAGTCAACAATGCAAATGTTTTGATGCCTGCTGCACCCTTCCAGGTTGACTACTGTAGCTCTAAGTGACTTGTTATCTTTTTGCAGATTAGCACGCACATTGTCCACTGTAACAAATGTTCATCAAACACAATTGCATTACCCTCCAAAGACCAAATGCAATGCCTGCACTCTCTCATTGTAGAGCTGATGCTGTCCAGTTTCAAGTTCAGAAACTCAAAAGAGAACGCGAACTCCGCTGACTGAGCCTCAAGTCTTTTGAAGTATTTTTCTACCTGGCTTTTTTGCTTTGTTTTTATTTTCAAAACAACTCAGACTCTGTATGGTTGGATGGGGAGCACATGGGAAGACAAATTTTCAAGCCTCGTCACAGACCCTAAATTGGATTTAGGTCTTTACATTAACTGAGCCATTCAAACACATAAATATGTTTCTATCTGAACCATTCCATTGTAGTTGTGTTTAGTGCTCTGCATTCAGTGGTTATTACTGGAAAGCATCAACACGGAATCGGGGTTGAAGTCGACCCACTGCTGTTATGCCTCTGATTAACCTGGAGAAGGAGTCACAGTGACCAAATGGCCATGATCTGAGAGGGTGTAAAGGGTGAAGAGAGGGAGAGCCTGCACAAGTATTTTCATAATGTATTTGTATTTCAAATTGTAAATTGTATTTTAGTCTTACATTTTAATAACACCAAAGTCAGTCAGTCATTTTCTATACAACTTCTTCCATACTGGGTCGCAGGGAAGCTGGTGCCTATCTCTAGCAGTCTATGGGCGGGAGGCAGAGTACACCCTGGACAGGTTGCCAGTCCATCGCAGGGCAACACAGAAACAACCAAGCACACAGTCATTCACATACCTAAGGGTAATTTAGAGAGACCAATTAACCTAACAGGCATGTCTTTGGACTGTGGGAGGAAGCTGGAGTGCCCTGTGAGAACCCACGCATGCACGGGGAGAACATGCAAACTCCATGCAGAAAGACCCCCAGCCGGGAGTCAAACCCAGGACCTTCTTGCTGGAAGTGCAACTGCGCCACCGTGCAGCCCAACACCAAAGCCCTACCAGATATTATTGTGACTTTGTAGCAACCTTCCACCATGCTGATCCCCAGCTCTTCTCGACATTTTGGCCTACTTTAAACACAAAATGTGACAGGAGTAACATATATGATAATAAAAGATTGTGTACACATTGTTATTGGAACCAATACCTCGGGTCAATAGCTAGCAGAAAGTAGCAAAAGACAATAATGACAGTAACACAGTTTTACTTGACTTGAAGAAAATCTGAATCTGCATTATTGGCTGAAAATCTCAGACACATTTTGTGCAAGAAGACTTAAATTGGTGGATGAAATTAGACAATACACCAGTATTTCCAGAGTTTATTTTCAAACACATCTACAGTAAATAAATATCCTTAATATGTTCAGAAATACTTGAGACCTTTGCCCTATCAACCCCTATGCCCCCTGCACCCCATGCTGCATGGATAGATAATAGATGAATGAATGTTCAGAACATGTAAGCTTCCATACATCTTTGCTGAGAGGTCAGAGACAAATTTCCCCCATTAACAACAGCAGCCTCTGTTTCTTCAGAAGTATTGCCATAATTATTGTTTTGCCATTCTCTCCATCTGTCTCTCCTCGGTGTAACATTTGCTCCACTTCGTACAATAAATCTGTGTAAAGAACTACCAAAACATTGTCTTGCGCAACTCCTTCCCGCTGGCATAAAAGAACATTTTTCCCACATCTTGTTTTCCCACATGAGCGTAATGAATAAACACACATTTTTCAGAAATGTGGCAGTTTAGTTTGAGCCGTTGCATTGTCTCTACGTATTTGTTTTGATGGTTTATATCCTAATTTCCATGTCTTTTTCCTGGTGTTTACTACATCACTGAGCAGTGTAGTTCTTCTCGCAGTGAAACCTGACACTGTTACTGTACGCTCAGGAATGTTTTTCATCCGGTGAAGGCAGGGTGTGTTCATGTTTCTGTGCTTGTACTCTGTGTGCTCAATTGTTCTTTATGAATGAGTAGTAACACATGCCACATGTCATGCAAAAATGTAGTTAAAGCCTTTACTGGAAGTGTGTGTAATTGCTCTTCCCTACATCCCCATGGTCTGGTAAACGTTGTAACAGATGTTAAGAGAGCGCAGAAAGTATTAATCTCTTTTCATTTAACAACCCTGTCTTCCAGTGTGGAAGTGTATAAGCTTTTGTCCTTGATATTGCTCCATGTCTTAATGCACATATATTCTAAATAAAGAACACTGGCAGACTGTGAAAAGCAAACAAAATAAAGTACTCCCGTCAGGTTCAGCTCATGAGAAGTTTTCTCTTCTCTCAATCCTATTGGTCAAACAAAGCAGGTTAGGCTCCACATAATAAACGATTGTCATTAACAGCAAATTAGATACAGGGCTAAACAATTAATTTCCCTCTGTACTAAATTTGCGAGTTCCCACTGTGCACGTATTGCTTTCCTTCATATGTTCCATGATCGTGTGATGATAAAAATGCCCAAGCCCCCACTCGACCCCTGTTCGGCAGTTCTGGAAAAATGATTGTATTGATTTTGAATATGCATAACCGGTAAACAATTGGGCCCTGTTTCCTTTTTTATGTTGTGTCCTGAGCTGACTTTTGTGTCAACAACCAATATAAAAAAGACACTACTCTTTGGACACAAATGCTCCTCTTTGCTTACACTCACTAAAGATATAGTGGTTATGGGTTTTTCAATACAGAGGCCATAGTTTACATCATATGTTATGGATTCTGCTTCTCAGAATAACAGCCTTTATCTGACAACTTTGTTGAAAGGAAAGGGTCAGAGAGACAAAGGGAAAGTTTGCAGTAAATAACCCAGACTGGAACTCAAACCCAGGACAGCTGTATTCAGGCCTCTGCACAGTCCTGCTCACCTTCCACCATGTCATGCAGCACCCCAGTCCACAATTTGGATTGTGCAGGGCTCCATGGAAGTGTAATGGTTAGTATTGTTACCTCACTAAATAGGTTTTTAGTCCAAATCTCAGCTGGACATCTATTGACTAACTTTTTAATTCCCTAGTGCAATATTAACTCAATATTTTTTTTTATAAATCACTATAGTGTCATTAAGTAGGTTCTCTTCAATTCACTCTTTTTGAAAAGCTTTCAACATTTAAGTAGGTGTTAAAAATGTACTTGAATCTCTGTGTCCATGTGCTCAAGGTGTTGTGACTTTACCAATACACACGCTTGAATGCTGCTTTTGTGAAAGCTACACCACAGTCAACATGGAGATCTCACACAGTATTTCCCCCAAAACAAATATTCTTGTTGTGTTTTTTGTTGCCACCCACAGATGGGAGATTTGTCATTGTGCTGGCATTAAAATTATGCACAACGCTTGAAGTCACAAAATCTGGGTTGCACAGGGTCGACCTTGGGGGAAACAGTTGTTGACTGGTACAGATAATAAATCTTGGGTCACAAAGGCTTTACAATTGAGCAAATGCATAAATAAGCTTTGAGGCATAAAAATCATATTTGTTTTTCCCAGCTCTGCAAACAAGTCACTATAGTGTAAAAAAAACTAAAAACATCTAGGGCTGCAGGATGGTGAGATGGCTAGTAGTGTCCCCTGGGTATAAGATGTTCCATTTTGTGCAAGTCCCTCTATATGTTGCTTCCATACATGTGTCTGTTTTATCCAGCTTCTTTCTACTTGAATCTGAGCTTAGGAATAAATGTAAATTTTACAGGCTTTGTGGAAAAATGCTTTCAAAATTAGATTTGACTTACTAAAATGCATCCACAGTTCTAAGTTATCTTCATACCTCTAAAGAAACTGACTTATGCGCACAAAATTAGATTTAAAAGTATTCAATATAATTAGAGGCCTGCAACATAAAGATGCTGACAGAATCTGCAGAAATTGTGAGATTGATTCATGTTGTGCAATTTCTAACATCAATGGGGAGGCTGGACCAAAAGTTTCTGTGATGTGACTCGTATAGGGCTAAGTGAGTTCAAATTGTGGGAACAAAACATGTTTTGACTGGGTCTGGAAAGCTATTAATGATTTTGATACAGAACATGACCTGGATTCAGTGTTAATGCCTCTTGATTTTGGGGAAATTTATCGTGCTTCCTATTAGAGGGCAAGTTGTATTTTAGCTTTCGGAACATAAACTGAAATCTGCCTGGCAGTAAGTCTGTCCACATACTTCCCATCATCTAATGTCATTTTGGATTCTTTTATACCATTAATTTGTCCCAAAAAGTAGTTTTAAGATGTTTTGAAGTGAGAAAGTAGACCTCAAAACTTCATCTGTGCAGTCAGTTCATCAAGAATGAGTCTACATTGAAATGTTCTGTATGACTTTTTGGAGCAGCGGAGCTCCCCCTACGGACCCCATTTGCTAAGCTAAGCAAAAGTGGCAGCTGGACTGGGTCTTCCCCACTAACCGCTGCCTCATCTAGGCTGGCACTCTCGGATTTCCCGCTACCTGGTATCTGTTTGTCGCAGCTGAAAGAAAACATAAAGTATTTTGTAGGTATGTGGTGAATAACTGCAAGTACCGGAATATAAAATGTAATATTTGTCTCTGGACATTTTTGACTTTTTAAGTTATTGTTGCCATTAATCATAAACTATTTCACCACAGTTCTGTAAGACACATAATTTAATGCAGTACTGATGATCAGAGCACTTTGATTTTTCCTTGTTCATAAAAAATACATATTTCCCTAAGGTTGGCTTTTCATGTAAACCTAACTTAGTGGAGTGTGAACTCTTTATTAATTTCCATTTTTCATAGTTTAATGCAGGCAGCTCTGCAGCAAGAAGGACCACAGCTCCAGGTTTGGATGGAGTTTCCCAAAAAGCTCCCAGTGACCCTCTTCACCCTCATGTAGTTATTGTAAATTAATCATGCCCTTGTAAAGTAGCGACTCTGGCCAGATGCAGATTAGTAAAAAATTAAATGTAAAATAATGATTTAAACTTTTCATGTTTATGTGTCCAGTGCAACTTATAGCGAAGGGATTAATCAGCAGTATAACTCTAAAGCTGCTCATCATCTACTATTAATTATCAGTTGAACCAAAAAAAATACTCATTTGCAAGGAGTCTTTTAAAGGGAGTAAAGGAGTAATGCCATCTGCTGGACTGAACGTGTATTGCCGTTTTCTTCAGAACTTCCTCATATGTCATTAGGCTGATTTACATAAATGGTCCATGGCCTTTCTGAGCAATGGAAACTCAAGGCACCCAAATCCCCAGGATTCCTTTTACCTTAGTAAAACAAATCCTGGGGCTTTAAATCCCGGGTCTTTCAAGGGAAAAGGTGATATTAACACTTTTTATTATTTGCTTATCTCAAGACTTATTATTTTTGCAACATTTGCTATGATCATTGCATATCGGATGTTTTGCTAAAATTGTGCAGCCCCATTTCAAGTGTACAAAGGTAAATTATCTGGTAATATCAATGTTACACATGGGTATTAAATGTTACACATGCATGACCAGAGACTATATTAATGTGCATACAGAGTAATGAAAAGAAAACTTTTCCTGCCAATCAGTTTCTTCGCCAAGGTTGCATGACGCAGATTTAATCATCTGTATCTGCCCATTAGGGTTTGCCAGAAGTCTCTGTTGGATTCAGCCTTGGTTTTTGTGATGTGGCAGACTGGGTATGCCAAAAGCAACAATAAACTTTGTTTTCAAAGGTGGCTCCAAATAGACAGCAGTCAAGAAAACCGTGAGTCAGATCATAAGCAGAAGAAGAAAAACATCAGTTGCACTGGATAGCACAGAAAATGCAGTTATAGTTGACACTTGACAAAGCAGCAAATCATTGCCCTCTATAAGGCCGATGTGAAAATTGTATGTGTGTGAGTGAATTGCTGTGGTTCACTGGGTTTAAATGTGTTGCAAACAAAAAAAAACAGAGCTTCTGTCAGATTTGAAATTAAACAGAAAATACCAGCCTGCAGAAGAGGATAAAGTGGAAGTTGACTGATATAAAAAACTCAGGATATTCAAACAGTAAGAAGTGTTCAGCATCCTCCCACCATGAAGCTTCACCTTTAGTTCAGGGTCCATTCAAAAAGTCCTACTTCCCTAGCCGGGGTTGTTTCAGGCTAGATATTTACATGCTTTTGTCTGATTTGCTCCTAGTTGCTTTAGGGAAAGAAATACTACCCTAAAAAACTTGTCATGTCCCAGAAAAGGTACCTGCAGTGGAAACGCACTTTGATTTCTCCATGGTTTTCACTTTCACTTAAACAGTCAGAATCACACCAAAATAAATGTGGCTCAAACAGGACAGACCTCCTTCAAAATTCTGCCTAAAGATGTTCTCATCATTTGCACCTGATGTCTTTATGATTTTAGCCATATAAAGTAGTAATAAATGAAAGTGTGTACTAATTTATTCCTCACCAGAAATTATTTTTGTATTACATTTTACACAATTTGTCTTCAGTTTTTATTGTTTGGTTATTACTTGAATATTTCAGTATTGTTCAAAATGTATATCAAATAATCATATATCCAAATATATTTGAAAATCTACATGCTTTGATAGGGTGAACAATTTGTTTCATGTGACCAGAGACCAGAACAAGCTTGATTGTGGCCTAGATATGTCTGGACAATTGACAAAGATATTTTAGACGTATGTTTTCAACTATAGCCGATAGGGCACATGATCCATGTTTTGTTTCTAATAAGTATTTCCATTTTATATTATAATCTGCATATTAATTAGATGCTTGGACAACTACACACACATACGTATTTCTGTTTTTACCTGAAAAACACTGTCACTGTTTCATGAAGACAGACATGCAAATGTCTGATTTTCTGAAATTCATCATTCTGGGAAACATTTAAGCTTCAGCTCATGCCAACTGGATCTGTCCCTAAATGGTTAATCACTAATTTACAAAGTCCATACCCCTTATGCTTCTCCCCAGTTGGTAACGTTACAGCCACAATTACATGTTCTTTTTGGATTTTATATTCTAGACCAACACAGAGTAGTGCTTTTGGGGAAATTAAGAAAAGGATCCTTGGTTTTCAAAATCTGAAAAGTGTGGCGTACATGTGTTTTCATCCCCCCTACGTCCATACTTTGCAGAATCACTTTTTTCTTCAATTACAGCTCCCGCTGTGTGGATTACAGTATGTCTCTGCCAGCTTTGTAAACCTAGAAATTGGCTTTCCAAAATAGCTCAAGCTTAGTCAGACTGGATCAAGTGTGTCTGAGTGTCTGTAAACATTAATCTTGATATTGTGCCACAGATTAAGCTAAAACATTCCATTGTTCCCCTGGCTAAATGTTTAGTGTCAATGTCCCGTTGGACTGTCAAACTCACAGTCCCAAGCTTTTTTGCAGCTTCTCACAGCTTTCTTTTAGGAGAATGAGAATGAAATATCCTGAATTTGAAAAATCATATCATGCTCTCTTTCAGACTCTGTGCTCTCTTTCAGACTCTAACCTTGAAAACTGGCTCAGAGTTTATCTGTTCTTTCTTTCTAGATGAAACGACTAAAGGAGCTACATCCATTAACATTTACTTTACCTTCCCATAGAAAGTAATTCAGTTTTCAATTTTCAGTTTATTTATATAGCGCCAATTCACAACATATTTTGTCCCAAGGCACTTCACAAAACTCAGGTACATACATTCCAATTAATCCTAATCATTGAACAGTGCAGTCAGATTCAATTATTTATTCAAATTGGCTAAAAGGTTTTTCTATCTAAGGAAACTCAGCAGATTGCATCCAGTCAGTGACTTGTAGCATTCCCTCCTCCCGGATGAGCATATAGAGACAGTGGACAGTCACTGGCGTTGACTTTGCAGCAATCCCTCATACTGAGCATGCATGTAGCGACAGTGGAGAGGAAAAACTCCTTTTAAACAGGAAGAAACCCCCCAGCAGAACCAGGCTCAGTGTGAGCGGGGCCATCTGCCACGACCGACTGGGGGTTAGAGAGAACAGAGCAGAGACACAAAGGGAACAAAGAAGCACTGATGCAGGAGTCCTTTCTATGGGAAGGAAAAGTACTCCTGGATCAGTGCTTCTTTGTTCTCTTTGATCTCACACTGAGCCTGGTTCTGCAAGAGGTTTCTTCCTGTTAAAAGGGAGTTTTTCCTCTCCACTGTCGCTACATGCATGCTCAGTATGAGGGATTGCTGCAAAGTCAACGCCAGTGACTGTCCACTGTCTCTACATGCTCATCCCGGAGGAGTGAATGCTGCAAATCACTGACTGGATGCAATCTGCTGGGTTTTCTTAGAAAAACTTTTTATCCAATTTGAATAAATAACTGAATCTGACTGCATTTTTCAATGGTTAGGGTTAATTGGAATGTATGTACCTGACTTTTGTGAAGTGCCTTGAGACGACATGTGTTGTGAATTGGCGCTATATAAATAAAACTGAATTGAATTGAATTGAATTGAAAAGTATTAAAACTATAACTTCACAATTCACTGTTGGCTTTTTAAATTTTGAACATTTATTGTTTCAGTATGATAATATATTATGAATACCACATTGTTTTTCTGGAAAAAGATCACAATTTATACACTGGAACTTTGAAAACTGCTCAGTCAAAGTTAGGGAAGCAAAGCGTGTCACATTATCGACTGTGGCAATCCTTATCTGGCATAACAGGAAAGAAGCCAAAGGAAGACAAAAATTTAATTTCAAGGAAAATTTGCAAAGTTCTTCTTTCAGACTTGATTGCCATGGGTGAGGATAGAAATACTAATTTTATGTCAATTCAAAAGAATAAAATAATTTTACAAACCCCCCATTCCAGGGCTGTAATATCAGCCGATTTTAATTGACAAACATGCTATCAGAGCTTGTGATTGTGGCTCTTTGAGGACGATTGCGAAGCCGACAATTTGCAGCGCCAGTACCAACTTACAAGAAGACTTAATTTATACTTGTTTCCTAATGGTATTGGTCAATTGAAATGCAGCCTATGGAAATTATAACGGGATCACAGTAGATCTGATATCTGCCCACAAAATGTGTCAAAAATGTAGGCGCAGCACTGAGGTTCACTGTAATTTAAAGCAGTAGATTTATTTATAAATCATAAATAGAAACTCAGTGATGTAATTAATAAAACGTTTATTTCACTGACAGCAGCAATAATTGTACTAACAACTGTTCCAAATAACTAAATAGATTTACCCAATATGCTTTACTTTAGCTTCAGCAACAGAACAAACAATTTGAGTTTTCATTTGGCTATTTTAGAGCAAAGAGTTCAACAAAGACGTTTTCCATCACTGATCAGCCTGAAGGTCAGTTAAATCAGTCTTAAGACATGTTCCCATCCTGTAAACTTTGTTTTGCAAACCTTGCTGTGATTTGCCATGCACGGCCTCCTTTGATTGCCCACCAGCAGACACGCTGACAGGACGGCAGTGCATGATGACATCCACTCAGAGCTCATGTTTATAATGATAAGATAACAGCGGCAGGGCAATGAGTTGATGCAGCCATGGGGTACACTATATCCTCGGGATCTGAACTGTTACAATCCCCCCCCCCCCTTAGGTTTGAGGTCTATATATATATATATATATATATATATATATATTTATTTTATTTATTTCTTCATATATATATAAAATGTCAAAATAGTGATTTATCTGAAAATTATCATTATCAGTAGTATATCACTGTGTTATGTTCATACTATCAACTCAACGATCTGCCAGTGAAAATGTTTCATAATGAACTTTGATCCAGTCAAATACTACTGCACTTGTTGAACTCCTTGGTTAACTGGCCTTTCAGGGATACACTTATACCCGTTGACCTTAAGGATCTGTGTATGCAGAACCAAGCGAGCAGAATACTGTAAGTGTGTCTTCTAGATCACAGTGCCTTCTGTATCTCCTTTTGGTCTTCAAAGCCACCTAAGTCAGCGTAAGAAGCTCTTTTCAAACAATCAGACAGTGGCAAAGCTCATTTCAGCATGTTTATTACCCAGTCATTGTTTGAAACCACCTACAGTCTCACAAAATGACTGAGAAAGCAATGGATACATCACATTTTATTGAAACCTGTTAATGAAAGCCTTTAAAACTAAATTAATTAGATCAAAAGATAAACTGTAACCACCATCTTGTGTTTGACCACAGACTTCCAATTTATTAATGTAGTCTAACTTTTAGATGGGAAAGTATTTATCCTTTTCCTAAATTTGATGCATTTCTCTGAGTAGTTTTGTGGCATGTTAGCAGTTATTAGTGGCTGTAAATTTCCAAGAATAAAATAAGTTGCAAGAACTGTTTAATTTTTACCTAAGACAGCAATTTAGTGTAAGACAGTTACCAAGTCAGCCTTGCATCACCTAAAGAACAGCAGGATCTTGGAAAAACTGCTTTTATCTTTACTCAAATTGATTACTGCAACAGTGTCTTCACAGGTCAGCCTAAAAGGTCAATCATACATCTGCAGCTAATCCAGAACGCTGCTGCCCGTGTCTTCACAAAAACTGAGAAAGTGGAGCACATCACCTCAGTTCTAACGTCCTTAGCCTGGCTCCCTGTACCTCAGAGAATAGACTTAAAAATACCTCAGTTAGTTTATGAATCACTGAATGACTTAGCTCCAAAGTAAATTGACTATTTGTTGTTGACGTCTCAACCTTCCAGACCACTCATTTTTTCTGGCTTAAATCCACTTTGCATCCCCAGAAGCAGGACCAAACATGGAAAAGCAGTAGTCAGTTTCTCTGCCCCACTAATCTAGAACAAACTTCCAGAAACCTGCATAAATCCTGAAAACCTGACTTCTTTAAAATCAAGGTTAAAACTCTTTTGTTTGCCTTTTACTGTTCTACTTAAACTATTGTCTGAGACATTTATTTCAGTCTGTGGTCTGACTTTCCTTTACTTTCTTTTGTTATGCAACTGCAATGTTATTTTTTATGTTTTCTTTTCTTAGGTCATCATAAAAACCACTTTGAATTGTCTTGTTGCTGAAATGTGCTATACAAATAAACTTGTTTATTTGTATAGCAACGGTTTATGTGCCCAGGTAACTTTCATATGTTCAACTTCCTTATCTATTGCAGAAAGAATTTCCTCTGCTGGGCCCTTTTGAGGATAAAAGAAATATTGTTCTCCCATCGCAATGCTTGGGAGGTAGTGGTACCTTGGTGGAACTTGAAGAACTTGACAGAAGAAACAGTGTTAGGTAGGGATATAAGGATACACTTATTCATACCAGAAATATTCGGCACTACCTGTTCGGGTCAGTATGTACATGTACCAAACAAATACAGCATTGTTTTATACCTCAGCACATGCTTAACGTTTATGTGCAGAACTAAGTACGCAATGCTTATTCTCTGCAGGGCAGCTTTAAAAAGTTATATCAAACCAAAACAGAGAGGACCCAGCTATCAGGTTGACTAAATATAACTCCAAAGTGATTTAAAACCTTTTCTATTCATAAATGTCTGTACACTTGTAAAAAGGAATTCCTAAACTACAACATTAACTATTTTATAGTGGTTGGGTTGTTCTACAATTTATATATCCATACATTCAGTTCAATTTAATTAATGTTTTTATATAGTGCCAATTTATAACACGTCGTCTCAAGGCACAAAATCAGTTCAATTGAATCATACAGATTCCAAGTCAAGTACATACATTCCAATTGATCCTAGTTATCAAACAATGCTGTCAAATTTAGTTTATTATTTAAACTGGTTAAAACGTTTTCTATCTAAGGAAACCCAGCAGGTCGCATCTAGTCACATACTTGCAGCATTCACTCCTCCTGGATGAGCATGTAGCAACAGTGGACAATCGCTTGCATTGACTTTGCAGAAATCCCTCATACCGAACATGCATGAAGCAACAGTGGAAAGGAAAACTCACCCTTTAATATGAAGAAATCTCCAGCAGAACCAGGCTCAATGTGAGCAGCCGTCTGCCACAACCAAATGGGGATTTGAGAAGCAGCTCATGCACACAAATGAACACAGAAGCACTGATCTAGTACTTTCTATGTGAAAAAAAGTAAACATGTTAAATACAGTAGTAGCTTCTTCAGTGGCTTCATCTGGGACAGAAAAACAGTTTGGCAGATAAATTCTGAACCAGTTTTAAAGTCTAGAGTATAAAAGTGAGTGCAGTACAGTTAGTATGAAGCTAGTTAGTAAAAGCTCAACCTGTAGCTATGTCTAGGAGACAGAGGAGAACATTAGGTTGTTGACAGCTGTAGCTCAGCCAATGCCCCCCTCTAGAAAGGTGTAACAGCTAAACCCCACAGAGTCAGGCCATGTGTAGCTAGGAAGAGAAAGAACAGAGAGCGAAGAAAAAGTTAAAAGATAAAATAAAAGCAAAAAATGCTAAATTTGAGAGTAGTAGGAGAATGTAGCATAGTGAGGGGAAGTGGTCATTATGTCCTCCAGCTGCCCAAACCTATAGCAGCATAACAACAGAAATAGCTCAGGATAAGCTAATCCACTCTAACTAGAAGCTTTATCAAAAAGGAGAGTTTTAAGCCTAGCCTTAAAAGTAGACAGGGTGTCTGCCTCACGGACAAAAACTGGGAGCTGGTTCCACAGGAGAGGAGCCTGATAACCAAAGGATCTGCCTCCCATTCTACTTCTAGAGATTCTAGGAACCACCAGTAAACCTGCAGTCTGAGAACGAAGTGCTCTGTTAGGAACATATGGAACAATCAGATCTCTGATGTATGATGGAGCTAGATCATTAAGGGCTTTATATGTGAGGAGGAGAATTTTAAATTATATTCTGGATTTAACAGGGAGCCAATGAAGGGAAGCTAAAGTAGGGGAAATATGATCTCTCTTTTTAATTTTCATCAGAACTCTTGCATTCTGGATCAACTGAAGGCTTTTAACTATATTTTGTGGACGTCCTGATAGTAAAGAATTACAGTAGTCCAGCCTTCAAGTAACAAATGCATGGACTAGTTTTTCAGCGTCGCTCCTGGACAAGATATTCTGAATTTTGGCAATATTTTGGAGGTGAAAGAAGGAAATCCTTTAAAAATAAAAAATAACGGCAAGGTTTTTGCTTTATTACCGGAGGTCAATGTAGTGTCATCCATATTAAGCAATTTGTTTGTCAAAAACACTGGTCCAGAGATAACAACTTCTGTCTTGTTTGAATTTTATAAACAGGATTATTCTTATCTCGTTTTTTTATTGGTTTGCCATTTGGATGAGGAAAACTAAGGGTAAAATATTCAAAAGAATTGTAGCTATCAGTCTGGGACTAATCTATAAATTGAACTAAAAGATTATCCATCATCCATCCTTCCCTCCATCCATCCATCCGTCCATCCATCCGTGCATCCGTCCGTCCGTCCATCCAGTCAGTCAGTCAGTATTTATACCCCCTTATAAAGTACTGTTACACCCCTAGCGTTAGGGGATGTCTCCTCAGGTCCACTGTCATTGAAAATTATTTTAAAAGTGTTCAGCTTTAGGTTATTCTGGCTACAGCAGCTGCTCAATCGCCATTCAATGTGTTGCTGCCTCTCATTTCGGCGATGAAGGTGGTGATCCATTAACAGATGGCAGGGGATATGCTGAGAAGGGTGAGTTTGGAGGAGAGGATTTTTCAATGATGGTGCAGAATCCTGAACTAAAGTCTACAAAGCCTATGGATCCTTGCATACATCCATGGACTGTCAAGGTGATGCAGGATGTGATAAAGACCATGTTTACTCCATTGCCCAATGAGCTGTTTGCGTGAATAGGCTAATAGCATGATGTTTATAAGGTGTTTCGTGCTGTCCTTCAAGTAGGCCAGTGCAAGTCATTAGAAGGCTGTTATGACTCATGGCATTGGGCTGATTGTCATTCCATCTCAGCACTTTCTCAATGCATTGAGATCAGGGGTTAAAGTGAGCCGGTACGGTCCGGTACTCCGTACCACTAAAAGATTCTGTGCCGGTATGCTGTTATGCTGGACCCTCAATGTTCTTGCTTTGCTTCTCTCTCCTCGGAGTTCGAGGCTTTTGTGAACGGCCAGCCTTTAAAACGAGCACCGCTACGTTTAATGTCTGTCTGCTCCCTGCTAAATACCCCAGTTAAAAGCAAAGGGAGAGTAAACTAGTTTGTTTTTTCATGTTTTTTGCTGATTACAACACGCAGTACAGAGCGAACACAGCGTATGACCAGAGATTTCACATACACTACACGAGAGCGCATGCGCCTTACCTCCAAAACAGAGCGTGGCCAAGGAGATTGGTGCGTTCGATTCCATGGACCTGGAGATGTACACAGGTCAGACATAAAAAAAACTGCGCTTGCCCCTTAGGACAGAATGAAAATAGATCACTTATCCTTACCATCTACAACTTTTAAATAAACCGCGAAAACAACCAAACGCCAAATTTTTATTATTTAAATGACATCGAAAACTTGACCACAATGCAGAAGCACCATACTTCTTTTTGTTTCAAAAGAAAAGACTTAAACTGAGTATGGAAAGTTATGAATCAGAAAATGTTTATCAGTGTTTGCAAACATGTGCAGTTCTTTAGCAATTGACAAAAATCAATAATAATATTAATAAACAAAACACAAAGATCTATTTGATATAGTATATGAAATCATACATATATATAGTATTATATGTATATTTCTACAGTTGTCAAGTTATTCTAATTCTACCTTATACTGACGCCTACAGTTAAAAAAAAAAGGTAAAATATTGATACATTTTTATTAGTTTGAGTTGGGACCTTTGCTCGAGAGAGAGAGAGATCATCGAAGGGGCCACAGAATAGATAAATTAAGACACACACTTACATCCAGTGCCTTGCGATAAAAGTAAGTACTCGGCCCCCCTTGAACTGGTCAAGCCCTCTTGCCACATTTTCAGAGCAGGTGCATTTATACGGAGACTTGATTACACACAGGTGGATTCTTTTTATCATCATCAGTCATTTACTACATCATTGGATCATTCAGAGAGTCCTCACTGAATTTCTGGAGTGAGTTTGCTGCACTGAAAGTAAAGGGGCGAATAATATTGCACGCCCCACGTTTCAGTTTTTTTTTTTAAAAAAGTTTGACACATCCAATATAAGTTTCATTTTCCCTTCACGATTGTGTCCCACTTGTTTTGTTGATTCTTCACAAAAAAATTTGAATTTTTATATCTTTACGTTTGAAGCCTGAAATGTGGCAAGAGGTTGACCAGTTCAAGGGGGCCGAGTACTTTCGCAAGGCACTGTATATGTACTGTGTGTGTGTTAATTGTTACTCTCATCTGTAGCCCCTTCGAGATCTCTCTCTCTCTCGTAGCAAAGTCCAAACTCAAACTAATAAAAATGTATCAATATTTTACTTTACTGTAGGCTGTCTGGACCCCAGCTCCGCCCCTAAGTACTGACAAGAATTTAAAACTACTTTCACCCCTGGTTGAGATGGAATATTATCTCCGACCAGGTTGAAAAATTAACCGCACAATTCATTTAACAATGTCTTCTTTTGTTACTTGAAGACGTTTCGTCTCTCTTCTAACAGGCTTCTTCAGTTCTGAATAAGGTTGGAAGTAACAGATTTATAGGTTGTAGTCAGAACAATCACACTAATAGGGCTATTAAGGTAACAAATGGGGCAATTAGAACACGTGAGTCACTGGCCCTAGCTCAGTGTTTGTGTCGTTGACGATCCAAACATATCCACAAGGATGTCAAGGTAGTTATTTTGGTCACATGTCCAACCTTTGTTGATGCTGAAGCAATTTCCATTGCCTGTTTTTTTTCACAAGGAGGTCCAACATATGATTTGCATTGCTGAAAAAAAAGACGGGAGCGGATTCAAACAATCTTTAGCAATGGATTCACTGAGCCGCACTTCCTGGGCCAGAAACAATATGTGTAAACCCCTTGTTCATCCCACTGAGAAGAAGCTGCTTGTCCACTTTGTTTGGTATATAACAAAGGTTTGCCAGTTGAGCGCAGTTCGAAATCCCCATTGCTGGAGCTAGACCACAGCTCCAACACATTTCCCCCCTCTGTGTTTACACCAACTTCTGCAGATTTCCACTGTTTGATAAAAAATATCAGCAAAAAACTTAATGATAAATGAGTATACTTGAATGGTTAAAAAAAAGCAGACATAAACAAGGCAAACAGTAATAGAATGCAGTACTGACGCTGCCATCTAGGCTGCCATCATTGTTTTAATGCTAATTAAACTAGCTTCAATCTGACAATTCCCTCTCATTATATTCTTTTTTTTATTATTCATGGAAATCAATTAAACTTTAACCTTGTTATGAATAAAACTGTCAGTCACTTATCAACACACAAAACTGATTTTTGTTTTACAACATGCATGTATGCATTCATTTTTCAACATTTTCATAAATGTAGAGACTAATGTTTACCCAGGCGTTTGCATTTGCCCTTCTTTTATCAACTCTTTGTAAAGATTTGGAAATTGATGATGGCAACTGACGTAGGTCTGAAAGCTAACTCTATCACCATTGTTTCTTGATAATGAGTTAATCTGGTAAACAATTCAGAGAACCTGTTTTTGTACTTGTTGGCTCATCAGACATCTGGACTTTTAACTATGACGCCAGACTGTTGGAGTATGTTAAGAATCTTCTGTAGCAATATGTTGATGAAATAGGCATTGAAGCAAGTTTTTTCAAAATCTTTATATATTAAACATAGCTTTAACTGTGCCACTGGAGACCCATTTATGCTGAAAATTTACCTGTTTAATGAGCACCAGTATCCTTATGAAAACCTGCTGGGAAAATAAACTCATTGATCTACCTACTCCCATGTTTTTATCAAAAATAATTTAGGATTTAAAATTTTAAGACCAATGTTTTTCAATCTGCTGTTCTAGAAGGAGCAGTGTGATTTTTGACCTGTTGATGAAACACTGGAAAAGCATTACCCTGACAGAATGCGGAATGAGTTTGTTTGGCCAGTGACCTTTTACCATGTCCTCACATTTGAGATGAAGCGACTGATTCAGATTTTATCTACAGTGTCGGGAAACCAGCTCCAGGATCTCGATTTACTAGTGCATCCATGTTCCTATCCAAGAAACATGGATGCATGGGTTTGTTTTTTTTACCCTCACCTCAAGCCAGATGGTTAGTAGGAGCAGAAGATGGATGGACAGACCGGGACCTTGTCTCCTTTAATGGATGTGTTGCAGTGGCCAGTGATGGTCAAGAAAGAGCCGAGCCAAAAAAAAAGGCTCTTGATGAGACAGGGCTCACGACCAAAGGAACAATATTCTGGATATGGAAAGCTGATATTGACTTTCTTTATATAGTGACTCAACTCCATAGAGAGCTCCATCATCTGGGGTGAAGACAAAATAGAGCTGATACTCCTCTGCACTAAAAGAGTTAATTGAAGAGGTTCAGGCATCTGATCAGGATGTCCCCTAGACAGCTTCATTTTGGAGGTTTGCTGGCCATGCCCCAAAATGTTGTCCTTTCATTAGCTGCAAGTAGAAAATTATCATACTTCACAGAAATAAAGGCTTGAAAACGTCAGTCTGTGCGGAATTAATCTATATAATGTGTTTCGCTTAGGAAACTGAGTCACTGAAATATTTCTTTTGGCATGAGAAGGCCTTGTGATACCCAGAGTCAGCTTGAGAGAATCGCTGTGGAGAGGAATTGCTGGGTTTCCTCCATGACATGCTACTGCAATGACCAGGCTTTGGACGAGGCTTTGAACAGAGGATGGTTTGGTGGTTATTGATGCTTGGATAATTTAAATGGTGTGGTAAATAATGATTTGAAAGTTTCTTTAAAGTTATCTATCTTTACATTGAATCACTCTTTTGTTTAATACTTATTTTTAGCTTTGTTCTTTCAAAACATTGTAGTTGTTTTTTTTAACATATATTTAATAACTTTTATGTTTTTAGTGCAGCAGGGAAAGTACCAGAGATGCCGTTGGTAGAACTTCTGAAGCATTCTTTGTTGATATCAAATACAAAATGTGCCTAAAAACACTTTGAACATTTTATATGCTGGTTTTGAACATTTTAATTATTATTCATTTATGTTTTAATTATATTTTCTAAGAACATCCCAGTTCCTAAACTCTGAGTCAGATTCTAGTTTACTGTGTGCTGATTCCTGGGACATTTTGTTCCCTGAGATTCCTAAAGTGTTTGCTCTCAGTGACCTCTACATCAGGAGCAGGCGTTTGTCTCAGTCAGCTCCGATGCAACTACTTCTCATTAAAATTTATGTTACAGCAACAGCATGACAAAACCCACCTGTTAAGTAAGAATTTAGCCAGACCATGTTTGTAGGTTTTGACCCAACATATGGCTTTTTTACATTAATATTTGAACAGTAAACCCCAACTCTGGGATCAGTTTCGCCTTTTTTTCCATCTATTAATAATTAATTTTGACTTGATTATGTCAGAGAAGACAGGGATCCAAGGAATCCTGACCCAGATTTAGAGCTTGGCTTCCCCTCCACAGGAGGAGCCGTCTCAGTCTATAGGAGGAGGTCAACAGGTTCATGGAACTATCCTTGCTTGCAGTTCAGGCCTGAAATGACCTAGTTTCTGGTCAAAGCCAATAATCTATTCACTATAATGATGAAACGAGAGGATAACAACAGCAACAAAAGGATTGTGTCACTGCTGATAGTTTATTTGTCAGGTATTAAATGCATTTCTGACATTACATGGGGAGGTCTGTGAGGAGTTCATTCTTTCACTGCATGTCGGTGTAGAATGGGAAACGGCAAGCAAAGGATTGAGGATGGGATGGCATGATGCTCCTTGAAATTTTTTCACCGTTGCTCTATAAAAATATTTTTCAGTCTCTGTGTAAGGGTGGGCTCTGAGGAAGCGGCCACCTCACATTCTGGGTCAGTGGCGTTGGTACAACCCAGTCTGATCTAACTGTACATTGTGTTTACATCTACACAATGGATTCCAGCTAATCTCTTTCTTCTCTGGCCTCCGTATAATTTTTTTTAGAGAACACAGTGGTCTGGTGCGGCAAACATGCATATGTGTTGGTGTTTTTCAAAAATGAATGTACAGCTTTGTGAGCGTGCATGACCCCCATGAACCCCCATGAACAGCAGAGCTTCTTCTTTAACCCAATTGGTGAACTCACTGACCTGTCAGTCAGTGTGGAAACTTACTACTTCGGGTCATAAGATTTGCCTGGGCTGTGCATTGAATCCATGGCTGCTAGGGAACTTTGAGAAGTGTCTGTCTTAGCACAATTATCTCAATTTAGGAAAGACATACAATTGACTACTACAGTAATCAATATTAAAAGACTGAGTGCCCAGTGGGTCACAAATGAAGGTTACAGTAAGTAGGTGTATGCCACCAGTACCTAAAAGAAAGCATTACTGGCCCTGTGTTGCTCACAACTGTTTGCTTGAAACTTGTCACAAAGGTTCAGTTCACTGTGTTCTATGAAACGGTCCATGCACAGCCTTAAGGCTGTTAATATTTAACTGATGAGGTATTGTTTATTTATCTATAATTTATCTATAATTATTTATTATTATCTGATGTCATTGAGTGACAAGAATATATGAAACATGGCACCAAACAAAGGGAGATGAACAAAACTGATTCAAATGGGAAACAAGGTTTAGCTAAATTTGAAAAAGTAAATAAAACTGCTCATGCTAACACAACAACCTAAAAAGAGTCATCAAGCTTTAAATGTGATTTTGTTTAATCTCACTCGTTGTACTGCACCTACTAATCCTGTTAAGGGTTGAAGGGGACTGATGCCCATCTCTGCAGTCAATGGGGAAGAGTTGTTGTGTTCCAGAAAATATCATTAAGTGGTTTATATGATTTCATTATTTTGGTACAAGCTGTATTGTTATGCTTTGAGATTTCAGTCTTACAGCTGGCATCTGCACATGCTTTATTCCCTGTGCCCTGTTTTTTTTCTGTTTACATCTGTGTGCGGAGTAACTTGCACAAGGCAGATCATGTTTGGGGGGTGCCGGGGGAGGATGTCTCCTGCAGGGAAAAAACCAGCCTAATCTGGAGCCTGCTATGGGAACAAATAAGACGCAAAGGCAGTATTCCTTGTTAAATCCTTGATTTCTCACAGAGATCTTTCTTGGTAAATTCCATTAAAGTGTCAAACCCTGAAGAAATTGTTAGTTTAGTGCATGCCAACATAGAGACACACAAACATAAATTCACCCATGAGTGTCTCAAATTACACTAACACGCTCAATGCTGCACCATAGGGGAAAAATATAATGCAAAAACGCATTGATATTCTACACAAAAACGTTGCTGGCTGAAATTAGGCCAGAGATCTTATAGTTGTGATACAACTATGCCAACCATTGCATCCACCTGTGTCCCACAGAACAGAATTTTTAGATACTTGACAGATCGCCAAATAAACAAAAGTTTATGAGTTTCTTACAAATATTAATCTGCCCTTTAATTCATACATTTTTTCATAGCAATTTCATTTTTGCTCAGGGTCTGGTAGCACCTTTTCCTGCTGTGATGGTACCAGAGACAAGAAAATCATAAACAGATCATCAGCACATCTTCAAACTAACAAACCCGGGCAAACCAATTCACATAACTACTATGAATGAAACACCTGTTACAGTCTATAAATAGAGAGCTGTGGCGGGGGATCTATGAAAGCACACACAAGTCAGACACTTAATAAATGTTTTCTCCAGCACATCCTCACTGAATTTTCAACTGTGTTCATAATTATTTCATTTTAGGTTACATTGAAAAACCCCTTTAATTCAAGAAAAACCACTTACCAGAAATCAAGCCAGACCCCTGCAAAAAAACATTTATGTGGAAAGGATAATCATCATATAGCTGATTAAAACAACTGGACATGGTGAGCTGGATAAGGGAATTTAATTGATTTCTCTGCTTTGGCAAACATTAAACCTACGGTTTACTTCCTGAAGCTTTAATTTTGCAGCTACAGTCTTTTTATTTTATTATTTATAAAGGGCATAAATAATAAATAAAAAACCCAAAACCTACAGAGAGATACTGACAGGAAACTGTTTGTGTCTCTTGTGAAACAAGAAAAGAACTTAATTAAAATAAAGAAACATTCAGAAAGATACCTACTCTTTACTTTGGTAATCTAAGCACCCAAGTCATTATATAGTTTATAGCTGGATATTGTATTCTCATATCCCATTAATGACACAAATAGACAACAAATGTAAATATATTGCAATAAAAACTTTAGTCTTCCATTTCATAAAAGTTCATAGAGGGTGTTGCATGGTTCTGTTTGCCTACAGAGGACATCATGTGAAAACATGTTTTCTCTGTTACGTCCAAATTGATTTGCTCCACCCCTCTGCAACGTTGCCAAAGCTCATTGTGATGAAACCCCCCAAAAAAGGCCTTGAACAAATTTCATGGTTTCAAAAATGTAAGAAATGATGGGAAATAATCTGGTCCAGTACATTTAGTTTAAATTATATAAATGTATTCAATATAAACCTACTGACTATTGTAAAATTTGTATTTTGTGTGTCTTTACCAGAGTCTGTAGAGTGGCTGGTTTGACTCCAAGGTCGGTTAAAGTCTTTTTGTGTCCTACTTTTATATTTTACCTGTAATTGTCTTCCACATAATCAGATTTTTGTTCATAGGCCTAAAAAATTAGTTTTAAGTTAATGTTTGCTGAGTGAGCATGTATGATTGTCTTATTTCTCTCCGTCTCTGAGTGTTTTCCTCTGAAGAATGCTGTGACAGGCTCCAGTTATACACAAGCTGAATGGATGGATGCTCTTATCAATTAAATCTAAAAAAAATCAAGTTTTAGATTCACAAGGAAGGAATGTTTTCTTAAAAGGAAAAAACACTGTTTCTAGGGACTTTGTAAATTAAGTGCAAGTGGAATGAAGTAAGCTGTATTGAAAAATTAGCAATATTATTGAACATGACTTCACAGGTGTACATTCGAGGTATATAAACCTCGAATGCATTGTATTTAAAATTTAATTTTAAAATGTGTTGTGCATTTAAAGATGCATCTAGAGAAAAACACATTTTTAGCATTTTGTCAAGTAAGTTAAAAGTTGCATAAAAGGCTTCTATGTATTTGTCTAAAGTTAAAAAGACAATAAAAATACTCATTAGTACTTCATAAGTTCTTTAATACATTCTTAAATTAACACCACAGAAATTAAAGATTTTGTAGATTATAGAGGGGATGACAACATAAATAGATTATTAAATTAAAACAGCAGCTGAAATCTACAATAAAGATGATAGCTCACAGCAATAAGCACAGAACCTGGAGCTGGGAATGACGTTACACCCAAAAAGAGGTTGTCCTGGTTGCATGCTTGAAAACAGTGCGTTTTACTATGTTTTGAGGTAACTACTACCAGCATTCAATACCAGTGTTCAAACAATGAAACAACATTTTCACAAATAGAGGGTGTACAGTACTATGTGTGACATCATGCTATTATAAGAAAATCTGCCAGATGTGCTAAATACTGAACTCTAGGATGCTCCATGACCTTCACCTTTTCCAGCCGGAATTTCAACTTTAGTGGGCCTCGTATTTCCGAATGGGATGCTGAAAAATCTGACTTCTGAAAACAGAGAGAATGCACCGTAATGTAACAAGAAGCAAATAAAACACAGCAAACAAGCAAAGCAGATAAGACTGCAAGAGTAAACACGGAGTAAACCCATTTTAAGAGACCTAAAGGACAAACCAACCAAAAAATGGCACAAAATGTTATGTATTTATTGGGCCAAACCTGTAGAAGATACAAAAGGAATGTTAAAGGCCTTCACCTTCATGATGATTTTTGTAGAATAATTTAAAATTATGCTCAATGGAAAATTATATGAATTCACCAGGTCGAAATGTTGATTTTGCAAATCTGAGTATCTACGGGATAAATCCATGCAACTGCTACAAAGTCAATTAGAAGTTGATTTCAGTGGGAAGATGGTTATGCAATGTTATCCGGGTCATCCAGTTGCTTAAGTAAATACCAGAGATGTGTTGAAGGATTTTGGTATGTTTGGACAGAAACAGACTGTTTCCCCTGTTTTCCAGCCCAGCTGCTGCATTTTAGAGTGGTATTGATCTTCTCATCAAAGTGTTATTTCCCAACATTTTGAACCACTGCTCTTGAGATCGTTGAAGTAGATGATTTGTGCATGTTGTTGAACATAAACTGAAACAAGATATGAACTACAAAAGCTGCTCTATATCGTAATACAATATTGAGTAGTGTGCTTTGAAATTGAGAGGAGAGCAAAGGAACATGTCGTGCATTAGTAGGTGCCAGGGTGGTTTTTCACCCTTGTTCTTCGGGGGGGTTGAATAATGTGTGTGTGTGTGCATGAGTGTGTGTGTATTACACCTGGATAGGGCTGCAAAACATCATGTTCAAGGTTGTTCTGATGCCACCTGAGAGTCTGCGAATGAACACTTTTACAAGGTAACAACATGAGGCCCCTCCACATGTCACTTAAGTTAAGCCAGTTCCCAGCGGGTGGCATCTGTGCTTTTTTATCTATCTTTGCAAGGACTTTTCTTGAAGGGGTATGCACTCTGCTTTGCCCTCACTTTAAGACATGTAAGCCCGTTTAAAAACGAACTGTGAAAGTCCAGGTTGTAGCCCAGTTTCCATTTTGATAAACGTATGCATTAGTTGGGATGACAAGGATCTGAATACACACTGAGACAAAAGTATGCGTGTAGAAATGCATGGGAGGATAAGAGAGCATGATTCTCTCGCACGTATCCCAGTCATCTTGTGAGATTTTCAAAATAAAATTCATGAATTTATTCAGTAGATTTGCTCCGTTAAGCCAAGCACTTCGTAAATAAATACACAATTGCAAAATCCTCTATTACTTTTACAAGAAATGACTCTTATTTGAAAGATATAGCTAGAAACCTAAAAGCCCATCAGTAGTAATTAAAATCGACTCAAAGTTAAGATGCAATCTACAGCAGGTTAAATATTTGCCAGGCGCATAAGTGAGGCAGTAGTAGTAAATTTGCTTTGCCGGAGTTTCGGTTAATCGCTGGGAGACCCGGTTCAAACGAACCGCCCCACCTCCGCTGCTGTTTATTTTCAAGGAGAGGAGGGGCGAGGGCATTTCCACGGTCTATCTGAGGTCATACGATCCTCTTCAACGTGGATCCATAAATGAATGGTGGGCTCGACAGCCACACCATGGAGAACCTGTCCCTGATTGGTTCGGTGCGCGACAGGAATAAACACTCTCAGAGTATATATATTCCTGCAAGGTGTGACACTTCTAAGAAACAAAAACTCTCTCTTAGAAAACTTGCTACAGAGAAGCGAGCATTTAACATCACCAACAGATTCAGAGAGCGGCAGGATGAGGGCGCAGATCCAAAAAGTTCCTCAGATTGTTGAGCTGCTGAAGAAGAAGTCTGTGGGGCTGCAGCACTTCAAGCCCACATCCTCCGTGTGCGTCCTGGAGAAAGATGCTGTGGAGGCTGCGCCGTGCCCACACGCTGCCTCTAGGGCGCATAGTTTGGACGCGATCCCGGGACCCACCAACTGGCCCCTGGTTGGCAGTCTGGTGGAGCTCCTGCGAAAAGGAGGGCTGACCAGACAACATGAAGCCCTGGTAAAGTACTTGTATAAAACATTACTGAAATATTTTTTTCATTCTATTTTTTCTATGTTATCCTTAATGAAACGGTTCTAATATTTTTCGGGACTAATACATTATTTTCAGATTGATTATCATAAGAAATTCGGGAAAATATTCAGGATGAGGCTGGGATCTTTTGAGTCGGTTCATATTGGCGCTCCTTGCTTGTTGGAGGCGCTCTACAGGAAGGAGAGTAATTACCCCCAGAGGCTGGAAATCAAACCCTGGAAAGCATACAGAGATCTAAGAGACGAGGCGTACGGACTCCTAATTCTGTAAGTAGATCCTAGATCCACCATCTGTTTCCTAAAATTATCCCCGCCTGCCCAGCGCGCAGTTCCAAGCAGAAGCGCACACGCTGAAGCGCACTGTTGTTGATTCGCAGGGAGGGGAAAGACTGGCAGAGAGTCAGGAGCGCGTTTCAGCAGAAACTCATGAAGCCGACAGAGGTGGTAAAGCTCGATGGCAAAATAAATCAGGTGAGACTGTGACACCAGGTCAGGAGTTTGTTTATGTCCAAGTTTCTGCGATCAGTGACTAATGTGCTTGTTTTTCTGGAAACAGGTGTTGGTGGATTTCGTTGACAGGATTGGAAAAGTAAGCAAGAATGGGAAGATCGAAGACTTGTACTTCGAACTGAATAAATGGTCATTTGAGAGTAAGTCGAGTTATTTTTGTTGTAACACTCATTAGGACTGTTCATACAGCATTTAAATGTATGTTATTGTATGGCTAACAGATACATTAGATGATGTAAATTAAACATTTTGTCCTACCTGTGATCTTTTTCTGCTCCAAAATGCACAATTTACTTTGCTAACATGAAAGTAAAACTAAAAAATCATGAATAGTGAAAAGCCGATAGAACAGTAAATGTTTCGCATTTTCTGTCTAAAAATAAATAAAAAAATATATAATTCTGAAATATTTTCTTTCTGTGAGCTTCAAAATGTTAGAGGGAAAAGTTACTGTGTCATTCTATAAAGGTGCTTTCTGGCTGTTTTATGATAATAAAAAAAAAAAACGGCCATTATACTCTGGGATAAAATGTAACAGGAATAGAAATGGACTTCGTTTCAAAGTAACAGTGTCCAAATTTGGTCAATGTTCAAAGTCTTTGCTCATTTTTGTTCCTCAGCAATTTGTCTCATCCTGTACGACAAGAGATTTGGTCTTCTGCAGGAGAAAGTCAACGAGGAAGCCATGAACTTCATCACAGCTGTGAAAACAGTGAGTATCAATCCTCTCTAATTACAGTGCCTCTGTGAGGTTTAGAAGATGATATTTTTGATGATTTGTGAGACGCTGTTCAGCTGACTTTCTCCTGGAGAGTTGAGAAACATCACAGTTCATCAGGTTCATTTCAGTCGACTGGACTGCAGTAACAGTGTTTGAGGAGTTCTGTACTATTTGTATCTATTTAGAGTTTGATCCCCAAACCTATCCTAAAGAGATAATTTTGGGAGTCTTCTAAGTCTCACACGCAAATGGTTTCAAAAATAAGTAAAGGAAGCATTAAAAGGACTGAATCAGATGATTTGGGTAAGGGTAAAAGAATTACATCCCATGCCTGACCCATTTCTCCCTCTTTTTCTGTTCACTGTAGATGATGAGCACATTTGGTATGATGATGGTCACACCGGTGGAGCTCCACAAGAGCCTTAACACCAAAACGTGGCAGGACCACACCGCTGCATGGGACCGCATTTTCAGCACAGGTACAAACACAAGTCTGCAGTTTGTGTTTTACAGCAATAAATACCACAAGCACAGTCCTGGAACTATTTCTCTCATTTCAAAAAGCTTTGGTACAGTTTTTCTCTACTTCTACGTGACATGTAAACCATTCTGAGTTCACTTCCAGTCAGATGATAGATGGGAAAATAAGAAAATGGGTGGGCAGTTTGGTTTGAACTAGCCTTCTTTGTGTGTTGTGGACTTGGCACTCTGGGTAAATAATGGCTCAGCACTGTAGAAAACTGCCTGACCCCAGGTGAAGAAATATGCCAAATATTTCTATCAACAAGACTTCAATGAGTAGATGTAGATGATGCTGACTACAGTCTCTAAAATGGTGACAAAATATATATTATTGTATTTTTAGTTTGATAGAAGGATTTTACAAGATAAAAATATTTGAAGGAGCATTAGAATTAGACTGAGCCAGGTTTTAGTTAAGGTGCTTAGTTTGAGTAATGCTTAACACACACTAAAAACATTTGTCATTAGACACATGCAGGGACAAAATATACTGTAGTTCCATCACCTGTGTTTTCCAGTCTAACAAATGAAATCATATGGATATAATTTAATGTGCAAGTACAACATTAGACCTTGATCAAATGTATCCTATCACATGGGATAATCCACCATAAAACATACTGAAGATTCGGAAATAAAATGTCCTTTAAGCAGACAATAATAAAAAATGTCAAGATAAAAATGTATTGTTTACAATTATCCAAACTTCAGTGAGACTTACAGACCTCCACTATCTACTAATCTTTGTTATTTCCAAGAAAGTTGTCTTTGTTAAGCAAATATTTTTGAATTTCTCCATTCACCACTTCAACAAAGTTTAACAGTGATAATTTGTCACCGATTACTGATAATAGGGCTGAAATGATGTCTACTATGTGTAAACAGTGATATGCAAATCCTTGTTTTCACACATTGATTGCTTTGTATTCCCTCAGCCAAAGTCTACATTGACAAGAAGCTCAATAGGAATGCCAACAGAGATCCGGATGATTTAATCGGTGACATCCTGCAGCAGAGCTGCCTTTCCAAAAAGGAGTTATATGCAGCCATCACCGAACTGCAGATCGGAGGAGTTGAGACAGTGAGTCATTCCTTTTGTTAATACATCTTCACACTATATTCAGTACATTTTTCCTTAGAAAACCTAAGCAAGCTCAAAATAAGCATGGAACTGGTGGTAGCAGTGATTCTGTCATTTCAGTTCTGTACAACAGATTTGGTTTCTTAAAAAGTGTCTCCATAACTGCACATTTCTAATGCAACACATGCTGCTATTTAAGACTGCCAGAGGGTTTCTTTTCTTACAGGAATGTGTTAGGATTTCCCCGAAAGGATTTTTTTACATTTTAAAACCAAACTGGATAACATTTCTCTTAAGCTTTGCAAAAAAATTGCCAAATTTAACCCAAAGTAAATAAAATATGTGAAATAAAGCAGACTTTTACATGAATCAAATCTATTTTGTATTTGTTTTACTGTTCTAGATGTAATATTACATAAAACAACTAAATAGAATGCCGATCTTTAAATTTCTTTTGAAGTAAGTGGTTCCAAAGCAGCTAGTTATCATAGCCATAATTCATATTCAAATCAAAGAAAAATAAAGACATATAGAAATAGCTTAGTTAAAAATAATATGTTCTAAACTTTTGTCCATCTACCTTTTACGCTTCATTTTTGGGATCGTGCTAGGCCAACTCTAATGGCTATTTGTGCTAAGCTAAGCTAATAGCCTTAGTGGGGACAATTTTATCATACATACTGAATGATAATTTTAATCTTCGTAAGGAAACAGTTTTTTTAAGATATGTTTTGCAGCACTATTGGCCTTTATTTAGCCTTTTTTGTTGTTTTTTTATAAGTAGGCAGAAAGGAAATAGGGTGAATTCTTTGAGGAACCACAAACATTCCTCAGCTCCCTTCAGGACCCCCACTGAGCAGAGCTCTGAGTACTTGCTTTACCAAGTGACGTCTGCTTTGTGCTTCCCTTATAATTTGTTTCTCTTGCTGTGTGTACAGACCGCCAACAGCATGCTGTGGGTTATTTTTAACCTGTCACGTAGTCCTGCTGCTCAGAAGAGGCTCCTGCAGGAGATCAGAGAGGTGGTGCCTTCAAACCAAGACCCCTGTGGAGAGCACATCAAGAGCATGCCCTACCTCAAGGCCTGCTTGAAGGAGTCTATGAGGTACAGTACAACACTGGATGGGGGTGGGGGGGGGGGTGTAAGTTTTTAGTTTTTGGTAGTCATATGGTGGCATGACCACCAAGCTTAAATTCAACCTTTGGTCACGTTCACACTTTTTCTTTACATTTGTTCCATACACTTTCCCCTGTCTTCTCATGCAGTCGCTAGTTGTCAGACAAGTTATTTAAGCCGAGCACACACATCACAGGGAATGTAGATGACCTTGGATTATCCCCACCTTGTCATGCCCTGTGTATGTCTGGCTTATGTTAAACAGCTTGAACATATGTGATATGCTATAAGTCATGTTCTAATGTTTGTTTTTTGTAATTCCTACAGGCTGTCACCATCTGTTCCATTCACAAGCCGTACCCTGGACAAAGACACTGTGTTGGGAGATTATGCCATTCCCAAAGGAGTGAGTGGCCTACTTCTTAGTGCACTTTACACGAGTAGATTATGTTCTAATAAAAATTTACATTTGACATGTCTGGAACGTGCCTCAAAGTCCTGCTAACACACTGTACGATATCTGAACAGGGTCACTGTAATGGCACAAGGCACTTAGCAATGAATATCCCTCTCAGCTTCCAGCAACATAATTCATTTACTTAAAAATATAGTGACAAAACTGTAGCTGAACCATAACTTTTATTGTTTTCCAATTACAGACAGTGTTAATGATTAACACTCATGCACTGGGCTCCAATGAAGAATATTTTAATGATAGCAAGCAGTTCAAACCTGAGCGATGGCTGCGGGAGAACAGCACCATCAATCCCTTCGCTCATGTTCCTTTTGGTATCGGGAAGAGGATGTGCATTGGTCGACGGCTGGCAGAACTGCAGCTGCAGCTAGCTATGTGTTGGGTACGATCACCATCAACAACATTAAACAGGTCAGATTATTTTAAAAAGATTTCCTGCCTTTATTCATTTATGTGTTTCTTTCTTGCAGTTGGTCAGAGACTATGAGATTGTGGCAACAGACAATGAGCCCCTTGATGTGATTCATTCTGGGCTTTTGGTTCCCAACAGAGAACTGCCTGTGGCTTTTGTCAGGAGATAAGGTGAGAAGACAGAAGTTTACATTTCAATGTGCTGTACCAGCTTATTGAAATGACAATGTTATGTAATATATGAAACACCAGAGAAATTAGCCATGCATAAAGGCTAGATGTCTGAGGAGGACCAGCCACATTCCTGAAACTTTAAATGTCTCAACTTTTCAACAGAACAGAAAAAAAAGTAAAAATAATAGATAAGGTTCCCTGTGGAGATACAATAAACTGTTCTTAATCTAAAACTAGCTTTTAGGAAAAACTTTAGACAGCATATGTAAAAGATGGAGGTAATCCTAATTTTTACGGTTTGCTGGTGTGTGTTTCAGTGCGCATTACCAGTATTGGCCACTAGGCGCTGACACCAACAGCGCACTGGCTGTGACTGGCTACTGTTTAGAAATTGTGTTAATTACTCCAGTTAAATACTAATGTTTGGAATGCTAGTAAAAAGTGAGTTCATGGCAACTTCAAAATATATTGCAAATGTAAGAAGGCTTTACAATTAGTATGTGTATAAAAAATTTAACTTGGTATACATGTACGATTGAGAAGACAATCTAGAGAAGACATGTATTTTGATTTGTCATATTATGTTAGCCTGATTGATTATTAACGTTTTCCTTTCTTACCTTTTTAGGCCCCTCTGGAGGTAGCAACAGAAAGACTTTACCCCTGACAGTCCAGTGACTCCCTGCATTGCTGCTATGTACATAAAAACAGACACAGAAAAAGATAGATAGATAGATAGATAGATAGATAGATAGATAGATAGATAGATAGATAGATAGATAGATAGATAGATAGATAGATAGATAGATAGATAGATAGATAGATAGATAGATAGATAGATAGATAGATAGATAGATAGATAGATAGATAGATAGATAGATAGATAGATAGAGCGTTCTATGTCTATATAGTTTTGTGCCGTAAATACCTCAGACTTATTTAAGACTAATATGTAAACCTGTTAAGGACTGAAATAAAGAACAATTGTAATTTACAAACTGGATGTACCAAGGCAGCTCTCCTGAAATGTCTGACATTTAGATGCTGATTACTTTATACTATTGCTTATTTTTGAACTTATATATATATATATATATATATATATATACTGTGATTTGCTATAGTGAAGGAGGATCTTATATTATGTGTGTGTGTGTATATACGAGCTATGGCTACTGTATAAGAGTATTTTTGTTGTATATATCAAATGTAATTATACTTGTCTTGTGCTATTGTATATTGTAAATATTTTATTCATCTAAATAAATTCATTATTAAATGTATCCAGAGTCTCTTAATTTTCAGACTCACCCAATTTAATATTAAACGACTTTGGTATTTTAGCAGATTAGCAGGTGAAATATAAACATGCATTTCAGTATTTAGACAAGACACCTTTAGACAAGATTTGAATGCAAACCATCGAGAATTAAAATCAAGGTATTTATCTCAGAACATATGTATGACTACACAATAGAAGCAGTCAGTAAAAGCTATGTGTTTACATTAACTGGATACGTTAAAAGTTACACCTGTTCAATAGCGACACTAATAGAGAATCAGCCAATCACATGGCAGAGACTCACTGCTCTTAGGAATCCAGACATGGTAAAGATGAAGAAGAAAGGGGATTTAAGTGACTTTGAACGTGGCATGGTTGTTGGTGCCAGGCAAATCCAGTCTGAGTAGTGAGATCTTTAATCAACCATCTTATGGGTTCACATAAAATGGTCAAAAAAAAGGAATATCCTGTGAGTCTCAGTTGTGTGTTTGAAAATCTCTGGTTAATTTTAGAGGTCAGGAGTATGGATGGACTGGTGGGAGATTTTAAAAATGGCTATCTACACTCTTTACATCTATGAATGCACAACATAGTAGCAGGAGAGCCAGGTGCATCTCCCTTCAACAGAAAGCAGAGGCTCACCAAAATAGGATAACAACACACTGTAAAAACATTTGAGTCTTGATATCAGCTGTGACATCCACATGGTAGGGTAAGAATTAACAACATGAATGCATGGGTCTAAATTGATATTTGTCAATGGTTCAGGCAGCAGCTGTTGGTGTAATGGTATTGCTATTTTCTAGGCATCTTTTGGACTTTAGTACTAACTGAAAAATGCCATAGCCTATTGTTGCTCACTATGTCCATTACTTTATGACTACAGTGTACCATTTTCTGATGGGTCCTTCCAGCAGGATAATGCACCATGTCACAAAGCTCAAATCATCTAAAACTGGATTCTTGAACACGATACCAGGGGAATATTTTGATTAAATCACCAAATATAATCAAATAAATTTCTTGTTATTTCTTCATACAATTTATTCTTCAACAAAACAATACAATGTTCATCTGGATCTAAAGTGACTTAGTTTGGAAAAATACAAAACAGATACAAAGTAAAAGGTTTAGGTGCATAATCTTAATGGTAGTCCACCTGTTTCCACAGCTGGATTCAGAAAGTGGTGTATCAGTCGAGTAGTGCTGCTTTTGACATTGGGCAACGTTTGCCTAATGGCAACAGTTTGAAAGGTTTGTGGAGACAATGAGTTTTCAATAATGTACAAGGCAATGTTCCAGCAACAGCTCCAAATCAGATCATGGGTGGAGGATAGGGACACTCCAATGGCCTTCTCAGCTGCCCTCACTATTACCTACAGGACTAATTTTCTGCCATATTGCATCTGGAGTACCACGCTGGAGTGCAGCATCTCAACAAATTCTCCACATCAGCTCTAGAGAATGCTTCGAGGATCCCTAGTCCCATAATACTGATTTCTGAAAAATCTAATTATGATCTTATATTCCTACAGAGAGTGTTACCAAGGTGACAACAGTTTGAAAAGCCATAGGGGGGACCAGTTTTCAGAGGGATAAAGTTGGAGATTAATGTTTCCAATGCAAACTAGCAGTGGTTTCTTAGTCAGGACATTCAGCATCTAGAGACAAGTGGTAGTGTTCCAGCCAAGCGCGAGACTTTTCTCTGCTAGTCTTTGTGGAGTTATGGTGGTAAATGCTAAGTTAACAGCGTACAGGATTGTGCAATACAGTTTAGTTAAACAATTATAACCAAGAAGTTGGTTTCTGATAGGAAACGATACAGAAATCTCTCAAAAGATAGAAAAAAGTAAAATGTGTATTAAATTTGATCCAAAATAAATTATGTTTTTTTATATTTTATTTAAAAATAGCATGCAAAGAAATCTAAATAATTAGCAGCAAAATCCTTATTAGGTTACAGAATTCCAACACTGACATCTTGGTAAATTTAAAAGATTGCTTTAAACCAAAATATGCAGGTGGTATAAATAATTTTGGGCCTAACTTTAGATGTTTCAATCTTTTCAGAGGAGTGAGTACTTTGCGTAGCATGGTGCACTCGCTTCATCACAGACCATGTAAACAGGCTTCTCTCATTAACTACCAAACAGTAGCAAATTACTACATTTGATGGCATTTAATTTACCTAAATAGGTTTAAAAACAGAAAAAAAGATATGCCCCCTGCTCAGAATTCATCCAAACAAAATGGCTTGTAATCCAAGAATAAAAATGTTTCATTCAAAGGTACATCTATGGCTGAAAAGTTATCCAAAACCTGCCTTTTTAGACACCAAATATAGTAGCTCACATCTCCGAACATGGCAGTTAACAGCCTGAAATCAGCTAACTCTGCAATGAAAAGCAAACTGACTCAGCTGTGACTGGATGTCTCTTCAGCAGGCAGAACTCATTATTTACCTTTGTCACATTATGATTAAAAAGCCAACCCAAAAATATGGCTGATTAGTTTTTACAGTCATTCATGGCACTGATCATAAAATTATTGCAAGGATTTTACTGAAGGCTCACAAAGCTGATAGAGTCCCATTCTCTAATTAGCTGCTGATGAATTCTTAAAGGATGAAAACTAGTTCCTTTTATATAAAACTGGAAGTGAACTCCAACTCATTTGTTCCAGTTGTTTTCTTTGAAAAATAAATAAATATTGACAGTTCAATTATAAAATGCAATATATTTTTTGTGTTATTTGGTTCTTTGAGAATCTTTTATTTTTATTTATAAGGTCATCAAAGAAGTGCTAGAGGGCCCTGATGGTTCTTCCTTTGCTAAAAACGAACGTGATGCTATAGTGAAGGAGGATCTCATGCCCCTGGTTTTAGAAGTCCAGTGGTTTCACCAGTAAGATGCAGAACCAACTGAACAGACAGTGGAGGAGAATTGTCAGAGGATGAGAAGAGTACTTGTCTTGCAATTGGAAAGTTGTCTGTTAGATTCCAGCTTCTTTTTTCTGCCACAGATAGAGCCTGGGTCCCTGGGCAAGGCATTTAGTCCCTAAGTACTTGCCAATCTGTGTATAGGTGTGTGAATGTGTGCATGTTTGTGACTGTGACTCATGTGTAAAGCAATCGGAATGCCTAATACTACTCAAAAATGCTATAATGATTTCATCATATTTTAAACCTTAGCTGATATGTTACCCTGAGTCCTGGGTCCTTATAAGGTCAGATTAACTGAACTCAACTAATCCTAAAATCTTAAAAAATACACTAAACAACACAGTCTGTTCTCAATGTACAGTGGTTAGGACATCTTTTGTTAAGACTGTGAGTTATGGGTTCTGGAGCTTAAATGTCACGTCTCTACATTTGGTACAAAAAGTATGGCTTAAGTTACAATGCAAAGAGAAAAACCAACAAGGGGTGAATGCAGATAAATCCTGGATTTTAAAGTTTAACAACCCAAATGATTTCAAGAATTGAGTTACATGAAAGCAGGCACACAATACTCAAGCACCACCATGTAACATATTGTAAAGACACAGAACTTTCAAAGGGAAATAAGATCAGATCTTTGCAGCAAGGGAAACAATTAAAACTACAGACCAAAGCCTATATCCCATTTTATCTTACAGAAGAAATTAATTGTCCTGTGTTTATCAAGTGGTGGGTTTTCAATAAACAGACAATATCCATCTGTGCCTCTTCAGCATTACCAACTAGTGCCTTGCCCTATAAGGTTTCTAGCAACATGTTTTCAGTTCATTCACTTTGTTTCCAAGGAAATGGATTAAATGTTAATAATTTTTGAATTACTAAGTTGACTTCAGACTGAAAGTCTAAATGTTGTGTGTACACACACTTGTTTTTCTATATGTAGTGAGGACCATGTGTTGACTCCCATTGATTTTCAGTCATTTTCAACCCTTTCTATGCCTTAACCCTGACAATAACCCTAAACCTAACCATTACCAGTGCATGCCTAACCCTAACCTTAACCTAAACCTAAACTCAATTCACACCATAGTCCTAAACCTAACCGTTAGCAAAATAGGTTGTGAGGACCAGCAAAACGTCCTCATTTTGGTACCAACGGTCCTCAATTTAATGGTGAATTTGGGAAAATAGTTCTCACTGTGATGCCAAGAGAGGAACACACACACACACTAGTTGAAACCAGATATTTACATACAATTTCAAAAAAAGACAACCTTTTTTGCATACAGTCTCACACTAAACCTTTCCTGTTTTTGTCATTTTGTTGGAAAAAGCTCTGACCCACATACAGGACACTCCAGAGAACGAAAATCACTAAAATGATGTTTATTGTGAAACTAATAATCAGGAACGAGAACTGGTAAATCTCCAACTGTATGGAAGGAAAGGGAAGAGAACTGGTGAGACAAGGGACTGCAATTAAATGAAAGCTAAGCAGTAGTGATCACAGGCTTAATTTGGGACACATGAAAGGTAGGATGTATGCGAAGACTAGCGGGTAGACGAAGGCGAACAGCAGTGGGACTGACCACAGTCTCCATTTCACAGGGTCTGATGAAACGAGGAGACAGCTTTCGGGACCTGGATTTCAGGGGAACATGACGCGCCGACGACCAGACCTTCTGTTCAGGCTGGTATGTAGGTGCAGGTCGGCGTTTCCGGTCCGCGAAACGCTTATTTTGCTTGGCAGTCCGCTGAAGAGCTTGGATGGTTGAAGACCAGACAGATTTACAGCAACGGACATGCTGATGGACTGAGGAAACAGTGATGTCCTTCTCGCCTGAAAACAAGGGAGGCTGGTAACCGAGGGCAACCTCAAACGGGGATCGACCTGTAGCAGAAGATATATGCAAGTTCAGTGCATATTCCAACCATGGTAAATGGGAGCACCAATCAGTGGGGTTTGTAGATGTGAGACATCGTAGTGTGGATTCCAGCTGTTGATTTAATAATTCGGTTTGGCCGTTGGACTGAGGGTGGTAACCAGAAGTCAATGAAACATTTGCTCCAAGAGATGAACAAAACTGTTTCCAGACCTGGGAGATTAACTGTGGACCTCGATCGGACGAAATGTCTTGGGGTATCCCATGTAAACGGAAAACATGCTTGGTGAGTAATTTGGCGATTTGCAGAGCTGATGAGAGGTTCCTGAGTGGGATGAGATGACAAGACTTAGAGAACCGGTCTACAATCGTAAGAATGATTGTTATACCTGATGAAAGTGGTAGTCCGTTAACAAAATCCAGTGCAATGTGGGACCAAGGCCGGCTAGGAATATTGAGGGGTTGGAGAAGACCTGCTGGTGGTTGGTTACTAGACTTGTTTCTTGCACATGTGGTACATACCTGAACAAATTCCCTTACATCCTTATGTAGGGATAGCCACCAAAACCTCCTCTGAATCAAAACTATAGTTCTGCCAACTCCTGGATGAGCCATAAACCTGGCCATATGAAGCCAGTCAATAAGCTTAAAACAAACTTGGGAGGGAACATAAATACGGTTGGTGGGTCCAGTGCCAGGATCCGGCTCCTGTTGTGCCCTAAGAATGGTGTCCTCCATCGCCCCCATCGTACAGCTGGGTGGCAGGATGGGAGCTAGCTCCTTCACAGAGTCATTAGTAGCAAACTGTCTAGAGAGGGCGTCAGGTTTGGTGTTCTTCGATCCGGGTCTGAAAGCTATACAGAGAAGAAGAGAGAAGAATAAGGACCATCGAGACTGACGAGGATTAAGTCTTTTGGCAGATTGAAGGTGAGCCAGGTTCTTATGGTCTGTCCAGACTTTGATAGGATGCGTTGAAGTACTTGGCGAACGTGTGTCTGATGCTCCTGTCTATTTCTTGAATAGATCAAAATGTCATCCAAATATACAAATACAATAATGTTCAAAAAATATCTGAGAACGTCATTGATTAAGGCCTGAAAACGGCAGGAGCATTACAAAGTCCAAAAGGCATGACCAAGTACTCAAAATGGCCCAGCGGTGTCTTGAATGCCGTCTTCCACTCATCCCCCTGGCGAATCCTGACAAGGTGATAAGCGTTTCTGAGATCTAATTTTTAAAAGATTGTCACCCCATAAACCGGTTCAAAAGCAGATGTAATGAGTGGAAGTGGGTATTTATTCTTTACTATGATCTGATTTAAGCCCCTGTAATCAATACAGGGATGTAATGAACCATCTTTCATCCCAACAAAGAAAAACCCTGCCCCGAGTGGTGAGGAGGAAGGCCTTATAATACCTGCAGACAATGAATTATTAATGTAATCAGCCATAGACTTTTGTTCTGGACGGGAGATGTTGTAAAGTCTGCTAGAAGGTAGAGGGGCACCTGGAAGGAGATCGATCGCGCAGTCATAAGGTCTGTGAGGTGGAAGCGAAAGGGCACTGTTCTTACTGAAAACTCTTTAGGTCATGATATTTGGATGGCACATGAGACAAATCAATCTCTTCGTCCTCTAAATTAGCCTGCAAGGGAGAGCTCGGGGAGAAGCCTGACTGGAGACAAGATGAATGACACTTCGTGGACCAAGACTCAACACGACACTTGGACCAATCCAAATGAGGATTATGTTCCTGTAACCAGGGAAACCCTAGTACGATGGCACTTTGGGATACTGGAAACACAAAAAAGGATATAATTTCCCCATGATTTCCGGAAAGCAAAAGTTCTAGTGGCTTGATGCGTTGAGTTATTTTCTGCAGTCTTCTCCCGTCTAAGGCTAAGACGGAACATGGTGAAGTGAGGGACTCTACCTCAATCCCTGCCTGAGCTACAAACTCAGAATCTATCAGATTCTGCTCACAACCGGAATCAATTAAAGCGGACAAGGGCAAAGAATGTTGATCTACTATGATGGTTGCTGGTAGGCTGAATCTGGGGACCTTAACAATCTGATTGGTCCACCAACCCCCCTTTACAGTTGGTGGACCCTGTCTTTTGACGACCCGGGAACCGTGGGGCAGTTAGCTACAAAATGATCTGGTGAGCCACAGTAAAAACACTGATTAGTTCACGTTTCTGTTTCTCCTTAAACGAGAGACGGGTTTGTCCCAACAACATAGGCTCAGGATCAGAAGTAGATTGCTGTGATGGTGTTTTAACACAGGGTGAGAAATTTGTTGTCCCTAACGGTCTAGATCTCAAGGCTCTGGCCCTTCTTAGTCTGTCAACTTCATCTAATGTGTGTGTGTGTGTGTGGGGGGGGGGGGGTTAATCCACCAAGGCTAATTCATACCTCAGGGCATCTTCTAAAGCGTGAAAAAAAAAAAGGTAGTCTTTAATGCATCGTTATTCCAACCAGAAGCAACAGCTAGGGTTCTAAATGCAATGGAAAACTCACCGAGTTGCCTATTTCGTTGCTTTAAAGCTCTCAACGGTTGGCTATTACTAGATTTATCTTCTACAGTAGAAAAAGTCTGTCTAAATTCTTTAACAAAATTCTCAAAAGAGCAACCAGAATCTCTGCAATCGGAGAAACTGGCTTCTGCCCACTGTCAAGCCTTGCCTGTTAGTAAACCCATAATGTAAGAAATCTTTACGTCATCATGGGAAAAAGAACGGGGGGAACGGTTGAAAACTAAATTACACTGTAGCAAGAACCCCTTACAATTACCCACCTCACCAGAAAACTTTTTTGGGTTTGGGGAGGTGACGTCACGGGAATGCAGAAGTAGTTGAGACTCTGGTGGAGCGGCAGCGCCATCCATCTGTTTGGCGGAAAGAGGATTTAGAGTCTGTTGTAACATGGCGGTTATCTGTTCTAACTGCTGGTTGGTGAGAGTGTTCTGTCATTTTGTTCGAAACAGCTCTGACCCACATACAGAAGGACACTCCAGAGAACGAAAATCAGTAAAATGATGTTTATTGTAAACTAATAATCAGGAACAAGAACAGGTAAGTCTCCAACTGTATGGAAGGAAAGGGAATAGACAAGGGACTGCAATTAAACGAAAACTAATTATTATTCTAAACGGGGGTGGTAAACGGCTTACTGGTTTGAAATAGTCAGGTCGCCAGGGGTTGAGGGGTTTGGGGTTTAAGTCCATAGAAGCAGTGTTCGTCTTGATGTTTCCTCCTGGTGCTGTTCTGAGGTGGAGCAAAAACCGTGAGGTAATCCAAATTGAGATGGCTTACGTGGGAGGGTGGACAGGATACGCTTAATGTCCAGATGCAGAGAAACGAAGGAATCAGCATGGCTGCCAGCCAGAACGAAATCCAGTCGAAGGCAATAATCCAGGAAGCGATGTCTAGTAGGTAGCCTTTAGCCACAGAGTCTTCTGAAGCTGTAATCCAAAAGGTCAGGTTCAATAACCTGCGAGGGAGCATAAACAAAGTTTACAAGGAGCACAAAAACCAAAGCTTAGTCAAGAGGTGGCTGAGTTTGTTACCACTGTAGGCAAACACTCTCGCATCGAAGTGCTGGCAACCTCCTGCTTAAATCCTCCTCCAAGCAATCAGCAGAACAAGGCGCACCTGTCCACCAGTGCACCTGAGAGCTCCAGCACCATCTGGGAAACTGAACACAATGTTGGAAAGCACATACAAGCACACACACACATACAAACCAAAACCCCACAGTTTTGGGTCAGTTAGGGTTACAAAAAATGATTTTGCTAAATACTACAGTAATCAAAACGTGATTTTTCTTTACTTTCTTGAAATCCAGACGTACACATACATATTCTTTGTATTTGGCCAATGAACTGTCAAACAATAAAAAGGCCCCTAGCAAATAAGATTAGATAAAAAACATTTTTTTAAAGTAATATTTTGCTCCTTCAAGTGAAACAAAGAAATCTGGAGTTCCACAATTCAGATTGTCCCACATAATCTGAACAGGAAAACTCTAATAAGGTAAGTACATTTTATTTATATTGCACTTTTCACAACACATAATTTATTTAGAACATAATTAATACACATGGAGTAAATTAAGTCATACAAACAATTAAATAACAACATTTAAAAAGATAAAAGCAATGTCTTCAGCTGCTTTTTAAGAGAGTATTGCAGTGACAATGCTAACAACCGCACCTGGGGTCTTTCTGCATGGAGTTTACAGGTCTTCCAGTGCCTTCTCTCCAGGTATGTCAGCTTCAACTCACAGGTTAAGTTAGTTAGTTTCTCAAAATTGCCCTTAGGAGTGAATGTGTGCATACATAGTTTGTGCATACATAATTATTTGCCCTGTGTGTCTGTGTTGTCCTCTGATGGACTGGCGACTTCTCTAGGGTGTACTCCGCCTCTCACCCAATCAACGCTGAGATCCTGCAAGGATACGAGGGTAAAGACAATGGATGGTTGTTGTTGGACTTTTAAATTAAAAAAAGCTTTAAAAACGAAATCAAAAGCAGTGCAAGTTAGGTGTTTAATTCCAGTTATACAACACTGGCCCTTAGTGGATAAAATCTGCAAGAATCAAGCAAAAATCTTAAAATGTATTTTATTCATTTATTATTTAATTGTTTGTTTATATGGCAGATTGTATATTTAAATAAATAAATTTATTGTTTGACCTAATCCTACAGATGTAAAATGATATGAAATGAGTTGAAAAGGCCCAGTAGTTATCTAGTAAGTAAAAATCTCTATATTTACACGTCATTTTTAAGTGTTCAGCAGACAGGAATGAGTAAAAAACGTCTCGCATTTGATATAAGGTGTTTTTTTTTATTTATTTAAGTTAACTGAGTTCAAACAGGAAGCGATTAGGCATGTTTGCACAGATACACACCCCACTAAACATACACACACACACACACACACCTTGTCTGCCTCTCATCACCGCTGACAGGAAGAAGCGCTCTTTCGACTCTTGTTGGAGGTTTTATTTGAGCAGCTGCTAATATTTCAAGCGGATCATACCACAACTGTACCTCGGTTTCCTTCATTTTTCTGCAGGCCTATGCGCACAACTTTTAAAAAGTCTGGTAGTTTGAAAGTGAACTGTTGAAAGGGACTCAGTGTCGGGAGAAAACTCAATCACTGAAAGCTTGAGATGACTTCTGGAGGTCTGGGGCTTACCGAGGAATTGGGGCAGGACATAAGCCAAGCGGAATTAGACTTTTCGGACATCTTTCTCTACAACACAACGGGAGAAGATTTCCCCGTTCAAGGTGAGTATTTGTTTCAGTAACAAAGCAATTTATGTATTTTTTTCGTTTTGTCTGCGATAGAAGAGTTTTTGTCAGTCAATTATATGCTGCTTTCGTTTTATTTTAAATTATAGGAGGAGACATACTTTTTTGAATGGACATTTGTGCAAAAAAGTAGTTAAACGGTTTGGTGGTATAGTTTCGTGGCAGTTATTTTAATCACAATATGTGATGTGTATAAGCTAAATGAAATCATATCACAACCAAATCATGAGAGGTTGCCCTTAGTTTTAAATGTGGCTTGCAGAAGTGGGTTGTATAGATGAAAGTATTTGGCCTTTTTTGGTCAAAGTAAAAATAAGCAACCATGTAATAACAAAGTAGTTCTTTGTCATCACAGAATAGGATTATTCTAGTCTTAAATGAACCCCTTCTTTGGTTACTAACAGATGACCCAGGTGCTCTCCTTCAGAATGACAGCCAGCCTCCCTTGCTGGTGGTTGATCATCATGCTGCAAACGTCTCGGCCATGGCCCATCCAGCGTCGAACCACACCTTCCCTCAAAGTCCCACCTCAGACAACCTGTCAGGGGCTGTGTTTGAGTGCCTGGGGCTGACGTCCGGGGTCAGTAACATCCCTGCCCCCAGCCCCAGGATTGAGATCACTCCGTCAGGTGATTCTCTAAGCTCTCACACCCTGGAGCCAAGCCCTGGATCTAAAGCTCTGGGGGCCTACAGGGAGTGTGTGAGCCCTGCTAGCAGTAACTCCTCCACAGGCTGGCCAGCGGATATTTGTTCTCCCTTGAATTCCCCCAGTGTTTCCCCTCCAAATGGAGGTAACTACGGCATCTCCAGTCCTGCCTTGGACCTGTGCCCAGGCTTGCAGAGCATCCATACTTCCTCTGCACACTCCTCTCCAGGAGCCTCGCCCCGCAACAGCATCACAGATGAGACCTTCCTGCAGCCGCATCATCAGCGCACCACCTCTCCGCTTCCCCACCAGCGTTCCCGCCCCACCTCACCACAAGGAAAGCGTTGTTTTGACCAGGCCCACTCCTGCCAGGGGGGTACACCCATCAAGCAGCGCTCCCGGAGCCCCAGTCCCATCCCATCGCCCCACGAGCAGCAGGTGCCCTACTACATCCACCAATATCAGACCCAAGCTGAGTTTCAGCCCCATGTTCAGAAAGCACCACAGGCTCTTGAGGAGATGCTGAACACCCTCAGTTCAGGCTTGCCCAGAGGTGTGGCCCCTACAGGGATGAGAGGCACACATGCACAGCCCCCAAGACAGGACTGTGTGTATGGAGACAGGTATGACTGGGCAGTTGAACAAGAGAGGATGGGCAGGTCTGAGGCTGAGGTCAAATCTGAGCCCTTCTACATTCTCCCAGCTGTGTGGCCTCCCACTCAGCCAGTGCATCAAGCTGCAAGGTCCACATTCAGGTGCTTGGTTCTTTTCTTTGTTGAAAGAAAATATATTTTGTTTTATTAAGCACAACTATAAGCAAAATAAGTACTCTAAATTTCTGATGTGTTAGATGTTTTGCAAATGTTATAATACATGTTTCCATTTTATTCCCTCATTCCCACAGTGGTCTCTCTGTGGCGCCACTTCCCTCCTTAGAGTGGACATTGCCCAGTCAGTCCAGCCAGTACGAGCTACTGATCCAGCAGCAGCCCAGATCCCACCATAGAGCTCACTATGAGACTGAGGGCAGCCGGGGAGCTGTCAAGACACCCAACGGAGGCCATCCTGAGGTTCAGGTGTGGATGTGCAAAATCAAGTCAAGAATAAGAGAGAAAGAAATAGGCTTCTTACTTTACAGATTCCTGAGAGAAAAGCACAAGAAGGAGTAAGAGATTGTAAATGTGGGGTGGTGGGTGGTATTTCCTGGTTTGGTATTGATGTGAAGCCATGCAAATGAAGAAACAGTCCCTGTTTCCCTCAGTGATAATGTTTAAGCCTTGCTTTGTTCCAGTTTGCTAAAATGAATGTAGATCGGACAACAAGTTTGTTAGCATGACAGACAAATATTGACACATGGTTTTTGCTTCCTTCCTTCCTGAGTTAAAATAATGGCTTACTGTTGGTTTTGCCGGCAGTGCTGCACAGGTCTATGCAAAGCAGTGCTGAATCCTCTCCACAAAGAGTAATTCTTTACTGTAACAATCTGCAACAGCATGGCATGGAATTTGGCTTCAGCATAAAATGTGTGTGTAACTCTCGTGTTGCCTTCTTAAGCTTCTTGGATACCAAGGCACAGATCCGGTGGTGCTGCAGGTCTTCATTGGGACAGCAGACGAGAGGCTCCTGAAACCTCATGCCTTCTACCAGGTCCACCGTATCACTGGGAAGACCGTCACCACGCCAAGCCTGGAAAGGATGATCAGTGGGACAAAGGTCTTGGAGATCCCTCTGGAGCCAAAGAGCCACATGAGAGTGATGTGAGTAAAGTTGGTGCGAGACAAGTTAAACCAAAGGGATAAAAGTCACACTTAGAATTATAGTCTTGGCAAGATGGCAACAAATCATTACAATTTAATCTATGACCTCATTTTATTAAGCAAATCTGCAAACACCAGTGTGGAGAGTCTTTGCATGTGTAACAGAGCTACAGATGGAGATACAGCATCATGAGCCATCTGGGTCGTTTTCTTTAGATTTTTCATTGCACTGAAAGCTGATTGTTCTAAAAAATCAGCCACAAAAGCCTTGGCTGCTCAGGAGGGCGGCAAGTTTTTAACATTTTTCATCCCTTAAAGATGTTGCTGTTACTGCCGACGGAAACATGATACGCATCACTTCCTGCGTGTTGGAGAGTTTTTCCAAGAAACACCTATCAGATTCTGTGTGTTTAAAGTACTCTGATGAGTCACAAAACAAATCTGTGGCAAACAAGGTATTTTTGAAAAACAAAACTAGGTCAGGAAATACTTTATACTTCCCAAGGGGCAAATGGTGTACAGGAAGCAGAAACCACAGAATCACCAGTACATACAAAAATAAAGTGTAGATACAAATAAAATAAAAAATCGAATTACAAAATTAATTTAAAAGTAAGAATTAATTCATTATTATTAAAGAAATGCACTGAAATAGGGCTCTAATCAGAGCTTGTTTTGCAGCAAATACAAGAAATAGACAAACAAATTTTTTATCAAAGAAATTTGGTAGCAGTTTACAATGTTTTTTTCCGTCTGTGTTTGTTCAGGATTGACTGCGTCGGGATTCTGAAGTTAAGAAATGCAGACATCGAACTGCGGAACGGCGAGACGGACATTGGACGGAAGAACACGCGCGTTCGTTTGGTGTTTCGTGTCCACATCCCTGAACCTGGAGGCCATCTTGTATCTCTTCAAGTCGCTTCTCATCCCATTGAATGCTGTAAGACGTGTTCTGTTATATATATATATATATAAATAAATTAATATATATAAAAATATTTTTTTATTATTATCGGTGGTGCTGAAGCTGTGTTCATGTTGTCTACAGCCCAACGCTCAGCTCAGGAGTTCCCAGCAGTCGAGAGGCAGGACCTGGACCGCTGCTCCGTACTTGGTGGTCAGCAGATGGTCCTAACTGGACAGAATTTTACGTCCGACTCCAAAGTGATATTTTCTGAGAAGACACAAGGTAATAGCGTCTTTTTTGTTCACTGACCTTTGATGGGGTCAACATTAGTTACTCTTCCTGTCCACTTTTGAACAAGTAAAACAAAAAAGCAACATGGATGTATGTATATGATGGTGTATAATTGTGCACATCATCATAAATCATAAATCCAAATCTAAATCAACTCCTGTGGTACTAAACACGAGCCACGATACAATCAAGTTTATAACAAGAGTTCAACATTTCTTTGAGAAAACTGATAAAAATAAATAATTTACTTAACATATTTTTTGCTCAGTATAACAAACAAATTGTTTAAGTAACTCCCAAACTACGCATTAAAAATGAAAACTGCGTGAAATTCTGGGCTTGGCCGCACAGGGAATTAGGTGAGCTTGGTATCTTTTACTGAGTTAACATATTTTTTGCATTTTAATTTTGAATCCCAAATCTCTAAATAGCTATGGTTACTCTTTCCAAGAACCTGGATAATAACAGTGTTTCTCAAAACATAAAAGAACCAATTTAACACAAAAAATGGGGGGGCGTTGCAAAGTTTCTTGATGTGTGTTTTTCTGTTGATCTGCAATTCTCATGTGGTTATTTCTGGTATAAAATTGTTGGCATGATTAAAATAGACTAATATTCATCATCTATGGGCCTGCCCGCATGTGCCCACCTGTAGTATCTTTATTTTTAGATTATTTGCATATCACCTGGGAAACATCACCTTTCAGTGACACACATCCGCATCCAGCCCACACTTGCAACTTTGACAAAACAAACCCCATTTTGAAACTATTACATTTTTGCTGGAGGTGACAACTTTTATTTATGTTTAAATGGAAATTTATCACCTTTCCGGTGCTCCTCCTGCCCACACAGATTTGCCTGGCTGCTTGACTTGAGAGCTGGATAGGTACAGTCAGTAGCATGTAAAGCTTCACTGTTGCTTGGCGTGGGGTTTTGTGCAACAGGATGTGGTTAGACAGGCTGATAAAGATTTAGACCTAGTGCAGAGGCTTTGTTTTTTTTTGGGTTTTTTTTCACTGCGTGGGATGCACAGAGGCGCAGAGGTAAAACCAGAGGTGGGAATGTAACACTGAAACAGACACAAAAGAGAAGCAATTGTTTTCCACCGCTTGTGAACAAATGTATAACATAACTGATCACAACTGATTGCAAAAAAATCCAACTTTCCTTTAGTCAATATATAGTTTGAGTTCTTTAGAAATAAAAACACATTTTGTATGAAGCAGATGAGTCATAAAGGGTAAATTTGAAAGATGTAAAGGTGCGATTTGTGTTTTTTTTATATTTACGCAGAACCAGGGTCGTTTATTGTTTATACCACCACGTTGGTTTTAACATTCTAAGGGTTACTTTTGTTTATGTTTTGATCTCACTTCTTGTTACGAATATAAATATATATTAAATATTACAAAATATTTTCACTCCAAGGAGTGAGATTTACTTCTTCAGTAAAGAACTTTAACAAAGATCTGACAGGACTTAAGAGAAGTATCAGTTGATCGTCTTTTGTGTGAGATGTTTTAAGCTCTTAGCTCTTTAGGATTCACATTGTTGATGCTGAAATACTATTCTCTGTCTGTCAAACTGTTTTAACACTGGATTTTCAAAAAGATATTTCAGCAAATCGTTTTTGTGACTGGCTGAAGTGCCTTAAGATCATTTGCCTTAAGTTCTGTTATTTATTGACACAGCCCTGATTGATCCCTAACATTTAGGAACAATTTTATGTCTGAAAGGTTTATAAGTTAGGTTTAACAAACTAAAAAACAAATCAATTTAGAAATGTCTTTAAAAATGGTCAGGTACTAAACTGACCATGAGTGAAAAAAGGAGCCAAACTAAAAAAGAAAAACCTTAAAAGACTTTCAGAAAGCCTGGATAACTGCTGATTAAGACAAATTTTATAACATCTGGGTTTTTAAACACAAAATGTTTGTGCATTACTTTGCAAATGTATTTTGAAAATGTAAAACATTATTAATACAAATATTATTAATATGTTTTTCTCCTCCTTTAGATGGTCAGCAAATATGGGAAGTGGAGGCCACTGTGGACAGAGACAAAACCCAAGCTGTAAGTCAGTTAACTTGCAGGTTTTGACACATGTACAGTATTGTACATACAGACGAAAATACATTTGTTGGTACCTCTGGTTTATTCATATTACTTCAAGTTTATCCAAGTTTCTGCTTACTTATTAGTAATCCAGGTGTTCCTGGAGTTTCAAAATTCATATCATCTTATTTATTTTATTTTACTAGAATATGCTGTTCGTTGAGGTTCCTCCTTATCGAGACCGAAACATTTGCCAGCCGGCTAAAGTCAACTTCTATGTCATCAACGGAAAGAAGAAACGCAGCCAGCCTCAACATTTCATCTACACGCCTGTCATAGGTGTGTGTCTGCCAGTTCTCTCAGCTTTCAGTAAGAAGGAGAAATAGGTTTTTCTGAATGTGTGAGAAACAAGAACTTGTTAAATCATGACCCACTTTAGCTCAGTTGGGGCAAGAAGCCAGTAGTTTTGGTTTGAGACTTGTCCTGCTAAGCTGATGCTGAAAAATGACATTAAACCCGACAAAATGCAAAAATGTGACATTTTATGTCTGACCTAAAATGATAAATAAAAAAAACTTAGTGATTGGTTATGATGTGGCTTACAACGGACCCAGTGTGCTGTTTTACCCTTCTCATACTAAGTCAAAGGCAATACAGGAAATTGCAACACTTTATAGAGATTGAATCGAAATATAGTAAACCTAAAAATAAACAGCTACCATCTACAAGCTTCTTGCTCACATAGCTGTGAGAAACCTGATCACAACCTGATCAGTCAAACAATTGCTGTTTGCCGCAAGCAGTGGATTCATTCTGGGAGAGAAAAGGTACAGAATGCTCACCGTTTAGGGGAAACTCTCTCACTCAACTGTTCAAAAGCAATTTACTATACACACACACACACTTTGCCACGGGCTAAAAGCCATGAAGTTCAATTTATTTTTACATCTGCTGAGGTGGTTAATATTAAAAGCATTAAAAACACAAACTGTTTGCCTGGAAGAAGAGGGTTTCTTACAAGATTTCTAAGATCTTGATCATGAGAGAGGCTTTGTCTTGAAAAGATTTTACCATGTTCTGAAAAAATGAGGGTTAGGGTTAACTACATTTTCACTTTGAGACTGACTAATCTAGGACAAAATAACTCTGGAAGAACGTTTAATTCTTCGAAATGTTATGTAAAGATATTGCTGACGCATACTCCTTATTCATCTGGAGAAAATATGCTATTATGAAGTGAAATAACCTTAAAGACATCTGTGTATGCAGTGGTGACTCAGTCTTAGCCCGAACACATGCTAGCTGTTGAAGAAATGTTGTTTTTTGCCAGTGAAGTTGCCGTAGAAGTTGCTGCTTGATATGCATGTTCTCAGCTTGCTGTGGATAAAAAAAGTCTTGATGTTAGGGTGTCGCAACTGCAGTCTCTCTGTCATGTTTGCTTATGCTCACCAGTGTTCTCATGTCAGCTGTATCATTTTCTCTGTCAAATATCTTATAGCAATCAAGGCAGAACCTCTGGATGACTACCATTTGGATTCATACACCTGCTCAGATAACCATCACCTATCTGCCATTTCAATGAAGTCCCTTTACCATCACTTGGAGCAGGATATTAACCCTCCAACCTTGAATGTTTCATCAACACTCTACCATCTAGCCACTGTAGACCCCAGAAGCCACATGCTACCGCCCGATTCTCTTGATGAGCCAGCTTATTACCAGTCTAGAGTTGGTAATCTCCGCAATAACCCAGTGATGTACCACACTGCAAATCAGCTCTATAGCAACTGTAGCGCCAACATGCTGTCCTATCCTGTCTCCGCTCCCAGTCCGTGTGTCAGTGTTCGAACCCCCATGGCCAAACTGGCCGAAAGTCCACAGATTGGAGATTCATTCGAAGCCTGTTTGGTGTCAAGGCATCAGGGTTTTGTGCCGCCGCTTGGAAAGTCACCACCTTCAAGATATGTTCAAGTAAAGACAGGAAGCCAGATTCAGCCATTCGGGCAGCCTCTTACCCAGATCGGATCTGCTAAAGAAAACCATGATGATAAGGCTCCAGAGAAGATAACCATTAAGCAAGAGAATCTCAGCTATGCCTACCTGGAGGATGGTGAGTTTTAATGTGTGTGAATGAACTTTTACCAACATATTCAATTCAGTGTATTTGTATTGCGCCAATTCACACACATGGCACTTTACAAAGTCAATTCAATCGAATTATACAGATTTCAAGCCGGGTACATACATTCCAATTAATCCTAATTATCAAACAGTGCAGTCAAATTGAGTTTATTGTACAAATTGGTTAAAAAGTTTTTCTATCTAAGGAAACCCAGCAGATTGCATAGTCATATAAACAAACGAAAAACTACATTAAAATAAAATAAGGAAAAATATTAAATAATAACAAAAGAAAAGATGAAAAAACAGAAACCATAATACATTAATTAAAGCATATGGAAACACAAACCTGTCACCCCAGCTAATAGAGCAATATTAGAGCCAAATAATGTCATAAGAAAGTTCCTTTTTGTGTTAAAAATGTTATATTTTCATGTTTTTAGACATGATTCTTACTGTTTTAACAATTGATGATCACATAATGACAATATGAGTCTTTCAATTGAAAGTTTAAAAAAAATCAATGTATACACATAAGATTTTTATCCAAATACATTGAAAAATTGATAAACAGCACTCACTGTTTATCTCACACTTACGGACTAACAGACATATTTATACGCAGTCTTGAAAACAGCTCAGCATACGTTAGCAGATCAGGCAATCAACTCAAAAGGAAACAGATCTGTGGAGAACTACAAGTCAGAGTTCAATCAGCAACACTCGAAGAACATGAATATTCATACACACCATTTCTAGAAGTACAAAACCATAGATCAAAAATTCAAAAATATGATCACTGAAGAAAACAAGCTATTCAGAGAAAACATGTACACTGCCCTCATGTTAAAGTAAGTTATCAGGTTAAATTTGTCCCACCAGTTTCTCAGATCCCTGTCCCAAAGTTTAATATTAGAGCCTTTCATTCTGTTTATTTGATCAGTCTATATCTATAAGCAAATTATGTCCGAAAAATATGAATATCCATTTATTTATCAAGTCGCTGGTAGGGTCCAAATGTCTTCTTAATGATATGCAGGGACAGATAAAATCTTTTCGCTTCCATCAAGCCACAGATTACTATAAATACAGGATTCAAGATTTATCATATACTTTGTGCTTATGATGAATAATATAAGTTTGTTTCAAATATCACTAAATAGAAAATCACTTAAATCATAGTTGCTATTGAATAGATAATAATAGAATAGGTAATAAGGAAAAAAGACAGTTCTCCTAATCGCAAGTCTAAGAAGAAAGTTCTGAAGTCTGGGGGATGGGTGCTTGTGGCCCGGTCTGCACTGCAAACAAGCACCTTGCAACTATATGTTTGCAAATCCCGCCATGTGGTTTTCTGTCAGGCCTTTCTATCCACTTTTTTGTCTGTTTCAGTCTCACTCTCCATCTCTCTCACACACTTTCTGAGTCGTAATGAGTACACCCAGTTTCCTTTCAAGCAAATCTACTATTAACCTAACATTTGACATGAGAAAGAACTTACACTGTTCTGAAGTGAGAAAATGATTTTCATGTGGGAGAAAGTTTCTTGTTACGCCTCGTTGGAGGTGGACAGAAACAGGAAGTACACATGCAAACTGTACCCATGCAAATTTATACTGATACATGTGTCATTAAAAACCATAATAATACTAAAACACCTAAGTTCTCAAAATGCTCTTTCATACAAAGTGGAGCGTTAATAAATTATTATTTTGTTTTTAACTTCTGTAATATAAAGTATGCTATATATTGTTTTAAACTGTTTAGAAACCAGCACAAATCAAGCAACAGTTCTCTAAGTCAGAGATATCTGTCAGATGTTGATGTTACTGCAGTTCTACCTCCATACAGTGACAGTGACTAAGTCAGTCATCACTGGACTGACTTAGGTTTTATTAAATCATTTCAGTGGGGGATCTTGGTGACTGAGGTCAAAAAGGCACCAACCACAAACCTCAACATCCCAGGTTCAAGTCTTGTGAAGGACGTTTGTTGCACTCCCCACCTTTCATTTGTAATTTCCTGACACAATACATCTACTTTGAGCCAGTACAGAAAAGCAGAACAAGTTCAGACTGTGGCGACACCTGTTGGCAGCACTAAATAAAAAAATCTAACCTGATAACTAGGTTCATGCATAAACTTTTTGTTTTCTGTTTTTCTAGTAAATGACATCATAAGAAGAGACATGAAAAGCCACAGTGGAGAATGATCCTGCAACACTTCTGAAGATAATACCTCTAAAATCTAAGCAGAGTGTAACCAGCAAACAGAGGACGCTTGATGGCAACCATTTAAAAAATATATTACAAGCTAATACAATATGGGTTTGTATGGTTTTTATTTCAAGATAGCATCATGTTACTGTTGGATTCAGGGAGAAAAGTGGTTCAGCTTTCTAAGAGCTTTAAAAACAGTCAACCATTTATATAAAGATATACTATGTATCTATTTTTCCTTTAATCATATTTGAATTATCTCTGTTCATATTATTGTACAATTGTTCTTTTAGGAATGTAGAAACTATTTTATATGAAATAAATTCTGTTTATAAGAGTTTCTTTGTCTGAGTGTGATTAAGGTTGAATAGCTGAAGGAAACAAAGGCTGGATTACAGGAGACAGGTTCAAGAACCTAATAACTTGATAGCTTAATGCTGCATATATGACCCCTCAACATGTAAAATTATGATAATTTAATTTTTATGCTCAGATTATGGATATAGTGTCATCTCCAGTCTCCAGTTTGAACCAGAATATTTTTATCTCCATCTAGTTAAAGCTTAGGGCTTGGGTTGTGCCAAGCCAAAAGCCAGAGTGTTTGTTTACCATTAACACAGACTTTAATAGTCTTTAATTATGGCAACACTGGAGTTTCCGCTTGTAGCTCGTTGAGATTACCAGACAGAGAAGAATCCATGAATAAATATTACCTGAAGGTAGGCAGTGTCCTCAAAAACAGTATTTCTGCTTCATGTTCCCTTGGCTATAAATGATTTTCTATTACAGTGCATGGTATTTTATCCATTCTGCACAAAAATAGGTGGATGAGGTATTGCTTCTGCTCTTTTACATCAAGGTAATTTGATAAATAAAACAGACTGAAAAGTTAAAGCTACCAGCGTTATTTATATTCTTGTTGTTTTGTGCTATGTATACATTATATGTATTTTAAAATCCAGATTCAGATGAGTTCACTTCTTTTGTATTGTTTTAGAAATGATCAATGAAATCCTTCCTTTGCTCTTTCCTTCATGAAAACACAGTCACATTGGAAACATCGATGGTACACAATTGATAATTATTTTTTTCAGAAACGGTAAGAAAAGGCAAAACAATAGAAATATTTTTATCCAGTTAAAGTAAACTTTTAACATTTTTCTTCTGAGTGAGAGTAATATTTATGTTAAAGATCGGTCCCAGTCATAGCCTCAACTTGAATCTGACAGAGAATCTGCAGTAGGAGCTAAAGGTTAGGGTGATGGCATGCAAGCATTCCAACCTTTAAGACCTGGAACTCATCAGCAGAGAAAAAAATATATGAAAATAGCAGTGCAAACATACTAAATCCAGACATTAATTGTTTTTGACATGCGATTTTTTTAATGAAATGTAAATAAAAACAGAATTGATCTTCCTTTTTGTTGTATTATCTTTTGAGAGATGCCTATTTCATTCCCTATCACAAAAAAAGCTTATTGGTTAGCAAACATTGTGCTAACTGTGCATATAAATACAATTTATGCAACTACAGGGGTTGGACAATGAAAATGAAACACCTGTCATTTTAGTGTGGGAGGTTTCATGGCTAAATTGGACCAGCCTGGTAGCCAGTCTTCATTGATTGCACATTGCACCAGTAAGAGCAGAGTTTGAAGGTTCAATTAGCAGGGTAAGAGCACAGTTTGGCTCAAAATATTGAAATGCACACAACATTATGGGTGACATACCAGAGTTCAAAAGAGGACAAATTGTTGGTGCGCGTCTTGCTGGTGCATCTATGACCAAGACAGCAAGTCTTTGTGATGTATCAAGAGCCACGGTATCCAGGGTAATGTCAGCATACCACCAAGAAGGATGGACCACATCCAACAGGATTAACTGTGGACGCAAGAGGAAGCTGTCTGAAAGGGGTGTCATTCTTGAGGACCATGTGCATCCAGTGGTTCAAACATTGTATCCTGAAGGCGGTGCCGTGTATCAGGATGACAATGCACCAATACACACAGCAAGACTGGTGAAAGATTGGTTTGATGAACATGAAAGTGAAGTTGAACATCTCCCATGGCCTGCACAGTCACCAGATCTAAATATTATTGAACCACTTTGGGGTGTTTTGGAGGAGCGAGTCAGGAAACGTTTTCCTCCACCAGTATCACGTAGAGACCTGGCCACTATCCTGCAAGAAGAATGGCTTAAAATCCCTCTGACCACTGTGCAGGACTTGTATATGTCATTCCCAAGACGAATTGACGCTGTATTGGCTGCAAAAGGAGGCCCTACACCATCCTAATAAATTATTGTGGTCTAAAACCAGGTGTTTCAGTTTCATTGTCCAACCCCTGTATATGTCTACACAACCTCTGTCACGAAGTGTTCACTTTGATGCCAACATCAGCAAAAAGGTATGATTCTGGACACATACCCAAAAGCATCAGGAATTGAACTTCTCAAAGGCGGAACGACTATACATTTGTTTTGTACTTTTACATTCACTCAGGTCCTTGCATTCACATGGAGAGAAATTTACCAGTAAAATTTAACTAACTGCACACTAAAGTCACACCTTTTAAGCACTGCACCCACTGCATTGAAAATATTATTTTTAGATGTTTTGTTTCATTTATTCATTCATTGTTGATTTATGATTTCATGTTACTAAATTTTAAATTTTGTTATACAGTTTAGGCCCTCTACATACTACACAAAAACTGGGGAACTGGTTCGATCTCCCAGCGCTGCAAAAACGTCATTCTGTTGTTGCTGCCCTGGGATAAATGTACTTAGTATAATAATAATAATTACATTTTTTTATTTTGCAATTTTATATTAACAAAATAAATAAACGAAAAAAACATCAATAGTAGCATGGACATACAGTATCTGTCTATGAATAGACGATCCTTATATGAACGCTAGAGGGCAACATTTTCCAATTAATCTTCGACCACAAAGGAAGTAGACGAAATGGTGCCTGCGTCACTTCCGCGTCACTTTCTTCCGTCTTTTTTTTCGTTTTTTTCGAACTACACCAGTATTCTCCCCGTTTATTCGTATTGTGCTGATTCTTTTCGGTTGTTTTTTCTTCGGTTTTGACAACAGTAGTTTGGGGACCAAATAAGCGGTTGGCTTTTCCGCCATTTCCGGTGAGCTTTTCTCCCCCACAGTAGGTGCAATTCACCGCAGATTTATGTCCGTTCAGCTATTTGTTTTATTAGACCCTCCATGTGGCAACAGATCGGATCTAAAGCTGCACTGTAAATCTCTTATGTGACAGAAAAGTATGTAGCTTGGTTGTATGATACTTGCTTGTTAGCTGTGTAGATCCGAAGCTCTCGTGCACCCAAACTTAACTGTAATCAGCTCATTTAACACTTTTAATTAATCTCACTGCTGTTGGTTGGACTGATGAAATAAGTCCAAACACAGCAGCATCATGTCTGCAGAACTGGACCTGTCTCCCCCTGAAGTACCTGAGCCCACCTTACTGGAAAGCATCCTGCGCTATGGGCTGTTCCTTGGAGCCATCTTCCAGCTGATCTGCATCCTGGCTGTTATATTCCCCTCATCCAAGACTCCTGACCAGGTAGGCGTTCTCAGGTTATATGGTCTTTTTGAAAAAGAAAGATAATGTCACAAAAATCTTACATCCATGCTATATTTCTGCTACTTTCTGTACTGTTTATAACCTGCCTATTGGACAATAGCTTATTTTGTATTTAACCCAACAGCAATCTCTTGTCGAGAGTGGTCTAAAACCAAATACACAGCAGCCAGTCCAGCGCCCTCCACACTCATTGGTACACAGTTTAAAGATGTGTAAAAATCATGAAAATATATTCATATATATATTATATAATCAAGATATATCCATTTACAAGGTACAATATTGTTTATTTGTCCTCATAGGGACATTTTTCTGCAGTATTACCAAACACAGACACATACATCCAGACATTTGTAACTTAAAGCAAACATAACAAAATGAATATTAGTTTGCATTTAAATGTTTAGTGACTTGGGGATAAAATACATTTTAGTTTGTGAATAGCTACATACAGCAGTGGCTACAGTAAGGTAATTTGATGAAAGAGCTGGCCCCCTCGCCCCGCAGGTACTGCAGAAGCATATCATGCCATTCAGAAAAACCCAACCTTTAATCTGAGTACATTGATTCAATGAGGGAAAAAAACCACTAAAAGAATAATTATAAGTTTGAGTTGCTCCGAGTGTCGAGGAACAGTTTGGCTGGCCAAGAATCCGCATTCATCTTGTCATCACGCACAGTGAGCAGGGTGGGAAAGGAGATAAGAAACAATTTCCCAAAGCGCGCTGTTAGAGAATTGCAGGAATAAGCTGCATCTTGGGGGTCTCCAAGTCTCCCTTACATCCATTAGATGCCATCTACATTGTTTCAGTTGGATTTAAGGAAAAACCCTTTTCAGTCCTACGTTTTCAGTCTGACGTTTGTTAACTGGGACTTTGATCAGTTCCTGGTCAATGCACCCCTACGCCATTTGATTCCCTGACTGTTGGGCGACTGTGGCTTAGTGAGGAGAGTAGATATTTTGTGAATGAGACCAGGCGCGTCGTTGGACCTGGGCTTCAAGGGCTATGTTTTCTGAATAGCCACGGACTACTTGATAGAAGAAATCTAGAAGTATTAAAAAGATGCAGCCGCAAAATGCTGTTGGAAATCACATTTTTATTTAAAAACAATCAGGTTTTTTTCAGTTGTGTTCCATATAATCACCTCCCACTCCACTTAACCTGACAATGAGTTAAAAGGAGAAGACAAAAAATACTTATTTGCGCACTTGCGGCACCATGAATGCACAACTACGCACACAGGCTCCATTCTGGAGAAGTCCAGAACAGCAGTTCACTCCAGGGCCGTCGACCTGCCTCCTTCATTACCCGAAAAGTTACACTGATCGCCTCGAACAGCCAGGGCTCATTTCAGAGCAACCGTGGAGCCAACCAGAGAGTGGGAGCCTGGTGTGTGTGTACAGGAACAGGTGGAAGCAGAGCGGTATAACCGAGGCGAAGATAGCGGTACAACCTGAATGCTGACTCAGAATGGGCTGATTGTAAGTTACAGCTAATCACTGATTCACCCAGCAAGACATGAGGTGGAGGTTCACTCTAATGAGCATCATCAGGGTCATGATGAGGAACTTTCACCTGAGCTACAGGTGAAGTTAAATGATCTGGCCCTGATAGAAAACAGTAGCAACCTTCTCTGTGAGCTTCTAGCTGGATTTGCATCATGATGTGAAAATATCTGGTCCTTCAGTCAAAATAAAGCATTTAATCCTAACGTAGCTGAACACATTAAAAGCCCTTCAGATCAACACATTACATCTCATTGCTGGAGGCAGTCCTATAGTCTAGTTCTACATGTAGACAGAAAAAAGTGTTGCTTAATAAACCAGGAAAATATCTCATCCTGCCAGTAAGACGCAGTAGAAAGTGTAAAAGTAAGCGTCCCTCTTCTCTTTCACATCTTCTGTGCTGATTCTAAACATGCAGTTCTGGCTTTAAAGATGCAGAATAAATAAGAAATAAATCATAGCAATTAATCACAGGTGGACCATTAATTAATTAACTATTTTATTTTCCGGAGTTACACATGTAATATTATATAAACTAAACTAATTAAACAAGGATACAGTTTTACTGAAGGTGAGACATACATCCCATATGTATACAGTTATTAATAACTGTAATATTAGTACTGATAAGGTCCAGGATGAGGCTCTATGCTATATTTAAAACACCACAACTTAACACCCTTTCCTCTGTTTAATAGTAAGAACTCCACTAATGTCTCACATGCTCAGTGCAGAACAAAAGACTGGGTTGTAAAATGCTTCATTTATTATTTTTGGCAGGACAAATTTCTTTAGAAGTGGAATGAAGGGCTGAAAATATGTTGGTAAAAGAGAACAGGTTCATAAAAGAAGGAACAATTTCAATAAAATGTTTTGAAAGCTCTTGGCATAATTAAAATAATTATATTTAAGGATTTTACCATTTGACTAAGATTTAAGAAAATCAACTTTATACCACTTTCGTTTTTTGAAATGTAAGAATAAAGACAATGAAACCATAGAAGTGGAACACTTTGATGAGAATGTCATGTTTAAAAAGGTGATTTCTGTAGATGACAAAAGCACATTTATCTGACCCATAGTAAAAATTTTGAGTTTAAGAAAACATTTTGTCAGTAAAAATTCAGATTGTTTTTTTTCTAAATACCTCAAAATGTGTCATTATTTGCTTCAGAAAAATGTTTTTTCATCAGTCCTAAACTTTCACCTTTTCCTTCATTCAGCTTCTAACAAAAATAAAAACAAAGTAAAATTATTGTAACCTTCTTTGTTTGTTTCACAATAATTTACATTCAGTCTAAAACCAGCCGAGACAGAAACTGTCTTATGGACATTTAAATATTTTGGGTTGGGCTAAAGCCCCCAATGTTTCGAGACCCTAAAAATGCTCCTGAATGAGACTAATAGTGTAAAAGTGCTTTGAGTGGCCCTATGACTAGAAAAGGTCTAAATAAGTTCTGTTCATCTACCATTTGCCCTAATTTCCTACCCACTGCTTACCATTCCTGCTTTTCTACTCAGTTTTTTACCTGTTGACAAACCATTTAATACCTGTGCTCTTAAATCACTTTGTATCAGGTAATTCTTGTTTGTGGTTAAGTATTTTCTTTAATAAATAAGATCATTTGTCATATAAATACTAAAAAGCTGCTTTATTTTTTTAGAAAATATATTCTGGAAACGTTGTATTCGACTTTATTTATTTTGGTTCTGATCTTTGTTTAGGTCAGTTGACCTACAAAAAAACATGAGAAATGATGAGTAATCTGAGGGACCTCCTGCTGGTAGATATCAATATCCACATTTCCATACAGCTGACCATGACTACATTATAGAATATTATTTCCAAAGTAAAAATGCTCCATTTGGCAGGTAAGTACTGCAACATGATCAGTACAAACCATCCAGCGGTAGACTGCATATTTTCCCCAAAAAATGTACAGTACCAACCAGAACTGCAACAGCGCAAAATAAGGAGCAGCTGCTTCGGTCAGACCGAGGCTGTTTTGTTGTCGTTGTTGTAGCACTAGTGGCCTTTATGTTTTTATGTTGACCAAAACGGGGTGGAGCGAGAGGGGGAAAAGACATGTAGCAAATATCACTCAAACCCGTGACGCACTTGCCCCCTGCACCACCGCCGTGCCCAGATTGAGGGTTTTGACAACAAACACTGGCAGAGATTATTTATAGACTAGAGAATTTAATTACTCTGGTAATTTACTCTATTATGTAACTGATTATGTAACTGATGTCTTGTGTCCATGCTACAGGTCTCTCTTGTAAATCAGACTACCGATCTCAATGAGATTACCTGTTTAAATAAAAGTAATAAATACATTTTAAAAAATTCTGGTGTTTGCTCCACAGGAGGAGACAGAGTCCACTGAAGGCAAAACTGGTGATCAGATGAAGAAACCAAAAGGACCAGCACCTCAGATTCGACAGAAACAAAAGAAAGAGAGCAAAAAGAAGAGATAGATGTCTATGTGCCCTCCATTTTGTGTTTGTGTTTTGTCATTAGAAACTTTAGTCACTGTTATGGCACTCTAACATCATATTACAACACTAAATCTGAGACACTTCAGAATGACCCCCTTGATACTGTTTGCACTCAGCACACTCATACTAAATGACATGTCTGCTGTTTTTTAATGCAGATACATATTTGACTGTTAGCTTTTCATTTATATTTTATTATTCTGTTTATGTGGATTACAACAAATTAAAAAAAAACAACCTCCGTGGCTATTTATATTTCTTACTATTATCTACGCTTTATGTATATAAATAGGTCAGGATTTATTATAGCTTTTTATGAACCAGTTTTGTGGCACAGGTTGGCCTGACTCCACTAAAGTAAGGTTTTTAGATCTATTAAAGGTCTATTTTTGTAAGGAAAAACATTGATATAGAATTTGATTGCTGAAGTGTCAATGGTTTCATTAATTTTATTATAAATAGCTAACATGAGTCAATTTGGTTATTTAAACAAGAACTTTAGCATTTTATTTGATTAAGTTTCTGTCAAATGAGTTTTCTTATGCGTTTAAAGGAGTAAAGTCCTACCGGATCATCGTAGGTAATGTAAACTAAAAAGCCACAAAAATAACCAGTTTTTCCCTGCATCAAAATCACTGAAAGATTTAACAATAATGCGTCACGTTTCTTAGCGTAAGGAAAGTGTGTTGCTTAGCAACCAAATTACCTCGCCAGAAATGAAGCAAACAGCGTTCGCCATAAGAAAGTAATGATTTAGGAAGTGGCGAACTTCTGTGTCATTAGGATAAAACAAATCGCTGGTCATGTCAACTAAATAATTAAAAGACAAGGCCTTATGTGGTGTTTGCTTCTACCGACGCAGCAGCGACCGTCTAAGGAATCCTGCGCAACATGAAGCGTATTCTCTAAGAAGCTTACGCTACTGCGTCCAAAAAGGCGTAAATCGTGTCGGTTTATATTTCGCTCCCATGTTTCGTCAGTGATGCGCTATCCAGTGGCTTCCCCTTCAAGGCGCCTCGTCTTATGCTCACTCACTTCACCACTCCTGCTTCGACGCATGAATTTCCTGCGCTGTCGGCTCTCTCCAACTGAACAGTGTGGTGTTTGCCCGGCCCACCGAAGCACAACACCGGCTGCTTCGCCCTCTTGTTCCAGAAGGCAGCCCCCCCGCCATGACCTCCTCCTTCTGCGACTCTACTGAAATTCGCTAAATGGGATTTGCGGCTGGCCCGAGGTTTCCATTATTGTTTTAATGAGGACAGCCGTCCGGATCTGAGCGGCTTTCTGGCGGTGCGTCTCTGATTTTTGGGCTGGATCTGAAGACGCGTTAAAGGTAGGCTTAGTTCATTTTTTGCCAAGAGAGGATGTTATATTAATTTTTCTTTGCCTAACAAACATGGCTTTTAATTAGACAGTGCGCATGTTCGCATACATATTATATACACCCATCTTATGAGACCCCCGCACCGAGTGGCATTTCATTGTTACACAGGCCATTCAGTCAGCGTGGATCGTACATTCGGTCAGTGCCATTCAATCTCTGCTGGGTCCAGTTCTTGGACGCCTTACTACACCCCTCCAAATGCAAAGCGCCTCAGCAATGTTAGTGTTTGATTCGTTGTGTCGAACATAAATACTCGGGTGGGGTAAAAGCAGTACACAAACCGTGCACAAAATTTAAAGCCAACAATCCCGTCGAAATTCAAAATGGAGCAGTAACTGCACCTGTTTTGATTCATCAGGCCCCAAATAACGTTGTTTAAGGGAGCCACGACTCACACAGGAGCGTCGTTGCTTTCTTTTTTTTCCCCCATTCATTCATAAATCCCATTTTGCGTTCCTGGTCGGAATCACTTTAACAAACACTGACTGTAGCCGTTTTTTCTGTGGTATTTTTTTTTCTTCCCTTTTTCCTGCTTTCAAACGCGTTTTCAGTTTGACAGCTGCTGCTCCGGTAGGCAGCTGCCACCCCACCCCGTGTTTTCTTTGAAAGCAGCTTTGCTCACAACTGGTGTTTAATCTCGTGGAAATACAATTTTAATTATGTAGTTCATCTGTTTAGTTTGTTTTGGGAGCTTCTTAGTTCCAGCTAATTTCCAGAAGCCACTGTATTCATAATTTTACTATGAATGAGTTGTAGGATAGCTTTGGAGTTGATATAGATGCCAGAGTTTTGGTCTGATTTGACCAGAATGAGTAACATCTTGCATCTTTTCGGGCTGCCAAAGTCACAGCTAAAAATACAAATGATTTGAAGAGTTAAAGTTTTTGAAAATACATTAACTTGGCTGGAGGATTCTAGCAATTAGTTACTTTAACTTTTAGTTTCCAATATTAGTTCATTTCCTTTTGCTGGTTCCTCAAACAAAAACCCTTAATTTCCTGTTTTGTCGAGTTACTTTTTTGACTAGAGATGCTAACATAAAAAAAAAAAAACAGCTACATTTTGTCTGTCCGGTTTATCCCCTAATGTTTCAGTAAGGATCAGAGAAGCATTAGTCGTAATTAATTTAACATAAGAATTTATAGGATACATGTAGAGTATATAAACAGTCTACATATTATATATGAGTTATTTCCTGTGGGATCTGTTTAACCACACATACAGTTGAATTTATAAGCTGTCATTACAGTAAGCCTTGGTTCAGTTAGTGACTTGTGGTCAACTGTGATTTTCCCATAGACTGAAACATTGTGCTGCACTTCTTTTAGTGTCTGCAGCACAAAGCGGCAACTGTTACTGTCTAGATGAGGTGGGGTTTCGTGCTTTGGCTACTCACGCAACTTTACGGGGGACCAATATCTTCAGCTTTACATTGCTCCTAAAGTTCCAGTGTTCAACACTAAAGATCCAGGACGGAAATTTAACGTGTTGGTCTGTGGAGGAAAAGGAATCTTTAAATCCAAAGCTGAGTGCCCTCTACATCTTTCTTTCATACTTTACAGCCATTTAGCTACAGTAGCCTTTGAGAGACAAAAACAGTGGCAGTCAAGTTTTTATTCATAGAAAATATGCATCAGGCCCTAATGTGAAACTAACCTTATACCCCTTTTTCCACCACTGCGGCTCAAAGCCCGTTCCGGTTCCTGAACGTGATTTTGAACTGTTGACGTGTTTCCACTGATGAAAAGAGGTTCCGAACTGTGGTTCAACTCTGGCACCGCAGAATACTTGGTTCTTCTGTACGGAACCGTCACCTGTGGACGGGTCGAAGCTGCAGAGAATAGGAGCAACAAGTACGGTGGCGAAGACAAAGAACGTACCAAATTAAACTTATTTATATTTGCGAAAACACACTAAACACACATTGTATAACTACTAGTTTCCGTATCACTCACGGATGCTGAACACATACAAGTGAAAATATTGCACATACCATTGTTCATGCACGGAGTCGCCGTCTCCTTTTCCGTATTAAGTGTAGTTTATGGATGCTCTCTTGTTGCATTAAAAGGAACATCGCGTGCAGCTCAGCAAGCTCCCCTGTCTCGCTAACACGCTTTCCCTCCACGTTGTGTAACCCCTACTGTTGATGACTCATGCTTGGTTCCCACAACTGGTGAAAACTCTTGTTGGTGCTCAACAAAACACCAAAGTTTGACGGCACCTGAACCAAACCGGTTCAAGAACGATAGTTCTCTTTGTGGAAAAACGTTATCAGTGACTTGTGGTCATGTTTTCCTTTAGGTGAGAAAGGTCTGATTTCTCATGTGATCTGTGAACAAATTTAAGGTGTTTTCATCATCCTTCAAATGGAACCTGTTCCTGTTAGCGTAAAGACGTGTTTGCATAGATTCTTTAAACAAAAGTATTCACCTTTGACATTTTTATTGAGTGTGTACATGGGTGTTAAAGTACTGACTATGGAAGGATTCTAGGAGAACAGTGCAATCTATGCTATCGTATTCAAAATATCCTTCTGTGTATTAGGGGTGGGTGTAATATTTGGTCGTCTGTTATATTTGAAGTGTTACACTGTCTGTAAGTGTGTTTTCTAGACCACCGTAGTACACGCTGAAAGTGACAGAGGTATTCAGTTTGTTGCAGTTTATGTGCTTAAATGTTACAAAATTATAGGCACCAGACACTCAAATTGTGTGCATTGTTTGTTTGAAAGGTTTGACTTTTGATTAGTTGATCATTTGATTTGTATCATGATTATCACATTTTTTTTCAAAGCTTTCTCAAACCAAAACAAGTACTTTAAGTTACTAAGCTTAATGTCCCATTGTCTGGATGTTACAGCTCACATTAAACTGATAAAGTATTGTTTAAACTGAAAGAAAGGCGCCAAGAACGTGACCTTCCCCCTTGTTTAAACATGTTTTGTTTTGAGTCAGTGGAGCTTTAAGTGGAGGAATAATCACCGTCAAAGCCACGTCTTAACTTCACCGTGACCCCGTAGAGATGTCACCTTACTGGAGTCATTAAATGATTCATGCCATACCATTGAAGAGTTTCACAGATCTTTAACGTTAAACTTTGATCTGATGTGGGGTTTATGTGTTAAATGGAGGATATAAATGTCAGCAGAAAACTGCTTGATGATCAATTTGCTGGGCTGTAGCTTTTGATTTTTTTCCCCTAAACTATTGTATAAGGACGGCTTATAATTAATGTGACAAACAAGAAATGTCAGATAAAAAAAAACAAACTTTTTTACAGATCTGTAATTTGGTGCTCGAATACAAATGGAATGAATTTATTAGCCTCATCCACACGCACCTTCAATACTTGATATGTGTTAGTACTTGCCTGCTTTCTTAACCTGCATTCCTTTCAGCTATCTGAGCACTCTTCCTGCGCGCTCTCCTTTTCCTCCCCATTATTCTGTTCTTGACTCTCAGTATTCAGTTCATGTACAGAAATGGGTCATCGAGTTTATAAGACTCAGTCAGATCTGAGACAGTAAGGAAGACGGCAAGCTGATGAACGTGAATCAACATCAAAGTGCTCTTAAACTCCATCGTGAACTAAAGGTAGATACAACTCAGAGAACCTCCTTTATGTAATCCTTAATATTTCAAGTACACTTGAAATGCGTTAAGTCAAAGAAAAAGCAAGTTTGTTTAATTTGTAATAGGAATAATTGTTTTTCTGTATAATTTATTTCAAGAAAAAATAGTTGATTTACTGAAGATTACAGAAAAGTCAGAAATATAAGATTAAGACGGCACCTAAGAATGCTGTATGTTATTTGAGATTTATGCTTGAATGTGTCATAAGATGCAAGATGCGAAGCAATCAAAGCAACAGGAGCTGGAAGGAGCTTTTGTTTTGTATCCACCCTCTTTGTTGCAGCATGCACACACTAACACACACACAAACCTCCATCTCCCTCCTTACTTCCTTCCTCCTGTCCTGCCCTCCTGCTGCTCAGGTGCCTGTTCTTGTTGCAGTCGCTGGCAGTCGAAGTGGTGCAGTCTGGTCTTCCCACGTTCCTCTGCACCCCTGTTATTTATGGAAAAGAAAAAGTGTTTTTTTTATATATCTGTCATTCTTTTTTTCTGGAGACAGTGTCTCACAATGTTTCTTAATATTTTTTATGCTATCCAGTATACTTTCTCAGTTATTAAATCATCCTTCATCCCCTGTCCTCTAGTTTGCAGCACAATGTCAGATAGTTCCACATGTTGTTGCTTATAGATATAAGGAACTGTCTTCTTTTTACTAGGAAAAAGTGTGAGGCACTGCCGCAGAGGCATCTCTGCTGTTTAGACCCAGTCTCTGAGACAATCAAGTGCACTCAGGTTGATCCAGTATCCTAAAGGGACCTGGAGTAAATGATCAATTCTATGGGCTCTGTGGTATTTTAGGACATGATTTTAAGTATCATTGCCTCTTTTCAGTGTGAGAACAGTTTGTTTAATGAGGCTTAAATGGTGTCTTCTATTATTTGTTCTTTGTGCTGCATTACTCCTTCTAACCTGATGGTCTTCTCCGTTTAATAGATGAACAGATTGATTGATGCCTTATTCATACCATATGGATTCAAGCATCTAAAATCAACACCAAACTTGCATGCAATAATTTGCCATCTAAGCATAAAGTCAGGTTGATCTTTTGTCTGAATAATTGCCACTTTATATATTGATACATTCATTTCTGCATACTGGCAGTGAAAACCTTCAGCCAAAGGTATGGTGGGGAGAAAGAAGAGTAATATTAAAATGTACATTGGAAACCAGTTGGTGTCTGCCACTTATAAAGAAAGGTGATTCAGAAATTGTTTAAATTGAAAGAGTTGTGATTTTTTTTTTTTCTTTTTGAGGGGGGTATTTTGTTGCCTTGCTGCCTCTGCTGAGAGGAGATTTAAAGCCGAACAGTTGTAGGCACACAGGATGATGGACAAGCCTTAAACGAGGTGACATTGCTGCAACCTGCAGTTTTTTGGAATTTAAGTCATTCTTTGCTTACTTTTTAAAAACAAAGTGATTGGGACACTACGTGGCATAGCGGTAGAGCAGCATACTGTCATATATGGTTTGATTCCTTACCTTGGGGCATTGCTCCATATCTTCCTCCTTTCTTTCTGTCTGATTATTGTGAATAAAGGCCACTAGTGCCACAAAATCTTTACAAAAAAAAGTGGTAAATTGGAACAAACAGACTGAGGTTTTGGACAAATTTTGCTTATTTTTATGCATATGTTAAGTGTGGCTTTTATCTAACAACATCTTTCAGCATCTGTACTGGTCCATTCACAGATTTTACTCTTCTTGTTCATGGTGCCCTACTCTGCATCTAGAAAGCTTTTTCTCTGCAGTAATTAAAATGAAAATGAAGTTTAAGTAATGACTTTGGGGTTATGGGGTTGTGGAACATAGCTGCAATACAGTTCAGAACCAGATTATTGATTTCAAAATTAGATTTGTTCTTATTTTTTGGCATTTAAAGCTACTTTTCTGTAAAATGTCATTTTTTTTTCCTGAGGTGTAGTTTGGCACATTTCCTTTAACTCTTATTATGAAATACAGGTAGAGTTCATTAATTAAAGATAAAAAAGTACTCTCTCCAAAACATGTCTCCACTCACACATGACACTGATGACATCACATAGAGTAAAAATATTTGCTTTTGAGTGCATCATTTGTATTTATTCCGTTTTCTGTCAGTGTACATTTGTTAATGAAAAAATACCCAACTGGAATGCCTTTTTTTAAGTTCTTTTTTAAGGCTCATGGCCGTTTTTGATGGTTGTCATGCCTATTCTGTTTACAGTCTTAATCATGTGTTCCAGTAGTAGTGCATTCCTATCAAAAACAGAGATCCTCTCCTGTGTTTTCTTGTTTCTGATCACAGAGCAGTTTTAGGCAGCCACTTTCAGTCAGCCGGCTTGTGGGCACCAGCCACCGATTGTGCACAGGTGTGAGGACCAATATAGCCACCGCTTTTTTCCACCTCTCATCTTTTTACATGTGTGGTCAACTTTTATACACACAGAGACGTTCATGTGCCAAGATGAGGACTTTTACATAGAAGTGCTACTCCCCACAGTGTTATTAAGAGGTTATGGTTTAGTATGCAACATCTGTAAGAAAAAAAAGGTTAATTTTTACTTCTCTGATTTACTGTCTTGTTCTTGCTTGTTGAGCTTTGCTGAAGGGTTTTGGTTGAATTTTGGTTTGAATGTGTGTATCCTGATATTAACCTCTTATGGGTGTACAGGAGAGGAGATAAAAGGAAGATAAAATAATTTGAAGTTTTATTAGACAAAAATTTTTTTGCCTGAGTCTTGACATGTGTTTTCCAAGTTCCAACAATTAAAAAATATTTTCTGCTTCAAAACATGCTGAACGATGATGCACGTCTTAAGGTACATAATACTTCAGCATAAACTATCTGCGCTCTGACATTGCAGTATAAGCAATGTGATCTGCTGCTAATTTAAACTGCTAAAGATTTTTGGTCTAAGTTGAGAACTTCCAAGGCATATGAGTGGCATCTTGGAAGCAATGCCCATTGGCACACAAGATACGGCCCTATTATTTTCTACCAAAAAACCACACTGGCACTGTCTGGTCAGCAGCCAATGTTCCAAGGCATGTACACACTGATCCTTCCCAAACCTCTTTTTATTTCAGTTTAATCAGAGGCGTTGACGTTCCAAATGAAGTGTGTTAGTTGATAAGATTCATAGCGACGCTCTGGATGTGTGTTTTTCATATAGCGACTTGACGTAAACAAACCGTTCCGTTATTTATATAACTGCTCAGCAAATGTCAGCAATAACCTTATAATAATATTATTTATTCTCATGCTTACGGTGTGCAGACGCACTCTCTGTACTGATAAAGATTCACTGAGTTCTGCATGCTGAATGCTTGGAGTGCGTGATGCATCAGGGGGCCTCCTTGTTTTTTCATAAGGTGTTTATGTCTATGAAGTGTTTATCAGCCCAAAAAGGTCCGGCAATCATTACCTGGAAAAACGAGGAGAAAAAGGAGATTTTGATACCACAACAAATATAATTTACTTTGTCCTACTGCAGTTGTATTGTGTTCATTTTAAACTTTTCATCCTAATTCACATGCACTATTCGAGATGAGTGTGCATCATAACGACACACTTGGATTGTGTACACGACAGAACTTGATATTTTTACAAAATGTCCATCTTTCATGTTTAAACCCACATAAAACATGTTTTTAGATACGCCAATATAGTTTGTGAGATAAATCTGTAGCACTTAAGATAAATAAATATATGAACATTTTAATTTTGAATCTGATTTCATGGAGACTCTAAATTGTAAATGAAATCCGTTGTTAAGTCATATTTCATCCCTGACATTCTAAAGCCTTAAAAGTATAATTTAGTCCTCATTGGTGAAACTATCAAATATGGTCAAATTATGGCCTTTCAGGAATTATCTACATGAAGTCTGCTATATTCAAAGTACAAGGGTTTTGTAACGATTTCTCCACCACAAGTTTCCCTTCTCCTTTGCTTGCATGGAATGCCTTAAAGCAGGTGTTGCACGTGGGCCTCTCTTACTGTTTAGTGTCTCCTTCAACATAATTTGGGGTTTGACTTGCTTCTTGTCCATTTTACCCAGTGGTTTTAGATTTATCAACACCAAGTGTACTGGATTATATCCCAGCAGAAGTTTCTCATCGGTATTTATTTATTTTTGCTCAGAAATCGTGTGCCAGTTCACGAGCACTCGGCTTACTCGCCCCCACATCTTCACAGTGGGAGCCTGCCCATGTCTTTGAGAATCCCCATACCTGTGTAATTATGTTATGCACACACATCACACTTTAAACACCCACTAAGCCTCAGCTGTCCGCGCAGTACGTAACAACCACCTACACGTTCTTTTTAGAGCCACAGTCAGTTCCTTCCTCCATGTCTGTTAATAACCCTCCTCTGTCCTGTCTGTCAGACACTGTTTGTTGGAAAGTCTCACCAGGCTGTGTGCATGTGTTGGAAAAAGGATGTGAGACACAACTGTGCTGGGGGTGTTGGTGTGCAGTTGAGCCTTGTTTCCCAGAGGTCACAGAACAGCTGCTAATGCGCGCACACACACACACACACACACACACACACACACACACACACACACACACACACACACACACACACACACACACACGCGCACCTACGCGTATGAATCCACTCTGTCTGGAACTGAGAATGCTGGGATTCACAAAGGAACCAGGCTGTTTCATGTGTGTGTGTGTCTTGCTTCAGCTTGTCTGAAATAACCAGTCTCACAGTGAGTCACTGCTCTGTGCCTGAAGGGGAGGAATGGACCTGGTGTGTGAACAAGGCACTCTGACTTTCTGTGCGTCCACTTCACTTTGTGAACTTGTTTGTCTGTGTCCTGCTGATGACAGCACACTCTTGACTTGTTGCTTTTATCAGGGCACAACAGAAGTGTTGGTCACGCTTCTGTCTTTGTCAGCACAGCAGCTTTAGTACCGCGCTTCATGGCCCGTTTTGTTTACCGCTGTGTTTACCTTGTTGATGGATATTGATTCAGACCAGATGCAACTAAATGGGAATAACCTTGAATATTGTGTGTTGTAATTTGTCCAGCTCCGAGTGTTTGTATGCCAACCAGTTCTAATTGAACGAGGAACAGCTCCAGGGATGCACAATGGTGGATTATAGGAGCTGGGCTAAATGTTCTAAACATATGAGGAATCTTCCTGACCCAACAAAGTTGGGTCATGTTCTTAAAGAAACTGTAACTTAAAACATCCTATTCAGTTTTACTTTAATATTAGAAGTAAATCTATTATAGATAACCCTGTTTTAAAAAATGAAAAGTTTTAAATTCATATTGAAGCATATTGTGACACCAATGGACCTTTTTTTTTAAATGTTGCTTCCTTACTCATCACTGGCTTTCATCCTAGGTCTGCACATGGGGGCGGGCAAGAGCAAGCCCAAGGAGCCGGGTCAGCGCTCCATGAGCCTGGATGGTACCATAGGCACAGGCTCAGACAGCGGACACTTCCACAACCTGGGCCCCGCTCAGCTGACCCAGACGCCCAACCGAAGCCCTGCTGTTGGCACAGGCAGGCGGGGGTACCAAGGGCAGCATAATCACGCCCCAACAAATACCCCAGTACTGGCTCTCTTTGGAGGGGTGGACCACATGGCAACAGTAACATCGCCTCAGAGAGGACCTCTATCGGGTAGGAAAATGCGACATGCTGATGGACGGGTTTGATTTAACCTGATTTGCAACTGTGGAAGTGAAGCGCCTTGCATTCATTAAGGCATTCATGAACTCCTTTGTATACTCACATATTTTGGAAGTGAAGCCATCTGTCCAACTACTGAAGCTTGACCCGTGCAAAAAAGGTTCTTCAAAATGGTTTTAAAACAAATGGATAAATGTAGCACAGTAAGTGTGAAAACCTCCTCCTGATAAAATTGATGTAGTGATCCATTAGGACCCCAGGGTTGACCCAGTTTACCCAGGAGGGGCTATATATCCCTTCTGGCCTGTGAATGCCTTGGGTTCCCCCAGAATGGGCTACACAGTGTAACTGGGGAGAGGGATTTCTGGGTTTCCGTCCTGGACCTGCTGCCCATGCAACCCAATTTTGGATGAGCAGGGATGGATGGATGGATGGATGGTGCATTAAGAGATCCATAATAATTGATGCAACACTGAAAACCTCTGGGTCGGTTCTCGTTCTTAAAGAATTTGGGAAGGCTATACAGTCAGCACCTTGTGTATTTGTTTTTCACTCTGTATTTTTATTTAGGGTTTAATAATGATATTGTATTAAGTGAATGTGTATTTATCTAATAAAGCTACAATAAAGTTGTTTTTTTCCCCAATATGTAAAATCCATGTCAGGGTCACAGAGGGACAGGAGTGTATCTCCAATAGTGATTGGGTGAGAGGCAGGTACACCCTGTAAAGGTTGCCAATTTATCACAGGGCAACACAGGACAAACACCCATGCACACACACACACACACTCACTCCTATAAGCAATTTAGATAGGCCAATTAACCTAACATGCATGTTATTGGACTGTGGGAGAAATCCGAGGTACAGAAGAGAACCCACAGATACATGAAACATGAAAACGGCTGGTATTTAAACCCAGGACCTGCTGCAGCTAAGAGATGTAAAATCCTATCTAAAGGTAGTGATTAGAGTTTATGTAGAGAGAAATCTAGAGCACAAACGAGTAGTTTTAGAAAGGAAAAGTAAAACTACAGATTATTAAGTTGTGACTAAAAGGCTCTGAATTTAAATGAAAAAGAAACCTTTTGGAGCAAAGTTGTAAAAGAGAGGAGGTTTCAGAATCAGAATTCTTTATTTGTCATTGCTCCACATGGGTGCAACGAAATTTCCAAAAAAACCAGAACAAAACAGTGCAGGCAAGTAGTGCAAATTTAAAGAAAATAAATACAAAAAAAAAGTTTAAAAAAGGGCTGTGCCGGTGGAAACAGAGATATATATATATATATATACAGAATATTTACAGGTTATTGCACGTGAGGTAGCATATTGCACGTGAGGTAGCATATTGCAAAAGGAAAAATTGCACGGAATGTATTTAGTGTTTGTCATTATTGCTAGTTACAGTGTACATGAGTACATGAGGCGTTCAGGGCAACAACAGCTCTCGGAAAAAAGCTGTTTTTCAGTCTGTTTGTTTTTGTCCTTATTGCCCTGAAATGCCTCCCAGAGGGGAGCAGTGGAAAAAGATGGTGACCAGGGTGTGAGGGGTCCCTGATGATGCTGCGGGCTCTCCTGAGGCAGCGGGTGGAGTAAATCTCCTCCAGGGAGGGGAGAGGGCAGCCAGTCAGTCTTTGAGCGGTGTTGATGACCCATTGGAGCTGCTTCTTCTCTGCTGCAGTGCAGCTGGAGAACCACAGCGAGATGCCGCAGCTCAGCACCGACTCCACCGTGCAGCGGTAGAAGGACAGCAGCAGCTCTGGTCGTAGGTTGTTCTTCCTGAGAGTCCTCAGGAAGTACAGTCTCTGCTGCGCCTTCTTCAGGATCGCCGTGGAGTTAGAAGTCCACGTCAGGTCCTCGCTGATGTGGGTGCCCAAGAACCTGAAGACTGGCACCATCTCCACCCTGTCCCCGTTGATGATGATGGGCTGTGTGTCCTGTTTACACCTCCGAAAGTCAACGATGAGCTCCTTTGACTTGGAGGTGTTCAGAGTCAGATTATTGTCCATGCACCATGCTGACAGATGCTTCACGTCCGTCCTGTAAGCCGTCTCATCCCCTCCTGAGATGAGCCCCACCACCGTGGTGTCATCCGCGAACTTGATGATGCTGTTGCTGGGGTAGGTGGGGGTGCAGTCGTGGGTGTAGAGGGTGTAGAGCAGGGGGCTCAGCACACAGCCCTGTGGAGAACCCGTGTTGGTCCTCAATGGAGAGGACAGGTGGTGTCCTACTCTCACCCTCTGGGAGCGGTCTGTCAGAAAGTCCATAATCCAACTACAGGTGCTGTTGGGGAGACCCAGGTGTCCCAGTTTGCTCACCAGCCGGCTCGGGATTATGGTGTTGAACGCCGAGCTGAAGTCCAGGAAGAGCAGCCTCGCGTAGCTCCCTCGCTGCTCCACGTGGGTCAACGTGGTGTGCAGGGCGGTGGCGTTGGCATCCTCCGTGGACCGGTTGGCCCTGTAGGCAAACTGGTGGGGGTCGAGTGTGGGGGACAGATGTGAAGTGATATGACCCCGTACCAGTTTCTCGAAGCACTTCATGACGATGGGTGTGGGTGCTACTGGCCGGTAGTCATTCAGGCTGGTGATATTTTTCTGTTTAGGCAGAGGGACAATGGTGGAGGACTTCAGGCAAGTGGGATGGAGCACTGGGAGAGGTACTGGTTAAAGATGGCAGTGAACAGCAGCTTGTGTGTCCAGTACCCGAGTATAGGCACGTGTTTGGTGATCTTCGAAGATGCTCCATTTCAGATGTTGTAAAAAGCTGACAGCCACTTATTGTAGTCCGATAAATTTTGAACAGTTGGTGTTTTCAGTCACAAGCGTCCTGATAACTAAACTGAAATTAGAAAATGATTTTGTCTCCTTACTATCAAGCAGACCTAAAAGCCTGTTTTTGACATTGTAGCCCGAAGTGCTGCAGTGTCCAGTTTTTACCAAATGATGTTCAAGCTGTCTGGACCAGCCAGATGGTGGGGTTAATGTTGCTTCATGCAGAGAAAATGACCTGCTGATGTATCAGCAGCAATCTTCCTAACTACTACATCCTGTCAAACATCTAATGAGCCAATCGATTATTGGCTTGAAGGTTTGGGTTTAAAAAAAACTATTTGTTGAAGCCAGTAAACACACAATTCTACTTTAATATAGAAAATAACTTGTGCTATATCATTGTCCTTCGGGGAGATAAGTCTGAATATCAATATTTTTTATAAAACACAGGCAAATTGTTTTTATACAGAGAGGCAACGAAGTCTAAATAAAAAATGGATTCAAGGCTAAACCTTTGCTATGCATGTCAGAAGGAAGCATCTTGTCCTTTGTTGAGTCTTTGCTTACAGTTCTATTTAAATAAATGTGTCTGTATTTATGGTTTCTTGCAGGAGGCGTCACCACGTTTGTGGCGCTGTACGACTACGAGTCACGGACAGTTAGTGACCTGACCTTCAGGAAAGGCGACCGGCTACAGATTGTGAACAACACGTAAGAATCTGCGGCCGTTTTGATCAGCTTCAGTTTGTTACTCTGTAAAGAGACTCACTATTCCACTTTTTCATGAGCTGTCACAGCTTCCTCAGGTTTTAATGGAATGTCTATGACATATTCGGGTCAAATTACGATGGAAATAATCATTACAGTAACTGAGCACATTTGTCTAGTCTGTCGTTTGAATGATTTCCTTTGCAGCGGATTTTAGGCCACTAAATCAGATACCTGCCTCCACTCTTCGCCTCTTCTATGGTGGGTGTGTGATATTACAGATAATTGCATACACACACATTATCCTAAGGTAGACTCCAGCAGTCAGCCAGACAGTTTATGACAGTGCACAGAAAACTAGCATTCAGCCAGCTGTGGAATGCAGGTTTTACTCTCTGAAACTTGCAGGTCCCTCACATATTGCTCTGCTGTGGATAGTTGGTAATGGTAGGATCTTCAGGCATCCAGTTCAAGCACAGAAAAACAAAACAATTTAATGGTCTCCTTAAAGTGCATGTGAGTGCAGCAGTTTGTATTTAAATGAACAGGGACAGCCACAGTGAAGGGCTGTAGCTGGGAGCCATGGAACAAACCCTCCCATCTGTTTACTGAAGCGGAGGAGAAAAGCATTTTGTTAATTCGTCCTCCTTCCTTTTGGGCCGCTGCCATCCTCGTAATCTTTAAGAGTCTTGAAAGAGAGACTGTCACGCTGAGATGCAGGCTCGCATTCTTTTCTTCGATGCAGATTACACCTGAAAATTGTGCTTTTCAGCACATATTGAACTCTAAGTTGTCTCAGTGAGATGGAAAGAACAGAGAAAATGTTCAGGTTGAGAAATTACACATATATTTGAAAGGTTTCCAAAACTTCCTGTACAGATGTTTAAATTCAGAACAATATATTTTTTGTACTCTTTCTATTATCTCCAGCCAAAAAATCTGGTGTGCAGTAAGTCTGAAACTACTGTACATTGTAGGGCTGAACCAAATTTGCAATCAAAGCAGAATATTTAAGAACAAACGGCGAAGCATTTCTCTGATCTGTTGTTTTGTGAGTTCTTTTGTTTTATTTTATCAGAATAAAAACTGACATCACAGATTAAAATAGATATTGAAACAGCCCCTCCATGCAGTTCTACAGCATATCCGGCGCAACGCTCCTTCCTCTGTATTGTGCTGCTCACCATGCTGTGTCTCTTTGCTGTGTTTTGATGTGTCTGCTGTGTCTGTTATCTCTCCTCTCTTCCTTTCTCATGCTTCATGGTTTCTCCTAGGAAAAAGTACAGCTTCAGGTTAGTATTGTTACCTCATGCAACCTTTTTGTTCTGTTCCTTGTTTTCTATTTATTTACTTATTTGCTGATGCATGGGTTTAAATGGATAGTTAGGCCACAGTATTGTAGCTGAAATCACACCCAGCATAGTTTTGTGGTGGTGTTTGATTTTTACATAATGAGTGCTTCTGAAGATAAATGAACAGTTAAAGAATTATGTAAAGCAGAATAAAAAGTTACCCGGGTTTAGTTTTTCTGTCATCACTCTGGGAACTTCGGTGTGGTTCAAGCCCTTTATGTAAAATGTTTTTCACTTTTGCTTTGGTAAAAATCATCCTGGGGTTACAAAATAGGCTATATTTCTGTAAGACATTTTGGAACACTGTCATCAGTTTGAATTCATATCTGATATTGATATATATATATATTGATTTATTCTAGGCAAATTCTCTTGAACAACCAAAACCAGCACAAATTATTTGTATATTTAACAAAATCTAATAAAAATGGCCCCTAACACATGCATGATGTAGTCCAGCGTGCTAAAAGATATTTTACAAAAACTAGGTTGGTGTCTATGGGGAAGGAGTAAATGCTGAATCTCTATGTATAGTACCTTACAAAAGTTTTGACACCCCTTAAAGTTGTTCACAATTTTTTGCGTTACAACCACAAACTTCAATTTAGTTTGTTGGGCATTTACATGGTAGATCAACACAAAGTAATGCATAATTGTGGAAGAAAATTATACGTTGTTTTCAATTTAAAAAAAGAACCTGGTTGGTTATGGAACAATGGGGAACAAACATCAGGAATAAAGAGAAGCATCAAAGTAAATCATGGATAAAGCTGTGCAAAAGTTAGTTCAGATTATTAAACAGCATCCCAGACTTTTTAATAATTTAAAAATAGAGGCACTACTGCAAACCCAATAAAAGACGTGCTTGTCCGCCTAAGCTAATGGGTCGTGCAAAAAGAAAATTAAATGGAGAAGCAGCCAAGAGGCCCATGGTTACTCTGGAGGAACTGCTGAGACAATGGAATGGAACTTTTCTATTTGTTGGAGCGTATCCTCGGTACCCCTGTCCCCTGTGCTGATTAAAGGCCTTCAGTTGCGGGTCTGGATCTTTTAAGTGGGACCCAGGTGGTGGGAGTTTTCACTGTCTTAGACTGTGCCTCTGGTACCATATTCATGCTTAAAAAATGTACAAGTCAAAGTTCAGATCCAAACCCAATGGAGAATTTGTGGCATAACTTGAAGATTGTGTTTTATTTTTTTTTTAACAAATTCTATCCGTCCAATTTGACTTGAGCTACTTTGCAAAGACAAATGTGGAGTTAGTAGTGAAAGTAGTTGTAGCAGTGAAAGAGGTGGGGTTGTATCGGATACAGATACACCCCCCACTACTTTCATTGCTTTGTGTTGGTCGGTCACATAAAATCTCAATAAAATATACAAAAGTTGTGGCTGTGACGTAACACAATGTGAAAAACTTCAAGGGATATTTATAGATTTGCAAGTCTCTGTTGATGCCCAAAGCCTTTGAATGCTAAAACAAAAATTTCTGGTGTAAAAGCTGAGCAATGTTTGTAGTTGTGACAATCTAACAGGATATATAAGCCAGAGTATGTCAACTATTCAATGATCCAATTCAGGTCTGCACTTCCTAATATAGTAATTTTTGTTGGACTGAATTAACATAGGACACACACAGCAAATAGGTTTTTATAAGAGTATAAATTTTTCAGTCTGAGAGTCAAAGACGGTGTTATAGTTGCTTTTCTGTCTGTATTTTCTCTCACTGGGAGGCTGGACCAGGAGGACCACTTTAAAAGAACTGTTTTTATTGTGCATCTTGCATCCACATGTAGACACTAAACCATGCCAAGGACCAGTGTCCACACAACCCCTGCTTAGAGGTTGCAGCACAAAAATGTCTTCAACACCGCAATATAAAGAAGAAATTAGGAGAGAAAAGCAGGAAAGCATGGAGAAGAAATCTAATAAGTACTTCTTTTACGTCCCACAAGACAGTTTCTTCTTCTTCAAAGGCTTATTCTGTGTCTTTGACGTGTTCTTCCTCAATATAATTTAAATCTTTACAGAACAAGAATGAAGCACAAAACTATACATTTTCAGTTTCTTTTTGTTTTTGTGTCCTGTTCAAGGCTAACGTTCCGGCTCTTTCTTCTACTCTCCTTCCTCTATAGAGAAGGGGACTGGTGGCTTGCACGCTCGCTCACAACAGGAGAAAGTGGTTACATCCCCAGCAACTATGTGGCTCCGTCAGACTCCATCCAAGCTGAAGAGTATATTATCTTTTCTGTGTCACCCCTGTAGTTTGTTTTTCTCCCCCACATATCTTTGTATTATTTGACCGTGGTCCTATATGCATTATGATGATGAATGGATACCATCACCATGTTTGCAGTTCAAATGGTTCTCACAGTATTTTTATAAGTACATGTAGAGTTCCTCCTGCTCTTTTCAGCAGCTCTGCTGGAGTCCCCTCTGATCTTCCTTTTCTTTGACTGACTTCGGCAGGTGGTATTTCGGGAAAATCACTCGACGTGACTCGGAGAGGCTCCTTTTGAACCCACAGAACCGACGAGGATCCTTCCTGGTGAGGGAGAGTGAGACTACTAAAGGTGAGAGAGCAGACATTTGCTTTGCTTCAGTGGCTGCAGTCATCATTAAGATCCATCATCAGGATTAGGTCTAATGGCTTCATCTGCACCGGCTCATAATGATGTCATTAATCAGCCACTTTCATATATACCACCTGATTTAGGGCGTGCTGCAAGGCGAAAGCTTAAAAAACCCAATGATTGGTTAAAGCTCAATATTAGATTTTGAGATCTCATTAAGGAAATGCTGATCTTCCAGTTTAGTCTGGTAGCAACAAGACAAATAAAAGCAAAATAAATTGTTGGTTTTAATTTTAAAATTTTTATTTTCAAGCCAGCAAGTTTTTAAATTTTAGGTAAAGATCTACTGATTGCTGCATTAATTGGGTAGAAACAAGCATGTGAAAAATTTGTTTCCTCAAAAGATTTAATAAAAGGAATTTAATAAATTAAAGCCATTTTCACTCGTACTGCAAGCTCCGGCTTTACACCCTTCTTACAGACCTCCATCAGACTTCGCTTGGATTTATTATTTATTGATTCCAATGCATGCAGTATTGGTATTAACACTGAATAGTGACGTGTCTGTTGCGAACGAAACAGTTCTTAGAGCCGGCTCTTCGAAGTGAACAGGAGACGGCTCCTGATTGGGAGCGGTTTTTTTATCGCTCTTTCTTTCTTTTTTCTCTTCAAACTGCACGTGATTGGTCAATATGTGCGCTGTCATCTCTGTCTGCACTAGCAGAGTGGTTGCTGGTTGGTTGACTATTTGGCAGTGGGTGTGGCCAGTGCTGCAACACCATGATGGTGTTACAATTATTCGGGTCTTTTCAATGTTGCTTGTTGGGATGGTGTTTAATGTTAATATAATTATGAGTTAGTGGTTGTACGGTTTATTGAATGTTGGGCTTCGCAGTGAACATGATCTCTGTCTTCTTGCTTCTTGGTCTCTGCGTTCTAAATTCATAAATAATTTTGGGCGCAGCAAATAAATTCAAGCAACAAACTTCTTAGGAGGCCTTCACAAACCGAAAGAGACAACTCTTTCAAGTAGGGATGGGTACTGAATTCGTTACTTTTATAGGTACCAACCAATTCTATCGGCACTACAGAGTACCGATTCACGTAAAATCAAACGGTAATGTTTCTGTACCTAAACGCATCATTGTGACACTGAGGGAGTGGAAAAGTGGACGATTTTCCATGTTGGAAATGAACACAGCATTGCACGCACAAGAGCGTAATGACGTCAGTAACCGCTGCTACCGTCAACAAAGCAAGCATGGCTGATAGAAAGCGCTCGAAATATCACTATTCAAAGGGGCCCTCGCCCCACTAACCAGTCCGCCCTCCCCCCAAAGAGGATCACGGCATGTAGTAATAGTATGTTTTAACAGTTAATGTCATTCGTTTTATGTAGATCACTTCCTATGGCCAAACTTGACAAAAGCTGGACGAAAACACACTCCTCATACTCCACCAACGCTGACGCTGACACACTGAGTTACGTGCGCTCGCACGCAGGTGAACACAAGCTCCTGACAGCGGACAGAAAAACATGCCGATAAAACCTAGAAAGCAGGCAAGGACATCTGCGGTTTTAGAAAGCGGCAAATTTAGTTTTGATGGTAGCACTTCCTCTCTGGTAAGCAGCAGCAGGGCTTACTCTCCTCCTCCTGGTACATATGGCGAAGGTAGAAGTACACAAAATAGCCCAAGTGTTTCATGCCCTGCCCCTGATACGCAGCAAAAGTCCAGTCACCTCCGAATAAAAGGTTCTGACTTGGTTTGGCTGTCGGAGGTGAAGTTATCCTTCTGGATCTATAAGACTGAGCTTGGTAATTAAATACATACATGATAGATAGAGAAAAGAAAGAAAGATGGAAAGAGACAGAAACACAAAAGATGTAATAAAGAGACAGAAAGATGGAGAAATAAGAAAAATGGAGAGATGGTTAAAGGTAAAGAAAAAAATAGATATAGACATAAATATAGTAGGTAGAAGATAAAGACACATTTCAGAGTTTGTATTTTTTTGGTAAGAATGTTCTGTTGGATATGTAAACCGCTAAAACAGGCTGCAGTCAGAGGAAACCATGGGCCCAGCCATTTATATATTCTTCTGAGTGTGTGTGTGTGTGTATATACACTGACCTGGTTAAGCACAAGATTTTTGTCAAGGCTGAAGAGACAATTTTCGTCAGGCTCAAATCTACGGCTGGAACTCCTGCATTCAGCACTGTTAGCGACTCGTCTGCAGCCAGCAGCATGGCTGGGTTTTAATTTGTGCATTAAACTGCGTAGTCAGTTTAATGTTGAAGAAATGTTTGAAACAACTAAGATGTTACAATACAAACAGATGGATGTTGTTTTGATATATTCATTAAAGTGTATGTACTGAGAAATAAATATGTTAAATTGAAAATTTTTGAGATTTTAGTATTAAACGAATTAATATTTTTTTACCACATAAACACACACGAAAGTACCGAAAACTGGTACTGTTGAGTGCCAGGTAGCGTATTGGTTCAAATGTAAAAGGTACCCATCCCTGCTTTTAAGTGAGCCAGGCCAAAATAACTGGTTTACTAAAAGGAGCCGGAGTTCCCGTCATAAACACTGAAACAGTCAACTCATTGACGATTCTTTATGTGGTGCAAAGTAACTTTTCAATTTCCACTCCTTTTTGCGTATCATGCCCTCACTCTACCTCTCTGCAGCCCCTCTTGTTATTTTACATTGTAAAAGCCCATCCGCTGCAGAATCTCTCCTGCCGTTAAGTAAATGTGTGCACGGCGAGTTTAGAAAAAGTCAATTCAATTCAGTTTATTTATATAGCGCCAATTCACAACACATGTTGTCTCAAGGCACTTCAAGTCAGGTACATACATTCCAATTAATCCTAACCATTGAACAGTGCAGTGCAGTCAGATTCAGTTATTTATTCAAATTGAATAAAAAGTTTTTCTATCTAAGGAAACCCAGCAGATCGCATCGAGTCAGCGATTTGTAGCATTCACTCCTCCTGGATGACTTTGCAGCAATCCCCCATACTGAGCATGCATGTAGCGACAGTGGAGAGGAAAAACTCCCTTTTAACAGGAAGAAACCTCCAGCAGAACCAGAACCAGGCTCAGTGTGAGCGGCCATCTGCCACGACCGACTGGGGGTTAGAGAGAACAGAGCAGAGACAAAAAAGAAAAAGAAGCACTGATCCAGGAGTCCTTTCTATGGGAAGGAAAAGTAAATGTTAATGGATGTAGCTCCTTTAGTCGTTTCACCTAGAAAGAAAGAACAGATAAACTCTGAGCCAGTTTTCAAGGTTAGAGTCTGAAAGAGAGCACATAGTTAGTCACAGCAAAAGCTCAGTCAATCGCCATGTCTAGGAGAGAGAAAGGGTTAAACACTGAAAGACACGGCCTGCTCAAATCGTCTCCACGTTCTCCTTAACATCACTGGTGTTAATGTGTGAAAACATAGTGGTTGGTTATCAGCATACATCCATTTATGTTCCCTGATAGATTACTTTGTCAGAAAAAACTGTTAAGAAGTTGGCTTTTTTATTATTCCTGTATGAATGCATTAAAATTGTGAAAAAGGCAACTGTTCCCAACAGATTTCATTTACTTTGATATGAGTAAATCTTAAGGGACTACATTTAAAAGAGGCAGAACCTCATAATGAAGTAATTTTATTTGAGCCTGTGGCACATGGTAGCTTTGTTCTCAGAGCTTGTGACAGAGTTGTTTCATCGTTTTCTTAAAATCTGTAGTCTGATCTAGTCCCTGTAATGTAGGAGGGCTCTTGAAAGGGTTGTTTTTGAGAAAGTCTGGGGGGATGAAAAAAGTGGATTGGGTTGGACCTGTGAATGGATAGGGGTGAATCACTCATCCTTAACTAGGTCAGCCTTGAAGGGTGCTGAATTTCCCCCCCCCCTGGCTGTAAGTCGCAGTATATTTGCGTACATGCACACAAACACACACACACACACACACACACACACACACACATACACACAATTGATACCTTCGTCCTAAACTTAACCATTAACCCACATTACCCATTTCCCCTTGTGTGGACTGTGCAAAAAGTCCACGCAATGGTGAATGTCCACACAATGTTGATAATTCTGTCAGGGATTGATCCTCACAAGGTTAGGCATACATGCACACACACACACGAACACACAAACTCGTACACACACGAAGATGAACAGTGATAGAAATGCTTAAAGAGGGTGTAGAACTGCAAAGGGGCAAATCACAGAAAACCGAGGAGGGCCGAGAGGAGGATAAGCTCTGGCAGGAGAAATGTTGCCTCGGGGTACGTTCTGTATTAGCTGGCAAATGTTAGGTTCTCGGTGTGACACAAATGAGCAGGAGCATGCCACTGACATGTTGAGGCAGCAGCAAAAATCTGATCTTTGCATTGCAGACACTGCAGATACACTACCTACATCAATCAGTTAGACCTTTATGGGAGGTTTTTTGGAAACTTATTCTACTTGCATGGTCAAGACTGTGAAGAGCTTTAAGAATCATTGCAGAAAAAAAAATAATTGCAGCACACTAGGACAGTATCATGGAAGGTGAGGAGTTGAGCTGGTGAAGTGCTGCTCTGAAAATGCCATGTAGTATGCAGGCTGGATGTGCACTGGGAAGTGTAACTTCTCCGCCCTAGATTGTTGTTTCTGCATGGGAAAGCAGAGAAAACATCAGTCAACAAAACTCCAGATTTTTTTTTCCCCATTTCCCTCTGGAACATCTTTCCTGTAGAGTGAATGCACCCAAAGACAGTTCAGCTCCTTGAATCAGATCCTAAAACTTAATTTCTTACTATTCTGAATTCTGTCTCATTTACAAGATCCTAAATAATTTATCAGATTCAATCTTTTCTGAATTCTCATGAAATTGATGGGGATTTAAATGAGCTCCTACCTTATTTGGTATTTATCTCTAGCATTTAATTCAGTATAAACTGTAACCGATAAACCTCTAATGCAAGATGATTTTAATTTGTTTAAAACACAGATTTCTTCCAGTCAGATCTCCAAATGCTCATCTCTAAAATGCAGGCTAAATAGTTGGTGTCCTGTAGTTTGCAAATATAACTAAGATCTTCTGTACATTTTGTTTGTTGCAATAAAACACTTCTATTCTATTCAGTAAAATATTGTTCATGTTCTGATGTTTACCTTAATCTTGTTAAAGTAGTAAAGATCATGAGTGCAGTAGGCTGCCAGACAAATTATCTTTTGGTTTAGTGTAGTTTGAATGTATGTGCATGTCTTACTAGTGAATAACTGCTTGTCAAAGTAAGTAAATATAGGATGCAGCTGAATTGCTTCATCTGTTTTCGAAGCTCCTTAACGAAACTAAATGACCCAGAAGTATCTTTATGGAAGCCATGATAAGAGCCTCTTCAACTCCTCTCAAAGCCAAGGAAAGGAGGTACAGTGGCTCCTTTGTTATTTCAGTTAGCACTGGATCCTCTTTTATGAAATCTAAGGAGATAATGTTTTCCCATAATTCTTTGCAACCTTAGCATTCACGATCACTCTTGATTGTTCTCATCCAGTCAAACAAAATGGGAATAATGTCAAATAGATGGTCAGAAAGATAAGCGTGAGCTGCCAGTCTCTCTAAAATGTGACTTTTTTTTTTTTTTAACGACAAGCCATGTTTATAAAATATTAACACTTGGACATTTCATTTGTGAAGTGGGTTTAATCTTTTCACAGCAAGTATCAGCTCAGCAAATGCTGGAGTTTTACAAATTCAACAGCATTTAGAATAGATTTAGAATACAGCAGGAGGTGTACCTTGTACCTTTTTTGTTCAAAAATACAACAAAATAGAAGTAAAAAATGCAGTCCTTATCCATTGGTAATGCATTTTGTTTGAAGAATGTGGTTAAATTATACATTTAATTTTACATGGAAGTTAGAATTTCTTTTACTAGCTGGAAAAAGTCCCTTGACATTCAAATTACACATGAGGCGGTCTGTTTTTCATCATTTAACCAATTCAGTATGTATATGTAGCAATGTGCGGATTTAAAACGTAGCTGTAGCTGCAATAATAATAAGCAAATAAAATGTATCTTTGAGTTTTGTCATATTACATCTTTCACACTTATGGCACCGTACAAGCTCTGACATGTGCTGAACATAAAGACAAGTTTCTGTTTTGTTTGAATGCATGGACTGTACCACTTGAATTGCTGAAGGTAGTTAGGTTGTCAGAATTGGGATATCACACTGGTTTTCTGCCTTGCAACTGGAAGAGGTTAAGTTTGAAGACTTTCCCAGTTCCATTTTCCGACTTTAGAGGTAAACAAGTAGACATCAGCACTTGTTCTACATTTACTCTGATCCAATTTAGTTCATACAGGTAGTTCTTAAAATTTTCTCCCTAGATATATTATACTATTTGCTGTTTGGAGTAAATAGCTGAACAATTCATCTTTCTGTCCATTTCTGCTGACACATAAAAGTATTTTAGTCTTGTATTTACCTTGAAAAGCACCGCCAGTGTTCCTTTTACCAGTTGGAAAACCTTGGCTGTAAAATTATTGATTTGGCACTGTTCTCTTTCCACCTTTCCTTGCGTTTAAGATACCATTTAATGATCCCGTTGACTGATAATTGAATAATTGGAGACTGATTGTTAAAGTTTAAAAATACAGCTTACTAATATTTTAGTCAAAAAAAATATAATCCTGTTATTTTGTATATTTTAGTTGGAAAGACTTAAGAGAACTATTTGTACTTGATGTATACATAGGCGGCCGCTTTTTCCTTATTGTTATTCCTATATAGTTGAGCATTTTGGAGGAAGTAGGTGCTGGTGGATTTTGCCCACAGGACTTGGGATAAAATTCTACTGCCTGTCTGAGCTATAGCTGGCCCAGCTCACTATAGAGATGTGAACAGAAAACATTTTAAAATGTTGGGGGTCTTTGGCATAGCTACCAGGAAACTCCTCGGAGCAGCTGTCACTGCGCCTCAGAGGCGCCTGGTTTTATTGTTCTGATCTATCGCCGTCTGTTGTTTTTGTCTTGCTAACAGGGGCATACTGCCTGTCAGTGCTGGATTATGACAACACCAAAGGCCTCAATGTTAAACATTACAAGATCAGGAAGCTGGACAGTGGAGGTTTTTACATCACCTCTCGCACGCAGTTCACCAGCTTACAGCAACTAGTCTTCCACTACCGCAGTGAGTATTCAGACAGTGCTGATAGTTGACACTTTTACAACACTGCTGTTCTTAATTTCACTTTGTCTTCTTTTCTTATTATTCAGAGCACTCAGATGGGTTGTGTCATGCTCTGACGGATGTGTGTCCAGTGGCCAAACCTCAGACGCAGGGCTTGGCCAGGGATGCCTGGGAGATTCCTCGAGAATCCCTCCGCTTGGATGTTAAACTGGGACAGGGCTGCTTTGGAGAAGTCTGGATGGGTAGAAATCTTTCATGTGCCATACTTTAAACCTACAAACAAGGAGTCATTAACTCGTTTTATGCCTGCCATGAATTAAATCCTTCCCTCCACCCCTCTGAGATTGGGTCGCATGGGTAGCAGGTCCAGGAGGGAAACCCAGACTTCCCATTCCTCAGAGAAATGCATCACATTTTCAAATGTGTTCCCAGACCAGAAGAGACATATATTCCCTTCACTGAGTTCTGGGCCAAGTTCCCTATGAGATATCCTTGGTAAACCTCCAAAGGGAGGCTCTCAGGAGGCAACCTGATGCCCAAACCACCTCAACTTACTACTTTTGATGCAGAGCTCCTTACTAGCTGACATCAGCCACTTGTGTTTAGGATCGTGTTCTTTCGGTCATTACCGTAGGTGATTGTTGGAATGTAAGTGGACCACTAAATCGACAGCTTTGCTTTTGGCCCAGCTCTTTCTTTACCATGCCAGACCAGAGCAGCATGGTCACATTACTGCAGAGGAGGCCCTAATCTGTCTCTCAATCTCCCGCTTCATCCTCTCAACACTTGCTAAGTTGACACCAAGATGCTTGAAGTTTTCATCTTGAGACAAGCTGGCTCCAACCCAAAGAGCACAATCATCCTAATTTAATTCAATGAAAAAAATCAACAGTTTCATTTATTCTCAAATCTTTAATGCAGCACATACTGGATAGTTCTTCAAAAAGCAAATGCTGTACCTCACTGAGTTGAAGTTCTTGTTTCTTTGACAGGTACATGGAACGGTACAACTCGGGTAGCCATTAAGACCTTGAAGCCAGGCACTATGTCTCCAGAGGCCTTTCTGCAGGAAGCCCAGGTCATGAAGAAGCTGAGGCATGAGAAGCTGGTCCAGCTGTACGCTGTAGTGTCTGAGGAGCCCATCTACATTGTGACAGAGTATATGAGTCAAGGTAACACAGGAAGGATTGCTCTACCTTATGCAGGCTATCAAGCCTTGAATCTCACATGGATGCAGATTATGTTTGTGACACTTGCGACTTGAAATAAGCAGTTTAAATGTATAATTGACTTTCAAATGAATATTTGTGCGGTTTTCAAGCATGCTGTGTTGTTGCTCTGCATTCACAGGTAGCTTACTGGACTTCCTTAAAGGGGATGCGGGAAAGATGCTTCGTCTGCCACAGCTGGTAGACATGGCTGCTCAGGTAAACCTCTAAACATTCATGCGGATTGACTGTGTTTAAATGGAAGGACTCTGTGTAAAGCCCCGATTATTCCTTCAGATTGCAGCTGGGATGGCCTACGTGGAGAGGATGAACTATGTTCACAGAGACCTGCGTGCTGCCAACATCCTGGTAGGAGACAACCTGGTGTGTAAGGTGGCCGACTTTGGTCTTGCAAGACTGATTGAAGACAACGAGTACACAGCAAGGCAGGGTAAGTCTTTACTTAATCGAGAGAATATTCGCAAATCGAGCTATATTCTACTTTGGTTGAAAATGAAAAATGCCATCAAAGAACTTAAATAATATTGTGGTGTTTATACATGTTTATCTTAATTTCCGTTATTTTAGGTGCCAAGTTTCCAATCAAGTGGACTGCACCAGAGGCAGCGCTGTACGGCCGTTTCACCATAAAGTCAGACGTCTGGTCCTTTGGGGTGCTACTCACAGAACTTGCAACCAAAGGCCGAGTTCCCTACCCAGGTTAAAGTTCTGCTTAATAACAAACTCTCATAGGCTTCATCCATCCATCTATCCATCCATCATTAGAGACCAATTTACTTAATAGTCATGTTTTTGCACTGTGGGATGAAGCCGGACTACCTGACGTGAGTACATGTATGCCCACAGAGAACATGCAAACTCCCAGTCTGGGATTGGAACCTAGGACCTTCTTGCTGCAAGGCAACAGTACTACCAACTGTCTAACTAACAATAACGGTTTACAAAAGAAGAACTGAATTGATTTTGATGTGGTTACACATGAACATTTCTCACAAATGTGGATGGTTCAGATTAACTAATTGAGCTCATGATATTTACTCTACAGTAAGACCACAAGATTTACCCAATTAATTAGTTGTACTTTTCCTTAAAAGTGACATCTTGTTTCTTGTTGCAGGTATGGTTAACCGAGAGGTGCTTGACCAGGTGGAGCGCGGCTATAGGATGCCTTGCCCAGCAGAGTGCCCCACTTCCTTGCATGACCTTATGCTTTCCTGCTGGAGGAAAGATCCCGAAGAGAGGCCAACATTCGAGTACCTGCAGGGCTTCCTAGAGGACTACTTCACCTCCACAGAACCCCAGTATCAGCCTGGGGAGAACCTATAGAACCGCGAACTGTACCAAACCTGAATGGGGAGTAGGGCCTCAGCACTGAATGATCTGCACTAACCGACCTCAGAGGAGGATCTGAGCCTGTGAAACTAATCTGTGAGGAACTTTTTCAGTGGAAACAAAACCGAGACCGAAAGCTGCAGAAGTCCCTCTGTGTGCCATACAGGAACTGCTACAGAACAACATGGAGAAACCGGTGTTCTGGAAGCAGTCCCAGCTGACCCGATTTCTCCTGCACAAGGAGGAGAATTCTTGCTGGTTATTCTCAGACTCAGGTCAAACTGAGAGACTGGAAGGTAAATGTTTCTGTGAGGTGCAGTGGATGTGGGAGGAACCAAATCAGGATACACAGACAGAATGAGTGCTTATAGAACAACTATCATGGTGAGGAGCACAAGGAAAGGAAAGAAACTTCAAATTAGTTTTGACCTGTTTAGTTAACTTGCCCTTTTTTCCTCCTCTGTTGCATCTCTTTAACATCATCTGCTACCTTCTCTGCCCACACAAGAGCACTGCTGCTGTGGCTCAGCTGCCAAAGGAAAGTTCTTCTTTATATCTGCTCTGCAGCACTTTCTCTCTCCAAATTTCAGTATCTCACCAGTTTTCTCAAGTGCTGCTTCTTTAAAGTGTCTCAGCTCTGAAACCCGACTCTGCCTCTTTATCTTTCAGCTTATTTGGACAACCTCTCTCCTGTGGTGAAATGTTTTTTGTGTTTAAAGGCAGATAAACTTGCTGTTTTTGCTCTTTTTTTTTTTTTTTTTCAGTAAAACACAGTTGGTAAAATCACAGTGCAGTGCCAGGAATGACAGACAGGTTCTGTGATGCTGCAATGAGTTAATTTCAACGTTACGTCTGAAGCCTTTTTCTCCTGTTTAACCATGTTGGATCCAAAACTCCATTAAAACGACTGTGATGCAGGTAGTGTCTGTCTGAATGTGTATTGTTTTGACTGACCTCCATTAGCTATAATATTTCTCTGATCAGCATCGTCGTAGGCGCGCTAAAGGGCATTTTTAACGGTATTCACAGCAAAAGTATCTAAGAAACATGAATTAGGTCATGTTCATCAAACAGTTATGTGACGTAGGCTGATTTATCTATCAGACCAGTCAAATTACTGGTAAATTTCAAACTCAAGATGAGGGATGAAGCCTCTTGTGTTCTGTGCCAAAATATTTCTCCCTTCTGATAATGTACATATATGCTGTTATGCTGACAGAACAACCTTATAACAAGTAACTGAGGAACCTTGCATCATTAATAAAATGGTCAACTTGGAACACCAGTAAACCTCTAATCAGATCAACCTAATACACTGTTTTACTTTAATTTGAGTTCATTTTGAAGCTTATTAGCATGCTTTTGTGCTTGTCTTTTCTTGACCATTGGTTGGTTTTTATTTATACTGTATATCCTTCTGTTCACTCAAGGTTCAAACTGAGACACGGGGTTCATTTACAGACCTATAAACCGGACATCGAATTCTCATTCTTTTTCTGGGTCACTCCCCTGCTGTACATATTCTAGATCTTTAAGTTTGGTTTTTGCACCCATCTTTCATGTTCACGAGTCAGGTTTGTATTCACACTAGAACAGAAGGAGCTGGTTTGATGTTTTGCAGTGTTGATATTAACCATGCAGCAATAAAATATGGAAGTCCACCAACAATCGCAAAACCATCCAAGTAATGGCTAATTTTAATGACCTGTCTGATTCTGGAACCACAGGGAAGCAGTGTGGGTATTACCGTATGATAATAATAAGGTCAGAGATGTAAATATTATCTTAATCAAATGACTGTGACGATCATGTTATGTTTTTGTGCAGATTTTTTTTTTTAATTTCACTTCCCTGTTGAAGTTTTTACATTGAAACACGCCTAAAACAGTGCTAAACTGATAGTGATATCTTACTGAAAACAGGGCGAAAATGTCTTTTTTTAATTTTGTTTTTGAAACTTCTGTTTCTGTATCCTACAAAGGACAATTCACAATTTGGCTTGAGATAAAAATACAAGAGCATTTTTGTCATCTGTGTTTTCCTTTTTTTAGAATGGAAATTACCCCATCTATGTGGACTCTGAGCCACCAAATAAGTCACTGAAGCATTGGGGAAGTAAGCAGGCTTATGGCAAGAGTGAGTAACTCTGAGGTCAGACCAGATTTTATGTGCCATATTTTAAAAAAGTGTCTCATTCTTCCCCTTTCTTCTTCATTTACTTCAATTGTTTATAAATCTATGCAGTTTCAGTCTTGCATTCCTGCAACTTTATTGCCATTTTGTTCTAAAGTCATGAACAATGAACAGTGTAAGCATTTTGTAAGGACTTCTTTCATCTTTTTGTTTTTATGTAATGGGATTGAAATAGGTATTGTACCACTTTATGTTGATCTTTAAATGTGCAATAAATTCTATTTGAAATGTGTTTTGATAAGGGTGTGTGCTGGTGTGTGTGTGTGTGCAGTCTCAAGACCTGTCTGTTTACAGTTGCCTCACAGCTCAAATGTTTAGAGGTTTTAACATGTCATGTGACAATCATCATTTCAGGGAACTGTGTGCATTGCAAAGAAGTAGGTAAAATATGTTCCTTTCCTTAAAGGGTTGAAATTTTTCAAAGAGAAGGTGTGAAGCACAGTATGAAGCAGTTGTGTTAAGCAATGTATGAGCAACTGATCTTCTGTTAGTTGGAAAGCCTAAAGTTTTTAGTTTCTGAGAAACCAGTTGAAGGTGGAAATACAGAGGTATCAGTGAGCATGTGACATGAAAGGATGAATCTCCTTTATACATAGTTTAAAAAATTAAAGCCATTATCTCAGATAATATGATAAAGGGCATAAAAACCCTTCTAATATGTGCCTCATATGAATAGAACAGCATTTTTATGCAAATTTTGAACCCTGTCCCTCAATTTAAAACTCATTCCTCTATGACCAAATGTGAAAATATTTTGGATTTAAAGCTTCTTTACATCCTTGTCCATTTTTAAAAAGTAAGCATCATTCAAAAGATTATCTGATGAACAAAAAGAATACATTTATATGTCTTGTAAGACTTATTCAGAGGTTGCAGGTAATGTCATGTGACGCACGCCAGCCAAAACATGCAGCTTGGGATAAACGTTTACAGGTTTGGGCATCAGAATCCAACTAAACATTGTCATTTTGAAGCTAAGATGATATTTAGCATATTGAATGTGATCCTGTAAGTCAGTGAGGTTATTGGAGCCAATTCATCTTTAGAGATGTGTACACATAACACATATGTGTAATAATAACTAATGGATCAAAACTGACTGAAATGGACATTTTAAATTTTAAAACAAAGGCCATGCAAGAGTTATACCATGGCAACAGGAAGAGCCCTAACTGTACTACTCATGTCATTTATTTAATTTAATTTAAATCTTAATTTAGTTCAAGCTGATCCATTTTAATATGAATTAAAAAATGCTATGTCACAAAAAAAGAAATGGGGCTTTTGGCTGTGATGTTTTATGCATACCTGCACAACATGGCTTTGTCTGCCAGCTTTTGGACCATTAACAACTTTATGGAAAGTAAAAGATGGAAGAAATGGTTATGTATTTAATTTCATCATATTTAAATCCTAAATACTATAAAAATCTAATGAGACTGAAAATAGTTAGACTGAAGGTGGCCATTTTATTCGATTTTTTTTCTGCCTCTCTATAGCCAAACTGTGATAAGAACAATGACACAACATATTTTTAATTAAATTGTCATTTCTATTAATTTCTTTTCAAAGCTGCCTTGCTTAATATATTTGAAGGACCGAAAGTGACAAATTAACGCCGTTGTTAGTGAGCCAATGTTTAACTGAGAGCAGATTTGTCCACATGGGGGCAGTATTTGTCAGTAGAAAGTATTTGCTGTTCAAGCAGCACCAGCTTGTGGGCCACCTGCTTCGTGGCAGCCTCTGCTTAAATGCACCAACCTTTGGGAGCCATGTAGGGACTACTAGAGTTACTGCAGCCAGATATGCATTTTTCAAAAATATATATATATATATTTGGAACTGTAAAATTCAAGATGTCAGGGTTAACTTTGTATCTTTTATTTGCTTAATGTCAAAGCCTGACTGCAGAGGGTAATTGATCACAGATGAATTCTTCTGATAATGACTTTAATCAGAGGCCATATTTAACCAACTGACAGCAGAAAGTTTGCCACTAATGGCAAAAAGTAGCTACTGCTTTGCTTTTTCCACTCTGCTGTGATTAACAGTAAATTCTTGATTGCATCGTTTTTAACACTTCACTGTCCACTTTAGTGCTGGGGTGTTTATATAGTGTCTGAGCCAAAAAGAGATTAACAGCTGATAACTTTTCCTCATCCCTCTGCGTGTGTATATTTTGCTTTTTCCCAGTTGTACATGTCTGTATCCATGAATGCAAAGGCATGCTTGAGCACATAAAGTATATCTGTGTGTGTGTGTGTAGCTGGCTGTTGCTTTTCCCATCTGCTGAGCTGCACTGAGAGTCATTTATCTCAGTTATCCAGACAGTGTCAGAGCTTCATCTGTGAAAAGAGTAAACACACTGACTCACACTTTTTAAGTGACTGCCACTGATACCAGACAAGAGAGCACAGCAGAATATACTGTGACTACACACTCACCCGCACACACATGGCTACATTTTCTCTTTGTTTTCATGTCATTAGAGTGACAGAAGCAAGGCAACCCCAGAGAGGAGGTGGAATATAGTCATGTTTTGTCATGTTCTTTTTTTCCTGCTAATGGTCCAAGTTGCTGTTTTGTTTCAAATGATCCCAAGTGAGTCCGCAGAACGTTGGTGCTTATGAAGATACCAGAGCTGCTTGCTGTTTAAAGTGTTTGAGCTTGCATATCTTTTTTGCAAGGAAATATAGGCCTTTAAAAATTCTGCTGCCTAGATGTGCAAAAACGTATCACAAAAGTCTTGCTATTCTGTTTGCGGAAAAAATATTGTGCCATTTTCTTCTCATCACTTTGTGTTGGTTTATAACATAGAAATACATTAAAGTTTATAGTTGTAATGAGACGATAAGAAAAAAAAAAATTTAAAAAATGTAAAAAAAATTGTTGATTATAATCCTACAAAATTAGTTCAATCAGAAATACCATCACTGAACAGATGATTATGTCAGGTAGAAAGTTGTGGTGAAAGAATAATAAAAGGGCTATTACTTTCTATTTAATTTTCCTCTTAAATGACTGACCAAGAAAAGTTTGGGTTAATACGACCGTCAGATAAACACACATGGTCACAAATGTTTTTCATTGGCAACAATTTCCTTAACTAGATACTCAGGGAAATGGGCAACAACTGGAGATGTGCTGCAAAGAGATAATAATACTAACCTTCACTGAACACCCATTTTACATGAATATATAAACAATGCCCCTCTGTTGTTCCTGTTTATGTACAAGCTAGTGCTGTCACTTGGAGCTCAGCTAACTGCAACTGTCAAGATCTTGAGCTGTTTTTGTTTTGATTTTCTTTTGTGTGTCTTTTGATCATCTTCTTGTTTTTATGTTCATCTTCAGTTCATTTTTTTGTGCTTTATTATTAGTAGGTGTCTGCTTTATTCCTTTGTGTTTTGCTTCCTATTATATTCTTATGTTCCCTGTACTTTTAGATGTATTCCTGTTAGATTTCTGTGAGATATTTCCCTTGGGTTTTCTTGTGTCTCAATTTAGCTTCTCCCATTTATTAGTCTCTCTCCATCAGCTCCCCTGTGTACCTTCTGCCATCAGCTGCTCCATGTTATCTCCTGAGTAACACGATTATCCAATGTCATTTTCCACACCTTCCTCAGTATATGTAAGCTCGCTCATTCTTATTTTCACCTGTATCCCCCCTTAAACACTTTCTGTTGTCATGCCCATTTCAATGCAAGTTTTCTCTGCCCATGTTCCTCGTCCTGTTCTGCTTGTGCTCTCCTGCTAGTTCTCAATAATTTTTTATCAAGAAATCCTCACTATGTTCATCCCTTGCTCCTGTCTGCTGTTTGGTCCACAAAACAATTCTTTTAAAACTCTAGCCATCCGTTTAAGACTCTCATTCTTCACTCCTTTAACTGTAGAGTAGTGACTCATGATGTTGGTGATGATCTTTTTATTGACTGTTTTTTAATTTATTTATTTTGGAAGACAAGTGTATTTAATTATCTCCATTTAATCCCATCAAATCCTTTTAAAAAGCTTCAAGAGGGCACCCAGCTCTAGAGAAGTATGAATGAACACTCATGAAACCTTTTTACTAAGACTGTTTGATCCCAGAGTTCACAGAATGAGGAAGCCTGTGAAAATCAATGATACAGTCATTTTCATTCACAGTTAATTGATAGTTGATATTAATAATGATAATCCCGCAATAACTACTATCTGCTATTATTTTTATGTATAATGGAGGAGATTTTGATCTTGAATTTAACTTTTTCCTTCAGAGGTGTCAGAATGAAGAAACTCAGTCATCTGCCTGAAAACACCTGATAACAAATGTCTGCTTTTTGTTAAATTTGAACCCACCATCATCAATTCGTTTTGCAGTTCTTCTCCGGTTTTATTTGCATTCTTCTGATCTTTACTAAGCTAATCTCTCTTCCTCTTTTTCCTGCTCTACCTTCTTGGTATTAGATGAGATATTCTTCATGTGAACCTGGAAGAGCACATGTTCTCCATCATCAACTAACTTCAAACCCCAGGTAGATCATTCAGCTACGTGTGTGAACAATCCCTGGAGTTTCTTTTGTGGACTTAATGACTCCCTCAGACTCTGCACAGCTTGTGAACAGTAACAGGATATTCTTCTTGATATCAGAGGATGAACAGGTGTGCAGATGGCCCCAAACTTTAATCAGTCTTCCTTTGTTGTTGAGCCGTTTGGAGCCCAACCTGCATTACAACCTTACACATGTTGCCTGCCAAGTTGCCATGGGTGTGGCAGAAAGATGTGCCCTGAAGTTATTTCTGATTACAGTTGACTTGGCAGGAGATTTTTACCCTCACGCTAAGCTCTGTCATGACAGTTATAGTCATGTTTGGATGGTTTTGATATGCATGAAAAACTCTGCAAACATCTTCAAGAGACCCTAAAATATTTCCCGCATTTCCTACTGTTTTGGATGCCGGACTGAGTAAAGGATTTAATCTCTCTTCAGTACTGAGTCAAACAAGTTTTTTGTGTTATCTGACACTCTTCCATACCTTTTTCACTGGATTCTCTTTGGAGGTTTAGAGCCCATGATGAACAAAAAATAGTCTCTCTCTCATTGAAATAATCTGTTTTTGTGGTTGCCAGGCAAATTTCTGTTGTTGATGCTATTTTTGCAGCACAGTTGTGTTACTATGGCTAACAGTAGGTGGATATGTTGTGCACTGCCTGCAATACATATTGTACTGTTGAATTCTTGTTACTTTGAATACTTCTGAGATTTAATCTGGTAAAAGATCAATCGTCCTACAGAATATAAACCATTTTTTGCAAAGAGTTAGAATGAAGAACTGTGTCACGTCAGTATTTTACTCTTGCAGTTTGTGGCTGCATAAAACCTAGTTGCAGTGAATGGAAGCAGCTAAAAGTCTCACATTGAAAGTTAGAAGAAAAAGATTATTGATTTATTTTTCATAAAGTGGTCAACGAGCATCATCAGATCATTATACTGATACAGAGGACCTGAAAAGCAAAAAATAGGATTAAATAAAATAATAAAAATAGGATGAAATAACACATTTTCTTAACTGAGAAACTTAATGCTTCCTCCTGACTGAAAGCCACACCTTGATGGTCTGGCTGCTAGAGCTATCTGTTGTTGCAATGACATTACTGTTGGGTATGTCTCATCCCTTAATGTTGTGTAAGTCCTTTAGTTGAAGCCAGGATTCTGCATGAGACTTGTATTCTTATAACAAGGCATGTTTGGATTGGAACTAGCTGCTGTATTTGGTGGACGAGAAAAAGTCTGCCTTCTTTGCAGCTCTGATTCACACCCAATTTTCCTGTATGATGTTCAAGTTAGAACAATTTGGTTTGGTGATAAAACAATCAGGTTTGTTAGAAGAAACAAACCTGATTGTTCCTAATTTCCCATGTTAGGTTTTGACCATTCCCCTCGGGTGGTCCTCAATGCAACATACTCCCCCAATGTAGGGTAATCTCCTGCCAGAGAAGATACCTTAACCCACACTTTTAATGACCAAAACTACTAACTGTTGGCCTCATAGCCTAATCATAAGACTGAAAGTGTGGTTTTCCATAAAAGTCAAAGACAAACTTCAATAAAGTTCAGAAACACTCAGCTATTTGGAAAACAAATTCTTATCTAATATTGTTATGAGCTATTTCTATAGCTCATAGGGACATAACAAAGAGTCTAACATGATCAATCCAGCAGTAAATGTAAATCCCACCTCTGTTAGGGACTGCACAAAGCATATTGTACTATCTTTTTTCTGCTTTCATTTCTTAACATCTCCAGTCAACTGCTCATAAATCGTCCTCTCCTCTGTCAACTCTCCCCCCTTCGCAGACACTTTGTCACATTAATCTTTCCCACTCACTCCTTTTCCCACCCTCACTTATCACCACGGAAAGACACTTTCCCTCCACCTGTATCTACTGTCTTTTTATATCTCCCTCTGTCTCCCTTCACTTCTTTCCTTACTCTATTTTAACTTCCTGCTCCCACTTCCATGCTTGGGGGCCTTTGTGAGTCTGTGATATGCTCCACACTTGTTACCTCTTCTATTATTCATCATCGTCTATTGTTCTATTAATTAAAAAGCCAGGATGTGATTGGTTCAGTCAACAGCAAGCCAGAAGTCTTGCAGCAGCAGACAAGCATCAGTACAGGTCAAGAAATGCATGGACTCAAAGTTTGGACCCTTATGATGCGTAGCATTTCACATTAAACCAAAATTTCTTCTAAATGTCATGACCTTTTTGTCATGAACTCAATCTGTAGAGATGTGTCTCCATGATCTATAATACATCATGCATCATGTAATACCTATGATAGCAGAGAATCTCTTTTCTTGATTTGACATGCAGGGAGTTATGAACACTCGTTAAGTCTGATAAGCTTGATATACATCCATTTTCTTTACCAGCTTATCCTTGCAGGAAGGGGCTGGGCCTATCTGCAAGGGTCATTGGGCGTAAGGCGTGGTGCACCCTGAACAGGTCACCAGTCTTTCACAGGGCAACATCGAGACACAGGACAGACAACCATGCACACACATATTTATACCTGAGTGCAATTAAGATTAACCAGTTAACCTATTAGTCATGTTTTTGGAATGTGGGATAAAGCAGTAGTTCTTGGTCAGAACCCACACATTCACAGGGAGAACTTGCAAACTCCATGCAGGATGACTCCAGGCTGGGAATAGAAAATAAAGGTTTGTCTTATCATCTTCCCAAAGACAGGGAAACGGCTTATTATATCAGCTAATTCTGAATACAATAAAATAAGATCAACTGTCATAAAAGATGGACAACATTGCTTTTTGAGTTTTTTTTTTCATGAAATCCACTATTTGTGGTAACACAGATCTCTCTCTCTGTAGTCAACAATTGCATAAATGAATATACTGCCTTCAGTAATAATGATAAACTCACTACAACCACAACCATGCAGCAGCTAGTCCTATAGAGACTTCTTCTGAAGATGAAAACGTATAACTCCAGGACAAAAACACACACATGCATGTACGTATATATAAAGAGACAGATGTCTGGATAAGACACAGCTGCATTCCTTTGGTTACACATAAACGATTGCATGTGGGACTGCTCAGAGCAAACACAAAAACACTCTGAACCTCAAACCAGATTTCATCACAGAAAATATATGTATACATATCAATATAAAATATATATAGATCACTATGTATCCATATATATATATATATATATATATATATATATATATATTATATATATATATACATACATATACTGTATATATATAGTAGGTCTCTGCTATAGATGGTTATTACAGGTTATTTTCTTACTGTTCATTTTCACAGATAAATCTTCTACCCACTGCTGATAATTTATAGGAGTCTACATACACATACACAAACATATATGTGGTGTACAGGGCATTTTTCAGCAGGAATATTTGTCTCTTTGGACATATATGACCAACACTAGATGAACAGGTAATTACTGCCACTAAACCTGGTAACTTTGATTATGAAAAACACTGTAACTCCTGTGTTTATGAAACCTTTTCACACCCAATCAGTTCCTCACAATGGAAGCTAAACATTAGATGCTTTCTGTCCAACATTTCCAAGATGTACGACATGTTCACCAAATGAGGCTCTGAACTCGTGAATGAGCAATTACTTTGTTTTCCAGGGTACCACAAAGATTTGGATTTTTGGTATCCAGCAGTATGTGCCAGGCTTTAGACCAAAAGAGTGGAAAGTTTGCCTCATGACATATTCCTTAAAGAAAAAAGAAATCTATCCTGTTAATAAGGAAATGAGCATCTGTATGTATAAAGTTTGGTAGTTGTTAACCCATTAGATTATTTGTCTCTACTATTTACTTGTGAGAAAAGCCCTAGAGCCACCTGAATATTTAGATCATTATGATTTAATAGAGTTTGTGTGTACTTAGAAGTAGAATCAGCTTTATTGATCATGTTCGTGCACACAAGCAGGAAGTTTGACTTCAGTTTCACAAGCTCACAGCATATAGAGATGAAATATAAATATGTAAACTTTAGAGGAGATAAAAAAATGAACGATATGTACATATAAATATATGTACAACCAATATTTCATTTTCTTTTTTGTACACATTATGCTTATTTTGTTTAACAGCAGAGTAGCAGAGTACTCAGGTTGTAAGGTGTTCATTGTGTTCATCAGACAGCCTGAGGGAACAAACTGTCTCTGTGTTGGCTGGTTTTTGCAAAAAGCGCTCTGTAGCGCCAACCTGAAGGTAGAAGTCTAAAAAGATTGTGTCCAGGATGTGTGGGGTCTGTAGAGATTTTAGTTGCCCGTTTTCTAACCCAAGACATTTAGAAGTCCAGGAAGGAGGGAAGGTCAGCCCTGATGATCCTCTCTGCAAACCTGATTGTTTGTTGCAGTCGGGCGCTGTCCTGTCTTGTGGCTGAGCCAAATCAGACTGTGTTGAATTTGCACAAGAAAGACAGAAGGGTGGTGTGGAAGATGATTGTGAAGGACCGAGCAGTAAAGGCATATCAGACACAGGAAAGTATATTCCAAGTGGGTCTTTATTTACCCAACAACCTTCAAAAGTAGCAAAGTTCCAAAATATAGCTTATTGGCCCGTAAAAGAGGTCAACTAAATATTACTCTTCTCAGAATGGGAACTCACAAACTGCTAACTAAGAAAACAAAATATACACAACATAACTCCAAAACTGACCTGCCGCAAAGTCACAGAAGGTTAACCTATATAGTGAATTGGCCAGATCATTCATACACCATAGGGGGGAAACAGAACTAAACATCACTACTACCCAAGTACCAAAAGATGTAAATTAACCTAAACACCCCTCTAGCTGACCGGCAAATAGTTGGTCCTGTTGAGCTGGCATTATGCTTTCTAAGTCCTCAGCTCTTGGCCACGCCTCTTTCCAAGACAGGAAGCAGCCGACTCCCCAAACCAGGTAACTCAAAAAAGAAAAACATAATCAGTAATAACAAATCACATTGTTCTATTATCTGTGTGTTCCATACTATTGTTGTTAGTTTAAGTAAGGAAATTAATGAATTACCTAACTAAAACACGTTTAATCTCAAAACAAAACAGACATGAGCTGAGTGTGTGAATTGACTTTACCAAAGTGGGGCTGAAGCCATCAGCTCCTGAGGAAGGTTGTACTTCTTAAGTTGCTGCAGAAAGTACAATGTCTGCTGGGCCTTCTTCTGAACAGTATCTATGTGTGAGGACTAGCTCTGGTCCCGAGAAAGGTGGTTCCTAGAAACTGTAAGTGATCCACAGTAAACAATGTTGTTGATGATAGTGGGGGGTGAGACGTTAGGGGTGTTCTGCAGAAGTGTACCGTCATCGCCCCAGTCTTGAGCAAGTTAAGCTTTAGATGGTTCTGACCGCAACAGTGGACCAGCCGATCCACCTCCTGTCTGTATGCAGACTCATCATTGTCCTGGATCAGTGGGATGACAATGGTATCATCTGCAAACTTCAGGAGTTTCACAGATGGGTCCGCTTCTCCGCTTGTCCGAGGTGTGGTCATTTGTGTAAAGAGAGAAGAGGAGTGGGGAGAGAACACATCACTGGGGAGCGCTGGTGCTGATGGTTCTTGTGAGGGAGAAGATGTTGCCCAGCATGAATTTGATGCAGTCTCTACTCCTATACACAGTAGCTGTCCATATATTAGCCCGTAACTGCACAGATGCTAGGGGAGCAACCTGAAGCAGCTGCCAGTCTGGTGCCAACGTTAACAGGGGCTACTTCAGTGCCATGTATTCTCCTGCAGTGCTACACTTGTTGCCATGTGTGTGTGTGTGTGAAAAGCATCCAAATGGAAGTACATGTGTAGTTCATACACATTCCTTCTGCCCGGCACATGAAGCACTCTGTCTGCTCTGACTGGTGGTTCGTGGAGAGGGAGGAAGACGGATGGAAGGATGTTTAAATGTGGAAGACTGAAGTATGTGCAGCATCACAGTAGGGGTGTGTATGCACAAGCTGTGTGCTGTCTGCTTGTCTGGTGTTTTTTCAGTATTTTAATACACAGCATACTGCTAAATGTATTCACACAGGTTTAGTGAGATAATTTAAGAAGCAGAATGTTCTGTTGGGTTTTGTTTAGTTCCAGGTATTTTTGTCTGAATTAAACGTTTCATTTTGCAAGATGCTCTGTATGTTTGTACTGCAGGTTAACCTACTTCTATGTCTGTTTCAATGTCTAAAGATGGACTTTTCTTGCACATTTTACACCATGACACAAGGCATTATTTTCTTCTGCACATTTTCCTTTGTCTGCTGCTGCTGCACTGAGTTTCATCTTTGTTTTGAAACTTCAGAGTTTTTTGACATGTTTTTCCTTCTCAGAAACAATTTTTATTTTTCACATTCATTACCGTGCCTGCTTAGCTCTGAATTTGGACTTTTCACTATCTACCATGTTTGATGCAAAATGAAAGATTGGTATTGAGAATGTTTTAGGTTTGTTGGCAAATTATAAACTCTAGCTGATGTAATGCATATATAAAACCACGCATATACATTGGTGTGAAAGGGTGTTTGTCCCCTTCCTATTTTTTTTTTTTTTGCATGTTTATCACACTTAAGTGTTTCAGATTATCAAACACATTTAAATATCAGTCAAAGACAACACAACTAAGCCCATAATGCAGTTGTTAGATGAAAGTTTTTATTATGAAGATGGAAAAAGTGACCGCCCCCTCCTTACCTGAATCCTATTAAGTTGAAGCGGATGCTGTGGCATGACCTTGAAAGGCCGTTCATGCTCAAAAACCCTCCAATGTTTCTGGATGACAACAATTCTGCAAAGATGAGCGGGCCAAAATTCCTCCACAGCGCTGCAAAAAAAATAATTGCAATTTATTCCATCCGATTGATTGCAGTTGTTGCTGCTAAGGGTGGCCCAACCAGTTATTAGGTTTAGGGGGGCAATCACTTTTTCACACAGGGCCATGTAGGTTTGGATTTGTTTTCTTCCTTAATAAGAAAATCCTCATTTTAAAACTGCATTTTGCGTTTACTTGTGTTGTCTTTGACTAATATTTAAATTTAAGTGTTACAAACATGCAAAAAAATAAGACATCAGGAAGTGTGCAAACACTTTTTCACACCACTATAGTTCTTCTTGTGTCGCCTCATAACATTGTCAAGGTTGCTGGAATCACATAAAACTACATGACAAACATTCACACGGTAATTACAGGCATCTCTACCTAGAACTAGAACTCTCTTAACTAACTAGAATTCTCTTGTCTCTCAGAAAACTAAAACATGTAATTTTTCCTGGCATGTAGGACAGAATCTAAGAGTAGTTTTCAACAGGAACAGATGGGCTTAAATATGGAGTGTGGAAAAGGCAGTAATTTTATAGAGCATGTGTACCTTACATCATTGCTTGATTTACATTTACTTTGATAATGATGGAGGGAAAATCTTGTTTTCTGTTACTTTATCAACTTTGTATGGTTCCAGTTAAAAGCAAGAAGCTTAGCACTAAAATCTTAAATATGGCTTGCTTGTTCTCACTAATCGACTGCATAAATCCTCAGAGAGACAAATCAAACCTGCCTTTCCGTCATTTCCTGAATGGACTAAATGGACCGAAGTGATCTAAAGAGAAAATTGCGAGCCAGGCAATTACACTGGTATTTTTCCAAATACTCTTTTTGTCCAGGAATGTCTTTCATGAACTCATTTCTCACTCCTGCAAGTGCTTTATGATTAAATAAACATATAAACAACATTTAAATAGTATATTGCTGTCTAGGAAAATTTTAGGCTCGTTTTAAGACAGTTGCCAGGCTTTTTCAACTAGAAATTCCATTCCTCATCTGCCTTAGAGATATAATGTAGCTCTTCATCATCTTTGTGTTTGGAGGGTGAGTTAATGGTTTTACTTCAACTGAGCATTAGACCCGATCACATTTCGACCAAGCATTTTTAAAACAAATATAAATATAAAACAGCAAACAAAATAAAAAAAAATCATAGAGAAATGCCAGAGAGCACAAACAAAAGCTTATAATAATATCAATGTGTGAAAAATGTGTCTTATTTATTTATTTTAGAGCCAAACGTTGAAAGATTATGGTAAATATGACTTATTTACACATAGTTGTAGTGGACTTGTGTTCTAAAATAAAATAACACATTTTTATCAAAGGTTTTAAACATTCAGCCTCTTTAGGCTTTAAACACAAGATAAGATGCTTCCAGGATTCAAGACAAAGTTGAGTTCGTTTTCACAAAAGCATGAATTGTAATTTCCAAAGAGATCAACTACACTTTCATAAAGTGGCAGCAGAACTTTTGAAGTTAAGACAGAGATGATGCAGCAATGACAGGATGTCTCTTAGGCACATAAGGAACAAAGTTTAAAAAAAAGGTTGTCGAGGCTTGAATTTAAAGTTATAACAGCAGCCTATGGAACTAACGAATATTGTAATAACGAACTCATCTACCTGGACATGCTGATTTCCAGGTAGATGAAATCGGGCAACTTTGTCATCCTTAGATTCTTCCCTTGAATCCCTTGAAGAATTTCAATGTCAGATTGCATGGATCGTTTTTAGCAAAAAGCAAACATTGATATTTCGTCCGACATTTTTCCAGTGATCGCTCACATTGCCTTTAAATGTTGACTATAACTAAGGGTGTATTCAGACCAGAAAAGTCCTTTGGTCCACTTGTTTGGTCCGGACCAAAACTGTTTGGTGTGGTTCTCTTTCACATTGTACTTTTTGCTAGTGAACCATACTGTAAACAAAGCCACGTGCATGACAATTGTTGCTCCCATTGGACATAAATGACCAGGGCAGGACAGAGCACAGACTCGGAAAAGGAGGAGATCGATCAAAGAAGTTATGCGTGCTGCATTTCTGTTCTGCATATTTGTGCAATTATTACAGCTGCAAAAATTACTGTCAGTGTCAAGAGCAGCTCATGGAACAGGGCCGGCGAATGCATGCTGCAAGCTGAAGGAGACAATGTGACCTGTGTGCCCTGACATATAGCATGCTGGCAGCAGCATTGCTAAGCAAAACATGGCAGATCAGGTAAGACTTCAGTGCATTCACTATTCACAACATTCACAACATACAGCACCTCGTTAAGTCTAAAAAGGCGTATGTTTCCTGTAGTTGGGTCGGATCAAGGCTGGTTCATATTCAAAACAGAAGCGAACTGCCCCATTTGGAAGCAGACCAAGACCACCTAAAAAGTGGGTCTCAGTCCAGTTGTTTGGTCCGGATCGGGGTTCGCATGAGTGTATTCTCACCTGGGGCCAAACGAACTCTGGTCCGTTTAAAGCAGGCCAAACATGGCCGGTGTGAATACACTCTAAAAACCTCTTAAAAGAATATGCTTCAGCTTCAGACTGATTAATCCACTTGAAAATTAACAACTACTCACGCTAGCATTACATGCGATTGCTGCTTTCACCATTCGTCCAACATGGAAGCAGAAAAATTTGATCTAACATCTTTACAAGCTATATAAACAGTGTTCTGGAGACCTGTTTTGTAACCTCTAAGTTTGTCTATTTTGCTGTAAATACAGATGAGGAACTTCACGTTTTTGCAGATTCTTCTATTTATAGGCAAAAACTACTAAAACTGATATAAATGTATATCAACAGCGCTATTACACAACACCAAAGTTGCTTACCCCTGTATTTTTGCTGGATTTGCTATGATCATCAATAGCACAGCTGGCTGTGCTATTGATGTCCCCACACACTGGCTGTATCACATCCACTCACACTCTTATACTAGGGTGTTTGAAATGCCCTGGGACAAATAGTAACATTCCACAAGGCTAAGCTACCTGGCCCAGCTATTATTAGACTGCATGCCTGACAGGACTGGGGGCCACGAAGAGTTGGGACGAGACCGAAAACAACTGTGGAGCTGATTAGTAGACATGTTGGAAACAGACAGAGGGCTAAAGAGCTCCTCGTCAGACATAGGAGAGTTAACATCACCTAAAGGAAGAACACATGAATGAAATGGGTGATTAAACAGGACAAAACAGAAAAAAAAAATCACAAAAGTCATATAAAGCAGGCATTTATTTACAAACAACTATTTTTTAAAGATAACCCAAAGTAATTACTGGATCTCAGTGCTGCTTTCGACACAGTTGACTAGTGGCAGGGATTTTCTGGTACTATGCTAAAATGGTTCAGATCTTATTAGTACTTGGCAGACCAATACTTCTTTGTCATTTTGCAATCATTCGTCTGAAAATACCAAGATCACATGTAGGGTTCCTCAGGGCTCCATTGTCGGGCCACTTTTATTCAACATCTGTTTGATCCTTGTAGCTCAAATTACGTGGTACTACAGTCTCTTTTACAATATCAATGCTAATGACATGTTATCCATGCTAATGACGTATAACTTTATATTTCTTTGACATTTGACCATAGACCCCTATAGTCACAAAGTCAGCCTGCCCAAAAATGTAAATAAGGGAATTTCTACCAGCTAAATGGATAAAAGACAAGTCTTTGTTTTTGGTCCCAAAAATGCAAGGTTAAAAATGGGCACTCAAGCATACTCTGTATGGTTAAAGACCACAGAGCATTAAAAAAACAAAATGGCATCATGGACTCAGGCCTGAATTTTACCAATCACATAAAACCCTGAATAAGCCAGAATAAAGCATGTCCTGTCCAAACAGCTCACAGAAAAACTGGTGAATGATTTTATTTCATATGTTAGGTCTTAGTAAAAAGGATAGTAAAGGAAAGTAAAAGGATAGGTTTTACAATCTAGTTGATGGTAAATATGGCACAGAATGGTCTAGGCTCTAAATACGTTTCAAAGTTGGTGGTCAGGTATAAACCATGTAGAACACTCAGGTCATTGGAGACCTGCTCTCTCAATGTTCCCAGGACCAGAACTAAACACTGGAAAGCAGCTGTTATTTTATATGCTTTTTAGCCCTGGAACCAACTCTCTGAGAATGGTATTTCATGTTTTTAATGACATTTTCTTCCTTATTCCTTATTTTTTCTGCAGAGCTGTTTGAAATACCATTTGTATGAATGGTACTATAAAAAACAAACTTCCCTTGCCTAAATGTCAATAAATGTCAAACACTAAATCTCAAAGCAACTACTTGGCTTCTTTTATTTGAAGCTGTTATCAATACATCTAATGTTGTTGCATTTATCTCCTGTTAGAAAACTGGAGTTAGATGTCAGAGTTGCAGTTTTGGCATTTAATTTTTGTTAAATGCAACCAGTTAAATTCTGTCCACCCCAATCCAGGATCTGCTTTCTGGTAATAATGATAACAGATGCAACAGCAATTTCAAAGACTGAGAACACTTGATCTGTTTCCAGATATTATTCATGAAGAAGTGGACTCCAAGATGACAATGCAAAAGAAAATTAATTTCTATAACTTCCGTTTCAGCAAACCTTATGTTACTGACTTAGAAACTTGAGCCATTGAATATTTTCTTTAAAGTATAACTTTCGCTCCTAAATAAATACCGATTTATGACTTCAGTTTAAGTTTCTCCTATATTTAAATCTCCTGGTGCACATCTTTTGTTATTTCTTCCATGAAACCCATATGTTTTACTCTTTGTTCAACTCCCTTTTTAAGAAGGCTGACAAAAAGTTGTGAAACTGTCTTGAAATTAGTGAAAAACAGCTTAAAAACAGCTTTTATCTTTGGTGTTAGTTTCAAGCTTCAAGCTTTTTCACCCTGTACTTTATAGACCTATAGAGTGAAACTTTACACGTAGTCACTCTTATGTCAGTCTAGGGATTAATAGAATAAATTAGGTCTTTGTGGATTCTATCTTAATATACCACATGCAAAACACTTTTTCCTGGTTTAACATTTCAGGAGTCTGGTTTGGATGCAGAAGAGACAAAACATGATGCACACAGAGAATCTTCAAACAAACACTAAAGCTGCAAAGTTGTTTTATAAGCAGAAATGAATTCAATTACAGTTTAATGTTGGTGCTTTCAGCTCTTTTGCTCCTACAACGCAGATTATTAAAGCAATAATAGTCTGTTGAATCCAGAAGTGCCAGTCATCAAACATGTGTTACATTTGACATGTGTGTGATAACATTTGCCTCACCAAGTTTCCTTCATGAAGCATCATGTAGCTGAAAATATATAACGGATAAAAATGCAATAAAAACCAAATGTGGATGCGAATTTCAATAGTGTGGAGACTGTCACGAGCACCGCATTGTACAGGTACAAATCTAACTAAATATTATAAAGTATGCTCACCCACAAATAAGGTACAAAAGGAAAATTGTCATAAAAAAGTGTTTGGTTCTGATCCAGCTTCGATGGACTGTAGGTATTACAAGCTTCAAATTTTGAACATAATTTGTTATAATCTGTTCTGATTCACAAATCAAATTGCAGGAGTACAGTGTAAACCAAAGCTTTGTGTAGGGGGTTCTGGTTGAAGCATGGTCCCCTTATTGGGATGGGAGCATGGATTGTTCTGTGCAACCTTATATTGATCCTTCTGGTAGTTCCAAAAGCTTCAGTCTCTCTGATGCCAATAAAAACCCAGCGCAACCAATTGCGTTTTACCAATTACTAAATAGATTCAATGTGTTTGTGAATAATGTCACTATTAAACAGCCATTCTATAGAAGCCCTAGAAAAGATAATAGCGAACAATATCCAGAAGACCAAGGAACACACAAAGTTGTGGAGAATCTCTCAAGACACTTATTAGTCATGTCCTTCACAATTCTGGTCCTTGAGAAGAGCGGCAAGAGGAAAGGAGTTGTTAAAACACAACATGGCAAACATTTAACAGACGGTGCTTTTGTTAGATATGACTAAAATTATTTGTGTTGGTCCAACACATAAATAGCTGAAAAACATACAATCAAGTTGTGGTTGTATGATTCAAGTGGTAAGGCATCCAGCTAAAAGTGTTGCAATAACTTGGAGCAGGCAGAACCCTGAAAGGCTGCACCACAGTACAGGCTAACTAAGGTCCACCTGCAAAGATTTCTTGCATGCTCAGAACAATAGAGGAACTCTTACTCTCTACCATGAGTAAAGGAGAGCTCTTTCCCTTAGAAGAGCTCACCAAGGTCCTACGAAGACCATTCACTTTCTGGGTGTTTTTACTTTTGTACTGCAGTGTTAAGCTGGTCAGCTTTTGACAAATGTGCAAATTCTCTTTTTTCTTTTTTATTCTGAAACATTTCAGCTTCGTGAGATACAAATCAGGAACAACAACCGTTCAATATATGCATGAAAAAAACTTTTCACCTATTTTTCTTCGTTATGTTCTTTAACATCTGCTGATATATCTTAGAAAATAAAAAAATGACTAAAAGATATTTAAAATATTTTAGGACTTTAGAAGTAGTTGACTATAATTATGTGGTATAAATAAATAATAATACATCACCCAAAAATGTTTTTTCTGGATAGCTTTCATTTTTTGTGCCGCATCTGCCCAGAAAAACACGAATCCAAGATGCTATAAGGGTGGTTTGAAGATAATCTACTGCCAGAAGAGCATGAGATCATCTCTGAATCAGCAAAGCTATGATCCATAATAACCACACATCACAGCCAGACAATGTTGTGTTTGGAGGACTACGTGAAGATACTTCACTCTCTGTTTCACAGGGCAAATTCTTGTCATATATTTTTACCCTTCTCTTCGCTTTCAGCCTTACATGGCCTCCTCTTCTTCCCCCCTGTAGGTCAAAGATCGGGTATATGGGAGAACAAGATAAAACCTTATGTGGGAGAGATCGTCAGATGGTTTTGTCAGAGAGGTCAACTGAGGAGGAAAGAAAGGGGGACAGTGGGTGAAAAGATGGTAACAGTGCAGGAGCAATCCAACAGATGTTTAGCTAAAGCTGATTCACATCTATTCTTTTTCACTTGCTAGTTTTGTTTTATTTTCCCTGATGAAACCTTATCTGCATCTTATCATTTTCCCTTTTCTCCTTTCAACTTTTTTCCTGTCTTTGTGTCTCCTTGTTTATTATTTATTATTTCACATCTATCCCATTTCTTCTAACATTTCTTCCTCTTTGCCCTCTTTTCTTCACAATTTTTTCTCTATATGTAGTTTTTCCTTTTCCTGTTAACCTTCATTTGTATTGTAGTATTTTCAGCCCTACATTGTCTCAGTACCATGCAAAAGTTTTAAACCATCCAATTTTTTTTTTCTTTACCTCAAAATATCCCGAGTTTATTTAGACTTTGGCTCCTTTTCACAGATTTTCTGACCATGACAGCAGATTATGCTATGTTTGCTTTAAACAATAAGAGTGGGCAAATGAAAGATAAAGAAAAGGCATTTTACGTAGATACATACTCACTAAATTAGAATATATGTTCCAATGAGGATTGTTCGTCAGATTAAAAGTACCTTTTGAACATAACAACCTTTAAGCAGGTATTAAACATACTTTTAATTTGGGCCCACTTTTCTGTATTAAAAAAGTTTTTTTATTGGTCTGATATAATATTTTAATTTAAAATGTTGTGTTTTCATTAGCTGTAAGCAGAAAATCAAAGACTTGAAAACATCAATCTGTGTGCAAGTAATCTATACCATGTTTCACTTAGTGAATTGAATTACTGAAATAAATTAACTTTTCAATAAAATTTGAATTAACTGAATATGACTGTATATAAGTTAAATCTCTAAGAAATAGATTAAAGCATCATTCTTCCATCTATCACCTACTGTATGCCAAGTTTATGCTAATTAATACCTCGCTTTTAAGTACCCTGTTGTTGCTAAATTATTTTTAGGTCTGTCAGTCAGTGTCGTGTTTTGTGTCTTTCAGAAATTTAACTAAAACAATGGGAACAAACTCTCTATTTGTGACAATGTGTCTTAAATCTTATCTTGTGAGTTTAAGAGCCTTTTTAATGCTGAACGATTCATAGGTGAAAATTACTTTACATAAAAAAACTACCAAATAAACATTACTCTGCAAATGCTCAATAGACACAAAATGTGTTAAAAAAAAAAGCATAGAATATCCTGAAGGTTCCACATGTTGATTAAAGCCACTTTAAAAAAAGAAGAAAGTGTTTGCAACCATTATGACATTATTGAAGTTTTATCCGGACCAAGATTGAGATTTTTTTTAACTGCTTCATGTTTCCTCATGTTTACAGTGATCCATTTTTAGGGTGTGCAGCTTCTCTGGTCTTCAAAGTACTTGTGGTAATTACAGCGGGAGCCTTGAGGCTTCTTGTATTCCCCTTTCATGTTACATTTGACAGCAGCATAATAAAACCCATGAAATTCTATCGTAGCCTTTGGTTTAGTGTGCTGGATTATCATTGGCCACCCATGTAAATGTTTTCTGAGTTTTCTGGAGGCATCTCTGAACATTTAGCTGCTTGGAACCAAGAGAAATAAATAATGAATCGAGATGTTTGGACAGAACGTATATGGGGAGCAAACATGTTTCTTGCTCCAAAATGTGTATTTTCTCATTATTATAGCCTTACTAACAACATCTACATATTCATAGATCAAACGGGTAAATGCTGGGACCAGCTTTCTTGTAGTGTTCACTGGATGTAGAGCTTGGAGCTCTTTCTGGATGAGTGTGGGGACAGGACTTGTGCTGAGGTGGACATAAATTCCCTCTCTGCCTGAAGCAAGCAAATGGAAATCATTATCTGTGATTGTATGGTTTGCCTGTTGGAGAAAAGCCCGACTGTCTCTGTGTATGACACACTGGACATCCCACCGGCTCACAGATGGTATTTGTGATAAAGCAATCAGCCTCAGGGATTTTAAAGGCCTCCCTGCACTGCCTAACAGTCTGAATGCCACAGTTAACAATCAGTGTCATGTGTGGAAGAGATTTATCTGTATTTATCCTGAATGCGGTGGCAAAGAGTCCCTGTCTAGCAGACAGTAACATCTACATGCCCGCATTCTACTGGGTCTAAAACAAAATAATTAGCTCAGACCTGCTGTTTGTCTGGGGATGTTTTCCACGCACTTTTGCTCCTGACCTATACTTTCTCCTACATCAACTTAATCTCACTTCTGTCCTCCCCCTCCTTATCTCATTCTCTCTTTGCTTTGATGTACCTTGTCAATATCATTCCTCCCTTTTCCGACACCCAACTCCAGACACCCTAGTTAGTCCAGATTATAGGGTGGAAGCCAAAAGGAATAGAGTTACAAAACAGTAATTTTCCTTTTGTTTTCATGAATAGTTATTCATATTTACTGTGATCATAGTTTCTGCTGAAACCCTGTTACTGAACCTACTCTTTGCCCAAACCCAGGTGCTTTTATGTTCCGTGTTATTGCACATATTTTTTCCATGGAAATGTTAGCCATGTTACTCATGATTTGCAAAACATACTATTCAAATATGCAGTTTCCAAAATGTTAACCATATAAAGTGTTGTCTGTGAAAAGCTGCAGCACAACCCAGAGAGGCAAATCTGTGTGTTTGAAGCATTGAGATCGAAGCCTGTAAAAGAGCTGAGTAACCCCAGATGTATACAAGAGTCATGCAGGAACAAAGAAGCATCGAGGCTGTGGCTAAAAGCTCCAAACTTAAACAGTCCACCAGAAGGCTGGAGGTTTTTTTTACTGCTCAGTGTTTTTACCGGAGTACTAATAAATGGCTGCTGCTCATTGAGTTTGCCATCAGGTGGGTTCTAGAACTGAGAAACAGGTGAGTCAGAGTAGTTATTGTTCAATCATATATCGTCATCTAGCCTACATCCTCAGGCCTTCTGTCTAAGAAACTGCATCAGGCAAAATATTAACTCTCTTAAAGCACGGATCTCTGCTAAAAAGGGCCAATGTTGTGTGAGTTTGAGCTCAGCTCTCTTAGGATATCAGGTTTAAAAGTTATTATTTAACTTTGAATGGAATAACTTTAGAGATGTGACCACAGTAGACTTATTGATATGCCTCTTAATTTGCAGCTTTGCTACAGAAAATTGCCCACATATTGATGAATAAAATGAAATTTTACAGTCTGAAACCCACCATGTTCTTGGAGATTATGGAAACGTGATTTGTAATTTCTGGCATTAAAAGCCTATATCTGATTAGTGCAGCCATGTGTACGAACACTGAACACATTTGTTACATCCAGATACGACATCCTCAAGTGAGCAAATATTGTGTAAATAAATTGTTGTCATAAGTGATGGCAGGAAATTTTTCAAGTACTTCCCCTTGTTACAGACCATCTGTAAGAATTATGATTATTGATTCATTAACATTTATCAAAATTATAAATAAAAATTATAATTCAGAAAAATTATTTTACTAACCAAAAATCATTTTTTTTACGAATAGAAATCATAGATGCACTGTGGTGTGGTGATTATGGGCTCAACGCACGTAATAATTACAATTAGTTAATTATCATTAATAATTCATAAATATTAACCAAAACCACGCTAAATGTCAATGTTTAACCAGCCTCTCCACCGCATGGTGGGGGAACTTTTACCTTATTTTGACAGATAAATCACTGTTGCACAAAATAAACACAAACGCTTATCTTTATATATATATATAGATAGATAGATAGATAGAGATATAGATAGATATAGAGATATAGAGATATAGATATAGATATATAGATATATAGATATATATAGATATATAGATATATAGATATATAGATAGATATAGATATAGATATAGATAGATATAGATATATAGATATATAGATATAGATAGATATATATGAACATTTATTGAAACCGTACAGCTACTACTACTACTCTGGTCCAAACTAACTAAACTAAACATGCACTATTCCACACAAAGAGTAAAATGACTACATAAAACTAATAATAAAAGGAAAACATATGCGCATTGGGTGTCTATAAAGATCAAACTACCAGTTTTATGGACAAGATGTGCAATTTGGGTTGACTAAGAAAGATAAGCCCTCCTGGTGTGCTAATGTCTCGATTTTCGGCGATCGGCTGGTAGATGGTGGGCTGCGCCCTTTGCCACTAGCAGCTAAATGCCCCAAATCTAGAACAAAGGGTCATACAACTCTGAAGCGGGAACTCAGTGGAAAAACTCCAGTAATAAAACTTGGACAAAGGAGTGGTCAGGACTGCAGCTTGTTTCGAATGAAAACCTTTCAAAGTTCAGCTTAAACTCCTGACTGATTGACAATCAGCAGAGTGAACGCATTCAACTTGAGCGCAACCATGGTTGCGCTTCCACAATATTTAAACAGCAAATCAAAACAGATCAGCATAAAACACTTTAATCAATATTGCATGCAACAAGTTAATACCTTGGATTAACTACTGGTGACACTAATTCATCTTAACCATGCCTCACGCTGCTCAAACCTCTAAATGCACCTATCCGATTTGATATAAAAAGAGCGAAATTACTTTGATGTTGATTTCTTCTCTTCACCGGCTTGATGATGGGTCGTAGTTCTGAAGGAAAAACGTGGGGGGAACCAGAGTTTCACGCGTCAGTGATCAACTCAAAAGTGGTAAACTTCTCATCCGTCCAAAACATGGAAAATATGAGGAACCGTTGAACGAACTATGCAGCCCAGTCGTTCTATCCGACCAAAATGGATGACCCCAACACATCTGATTGTCAAAGCCTCAAGTCACAAAAGTTAGAAATCATTCTCCTACAAATCAAAAAAAGTGGAAAAGACTGGAAGAACTTAATGTTGCTTTTTGAAGTTTTTTTTTTGTTGCTGTTTTGCAGTGGTTCTCAAAGTACCAACATACTGACAGACACATTAAAGTAGTGGTGCTGTCGGACTTTGTGGTGTTGCTGGCACTGCATGATGGTTTAAGGATGCATTTTGATTATGTATACATAGAAGTTAGACAATTCAAGTGGTTATGTCAATTTCCTACCAACCCTGACCCCAAAGTCCAAAATTGCTGCCTTGTATATAAAACTTGATATTAGCCGCAGTAAAAACTGTTTCTGACAATTTTTTACTCGTGAAATCTTTCATAAACAATACGATACAAGTTTGTTTAGTCAGCATGTTGTTGGAGAATTAGTACAAAATGCAGAGAAATACATCGTCATTGCCTATCGTAGCCTGCTCACTCTGAATATTTATTAGCCAAACCTACTTGTTTTCAAACTTTTAACTTGAATATAATTAAAATGAGTTTTATGTCATTCCTAAATCTAAGTTCCAACTTCAGGAGGAGAATTTTTTCTGGGTACCACTAAAGCCAGCCCAAGTACCACCAGGGGTACTTTTAGGATAGTTTAATATCCATGGTGTTGGGTGATTACAAAGACAGTAGGTATGAGCTATATAAAGAATTGACTTTAAACATAATGTGACCCTTCTTTTGTAACAATGTTTGCAGTGACAACAGGGTTACCACAAAGCTCTGTTATACTTTTTAAAGGAATTTCCAAAACCTTCTGCATCTCTTCTATTAATGCAAAGACTTGTAGAAGAACAAGTGAGTTTTCTTTTCTGACTGATACAATTGAGCCTTATCCCTCTGCAACTCCATAAAAATCTTTTTATCTTGAACCATCCCCCGCTTCAACTCGTCTACATGGTCCACTCAACCTCAACACCCTAATCTTGACCCCAGCTCAATCTGCCCCTCTTCCCCTAATCCTGACCTCCTGCTAATCCCCCTCTTGTCCTGCTGGCTGTGTCAGTATAACAAATGCCCGATCATTCTCGAACCCAGCACGCCATCGGTCAGTGATGGATGTGCACATCACAGCCACAGTTTACACAGTGTCCATTAATACAGTGCAGCCACCACAGATTCTTTCAGCCGAATCCCTTCGCTCAGCCTTTAATGCCATACGCAGTGGGGCTCCCTGCTGGGAACGACTCTTAAAACCTGATAGTAGAGTTGGTGGAAAGCCTCATCCATAAATGTCAACTTGTTCACTTACGGGCCCCCACTGCTAACACCAACAGCAGCCTCAGAGGGTTTTCAGTTCACCGCAGCACCACTTTATGAGGGTCTTACATGGAAAATCTTGGGTGTGAAATTGATGATGAATCATTGTCACTAAAGAATGCACCACAGACACGTAGAAAATCCTCTATTTTCCCACTTCTTTCTCATTAATGGCACTATTCATCTCTCCAGCAACAGTCCGTTAAACCTTGGGTGAAACAGGAATCCTGAGGCAGTAAAACACAAAGCCTCCCATCAATAATGCCCCACCTCTTCACAAACTGGCAGAATATTACACCGACTATCTATTTCACCCCATTCCAGACTCAGCACAATCCTTAAGCTGTTCAACCGGATGGTAACCTGAGCTCTGTCATGATATTGCTTGAACTCTCAGGACAGGATTCATGTTTGTCTAGCTGTGTGAGCGCAGAGTAGGAAGTAGTGGATTTAGGGACAGCTTCAGACACTAAACCCCAAGATCAGCCACCTGTGTGTTATCAAGGCCGGCCCAATAATCCTCTCTGCCCTGCATGTGCCCTCTCTGCATCCACACACACACCGCAACACACAGCAGATGTGCTTCTTGAACTTGCTGGTTTACTCCTCAACACACTCCAAGACTTCAGAAAAGCTTAGCCACTACAGATGTAAAATGTGTTCATCTGACCAATGAAAAAGGGGCAAAGAGTCTACCCTTTTATTCATCTAAAATGCAGGGAGTTATTATAAAAAGCAATCAAAATATTTCTCGTTTTTTTTAAAAACCTTCTCATCCTCCAGGCAGCAGTAAAAGAGAAACCCACTTTACTCCTGATGAGAGGGAATTTATCCACCGCATAATTTAACTTCACAGAGAGGAATGGGAGCAGGTGAGGACCTCATGATGCAAATCATGGGAATATGAGCTTGCCTGCACACTATAATTTCCTCATCAGGAAGAAAGACATGCTGTCACAAGAGCTGCTTCAATCCAAACCACATCTCAGCAGGTAATTAAACATCAGCCGTTCCCTCTCTTTAGCTCAACCTACAGCAGTCTTTTTAAACCCAGAAATATGAGAGCCAACATGTCAAGCCCACACTGTGCCACACAAACCACCTCAACACTTGATTTAATTTTTGTTCACTTGCTCTCCATTTGACCTGTTTTTGCTATTTGTTGCTACAGACATTTATAATTGAGGGCCACTTTACTGAAAACAGGGTAAACCTAGCCAACAAGGGAACCTATTCTTTGGAAGGACCACTAAATTTCTGGTGTAATCTAATTCCTGCATGCCTTCTGTCCCGTATCGTGGCTGCGTGTCTCCAAGGAACAACAGCAGAGTAAATAATGGCCAGGGGCTCAACCTCTGCTTGGCAGGTCGTTATTCCTTTACAGTAGAAAATCATAAAGAGGCTGAAGCAGTAAACACGTTTCATCCAACAGTGCTAAAGGCTACACTGATAAGAATTATGCCTGTACAAACCTGTCAGAAAGAGTTATTCTTTCAAAAGTTGAAATAGGATGTCTATTGTTTAAGTGAGGTTCAAAATATTCCACTAGGATGGCTGGACCAAATATCTATGCAGCATAAACCAGTTACAAGCGAGTGTGTTGCTATTTAAAATACATTTCAGATATTGAACGTCACTTTGAGGAGAGCAGCGTGGCTTTTGTTTGTGAATCTACTGAAGGCTTCAGGCTGTATCCCTTCAGGTGTTTTGTAAAGTATGTCGCAGGACTATAGGGTACTTGGGTCGCTTGGAAGGGCCTATGCAGTGCTATTATACCCAAAGTGAGAGCAGAGTCTGCATTCACGGCAAAGTCTAGCTGGTGGAAGCTGGACTCCCCATGTCACCGCTCCCATTTAAGGGGATTCGTGGACAGAAGATGTTGTCATTCGGAGTAGGGTGTCGGTCATGGGTCTCAACCAGAAAGAGGTCGATTGCCTCCTTCAGTTCGGAGGTCCATCATTGTCTTAAGTGGAGATGTTCAGGTATCTTGATGTATTGTTACTGACTGATGGTAGGATGAAGCAGGACATAGACGGACAGATTGGAGCTTTATCCGTAGAAGTCAATCCAGCATAAATACATCAGATACCTCTGATATTTAAATTTTCCACACTTCACATCAATATGTGCATATTTTGCACTCTAGCTTATAAATTGTTAACAGTCAGACACATTGCCTCCATTTTTCAGACTTATTTCATCAGCAGTGTTTCATTAATTGACATCCTGCAAAGAAAAAGCTCTATTCAACAACTACAGGGGTTGGACAATGAAACTGAAACACCTGTCATTTTAGTGTGGGAGGTTTCATGGCTAAATTGGACCAGCCTGGTAGCCAGTCTTCATTGATTGCACATTGCACCAGTAAGAGCAGAGTGTGAAGGTTCAATTAGCAGGGTAAGAGCACAGTTTTGCTCAAAATATTGAAATGCACACAACATTATGGGTAACATACCAGAGTTCAAAAGAGGACAAATTGTTGGTGCACGTCTTGCTGGCGCATCTGTGACCAAGACAGCAAGTCTTTGTGATGTATCAAGAGCCACAGTATCCAGGGTAATGTCAGCATACCACCAAGAAGGACGAACCACATCCAACAGGATTAACTGTGGACGCAAGAGGAAGCTGTCTGAAAGGGATGTTCAGGTGCTAACCCGGATTGTATCCAAAAAACATAAAACCACAGCTGCCCAAATCACGGCAGAATTAAATGTGCACCTCAACTCTCCTGTTTCCACCAGAACTGTCCGTCGGGAGCTCCACAGGGTCAATATACACGGCCGGGCTGCTATAGCCAAACCTTTGGTTACTCATGCCAATGCCAAACGTCGGTTTCAATGGTGCAAGGAGCGCAAATCTTGCTGTGGACAATGTGAAACATGTATTGTTCTCTGATGAGTCCACCTTTACTGTTTTCCCCACATCCGGGAGAGTTACGGTGTGGAGAAGCCCCAAAGAAGCGTACCACCCAGACTGTTGCATGCCCAGAGTGAAGCATAAGGGTGGATCAGTGATGGTTTGGGCTGCCATATAATGGCATTCCCTTGGCCCAATACTTGTGCTAGATGGGCACGTCACTGCCAAGGACTACCGAACCATTCTTGAGGACCATGTGCATCCAATGGTTCAAACATTGTATCCTGAAGGCGGTGCCGTGTATCAGGATGACACAATCCACCAATACACACAGCAAGACTGGTGAAAGATTGGTTTGATGAACATGAAAGTGAAGTTGAACATCTCCCATGGCCTGCACAGTCACCAGATCTAAATATTATTGAGCCACTTTGGGGTGTTTTGGAGGAGCGAGTCAGGAAACGTTTTCCTCCACCAGTATCACGTAGTGACCTGGCCACTATCCTGCAAGAAGAATGGCTTAAAATCCCTCTGACCACTGTGGAGGACTTGTATATATCATTCCCAAGACGAATTGACTCTGTATTGGCTGCAAAAGGAAGCCCTACACCATACTAATAAATTATTGTGGTCTAAAACCAGGTGTTTCAGTTTAATTGTCCAACCACTGTATATGTCTGATGGTTTTCAAACAGAAAAAACAATACTTTTAAAATCTATAAAGCAGTTGCTCGTGCTACTATTCTAACTTCCTGTAGCAGCTTAAAGTGCTGGAGTTTTAATGTTGGTTTGTTGGTCGTCAGAAAATATGGAAATTTGCTTTCAGATATGCCTTTTGTCTTTTTGCCTCTGTAACTCTGGTACTGCTTGCCCTTTTCTGTTTTCAGGAAAATCACAATGACAATTTTTTGGTTAACTTTTCCATCTTACACCTCTGAATAATGTGTGCAAAAATATCCTATCATCACATTGGACAATACTTTGTTTACTTTGCCAAGACTAGTTGGCAAAGCACTCAGGAACACTGCAACATGGACATTGAATCTTCAGTAATGGTCGGTAATTACTGTTCTGTTAGCAGACACATCTGCACAAATCAAGCTTTTTTTGGCAATAAACAGTATGACATCAATGTGATTAGATGTGCAGGATTGTAATAAAAATATGCTTATAATGGTCCACTTCTGTTACAAATTAATACAAAATGAAAAAGTTTTAGTGAGCAACCATTAAAATGTACTAATCCCATTATACTGTTGAAAAACACAAGTGTAGTTAAAAAAAGCTGTTGATATTAGAGTGACACAGATGTTCTGCTTTCATCTCCTTGCCCGTGTCCTCCTTCTCGTGCAAATATAAGACATATCCACAAAATCTTATTTGTCTGACAGATTCCAGTTTGTTCATGTAAATTATAAATCATCTTTAAATCCAGGGTTAATTGTGGAGTGCCACAGGGTTCAGTGCTTGGGCCAATTCTCTTTACTATATATATGCTTCCAATAGGTAAAATTATCAGGCAGCATAGGATAAATTTTCACTGTTACGCTGATGATACTCAGCTTTACTTATCCATAAATCCTGATGAACCCAACCAGTTAGATAGACTACAAGCATGTCTTGAAAACATAAAAACTTGGATGACTTTAAATTTTTTGCTTCTAAATTCAGACAAGACAGAAGTTGTTGTCGTTGGACCGGAGTCTTTAAAAAAGAAACTGCTTAGTCAATCACTTAACCTGGATGGCATTAAATTGACCTCCGGTAATAAAGTAAAAAACCTTGGTGTTATTTTTGACCAGGACATGTCATTTAAATCCCATATTAAACAGGTTTCTAGGGTTTCCTTCTTTTACCTCCGGAACATTGCCAAAATTAGAAATATCCTATACAGGAGTGACGCTGAAAAACTAGTCCATGCATTTGTTACTTCAAGGCTGGACTATTGTAATTCCAGAATAGAATTTAAAAGTCTCCTCCTCACATATAAAGCCCTTAATGATCTAGCTCCATCGTACATCAGAGATCTGATTGTTCCATATGTTCCTAACAGGGCACTTCGTTCTCAGACTGCAGGTTTACTGGTGGTTAACTAGAGAGATTATGCTTCTCCTATTTTAATTTCAGTTCAATTCAGTTTATTTATATAGCGCCAATTCACGACACATGTCGTCTCAAGGCACTTCACAAAAGTCAGGTACATGCATTACAATTAATCCGAATCATTGAACAGTGCAGTCAGATTCTGTTATTTATTCAAATTGGATAAAAAGTTTATCTATCTAAGGAAACCCAGCAGATTGCATCCAGTCAGTGACTTGCAGCATTCACTCCTCCCGGATGAGCATGTAGAGACAGTGGACAGTCACTGGTGTTGACTTTGCAGCAATCCCTCATACTGAGGATGCATGTAGCGACAGTGGAGAGGAAAATCTCCCTTTTAACAGGAAGAAACCTCCAGCAGAACCAGGCTCAGTGTGAGCGGCCATCTGCCACGACCGACTAGGGGTTAGAGAGAACAGAGCAGAGACACAAAGAGAACAAAGAAGCACTGATCCAGGAGTACTTTCTATGGGAAGAAAAAGTAAATGTTAATGGATGTAGCTCCTTTAGTCGTTTCACCTAGAAAGAAAGAACAGATAAACTCTGAGCTAGTTTTCAATGTTAGAGTCTAATGAGAGCACATAGAGTTCGTTACAGTAAAAGCTCAGTCAGTAGCTATGTCTAGGAGAGAGAAAGGGTTAAACACTGAAAGACAGGGCAATGTGGATCATCGGTAGAGGGTAAGCATTAAGTTGTTGCCAGCAGAAGCTCGGACGATGCCCCTCTCCAGAAAGGTGTTACAGGTAGACACAAAGTCAGGCCAGGTGTAGCTTCTAGGAAGAGAAAAGAGAGAGAACAAAGTTAAAAGCTGAAATAACAGCAAATAATGCAAACTGAAGAGTAGTGTGAGAATGTAGCGAAGAGGGTGAAAGTGGTCATTATGTCCTCCAGCAGCCTAAGCCTATAGCAGCATAACTACAGAGATAGTTCAGGATAACCTAAGCCACTCTAACTATAAGTTTTATCAAAAAGGAAAGTTTTAAGCCTAGCGTTAAAAGTAGACAGTTTGTCCATGTAAAGCCCACTGATGGCCATTGTTATACTAAAAACCACAACGATTGGGATACCTCTCTCTGTCAGATTGACCATAACCATTGGAAAAGAGAGGGGGTCATACAGGTAGCAGAAATGGAGGGTGTGTTTGCACCTCAACCATAACTGAGCCGGTTTAGGCTAAACCTGACTCCCCCTTACTCCATCCAACAAGGGGAGAAGAAACGGAGGTAAAAATATAGGAAGATAGCTCAGGATATAAACTCTAGCCACTCTAACTATAAAACTTTATCAAAAAAAGGATAAGTTTTTAGCCTAGCCCCCCAACTACCCCTTAAAAAGTAGAACAGGGTGGTCCGCGGCCTCACGGACTAAAACTGGAAGCTGGTTCCCACAGGAGAGGAGCCTGATAACTAAAGGACCTGCCTCCCATCTACTTCTAGAGACTCTAGGAAACCCACCAGTAAACCTGCATCCTGAGAACGAAGTGCTCTGTTAGGAACATATCGGAACAATCAGATCTCTGATGTATGATGGAGCTAAATCATTAAGGGCTTTATATGTGAGGAGGAAGATGTTTAAATCTACTATCTAAATTAACAGGGAGCCAATGAAGGGAAGCTAAAGTAGGGGAAATATGATCTCTCTTTTTAATTTTTAATCAGAAACTCTTGCTGCAGCATTTGAATGAGCTGAAGGCTGTTAACTGCATTTTGGGACATCCTGATAGTAAAGAATTACAATAGTCCAGCCTTGTTCCGGAGATAAAAGAAGGAAATCCTGGAAACCTGATTAATATGGGATTTAAATGACATCTCCTGGTCAAAAATAACACCAAGGTTTTTTTACTTTATTATCGGAGGTCAATTTAATGCCATCAGGTTAAGTGATTGACTAAGCAGTTTCTTTTTATAAAGACTCCGGTCCAAAGATGACAACTTCTGTCTTGTCTGAATTAGAAGCAGAACTAAATTTAAATTCATCCAAGTTTTTATGTCTTTTCAAGACATGCTTGTAGTCTATCTAACTGGTTGGTCTCATCAGGATTTATGAATAAGTAAAGCTGAGTGTCATCAGCGTAACAGTGAAAATGTATTTCTATGCTGCCTGATAATTTTACCTATTGGAAGCATATATATAGTAAAGAGATTGGCCCAAGTACTAGAACCCTGTGGTACTCCACAATTAACCCTGGAGTTTAAAGATGATTTATCATTTACATGAACAAACTGGAATCTGTCAGACAAATAAGATTTGAACCAGCCTAGTGCTGTTCCCCTGATCCCTACAGCATATTCCAGCCTTTCTAAGAGAATATTATGATCGACTGGTTCAAATGCAGCACTGAGATCTAACAGAACCAGTACACAGACACAAGTCCATTATCTGAGCGAATAAGAATATCATTAGTGACTTTCAGCAGAGCTGTTTCAGTGCTATGATGGAGCTCTGAACCTGACTGAAACTCTTCAAACAAGGTCATTTTGCTGTGTAAATGCTCACACATTTTGATTAGCAACTGTAATTTTCTCAAGAATATTAAAGATAAGAATGGAAGATTGGATATCGGTCTGTAATTTATTAAGTCCTCTCGATCAAGCGAGGTTTTCTTAAGCAAAGGTTTAATTACAGCTACCCCTTAAAAGCTTTGTGGTACATACCCATTTACTAAAGATAAATTAATCATAATCTAAATAGGGCTGGTAATCAGAGGGAACACTTCCTTAAATAATTGTGGTTGGGATTGTGGTGGTCTAACATACAAGTTTTAAGGTTTAGATGAAAGCTAATATTTCTGATAACATCAGGAAGCTCCACAGGATCAAAACAGTCCGAAACACAGATCAGGTTCTACAGTTATTTTCCAATGTTGTCTCCTTTGTTGAGGATGAAGTAATCATCTCTGGGACTGTGTCAAAGATTTTCTTCTTATATAGAATCATTTTTATTTTGAAGAATTCCACTATAAAATTCATGACTGTGCTGAGAGCCAGGGAATGGATGCTCAACAGAGCTATGACTCTGTGTAAGTTTAGCAACTTGTACTAAAGAGAAACCTATGATTATTCTTGTTCTCTTCTATTAAGGGATGAGAAATAAGCTGTTTCTAGCTTGGTGAGTGTCTTGTTTTAATACAACAGTAGGCTGTTTTTCCAGATTAAGTAGGAATCCTCTAGGTGTGTTAGAGTGCCATTTTTCGCTCCACATTTTCTAACATTGTGCTTTAAAGTACGCAGCTCTGAATTAAACCAGGGAGCTAGCCTCCTATGAATAATTCCCTTCTTTTTCAGGGGGCTGCATTGTCTAATGCACCACGCAATGATGAATAACACTATGAACAAGAGAAATCAATTTTGTGGCAGGGAAGAAACAAAATTATTGCCCTCCACTGTGTTTTTTCTGTGATAATGAAGCAAATTAAAAGTGGAACAGATTCTTTAAAGTTTGTTACAGCATCGTCTGATAATGATCTACTATAATGAAATTTTCTTTCAGGTGTGGAGTACTCGGTTAAATTAAACTCAAAGGTTTCTTAAAAATTGTCAGACAGCACAGGGTTTGTGAGAAAAATATTGTTATGTCTTTACACTCAATGCCATATGTCAGCACAAGGTCCAGAGAATGAAGACAAAGGTTGGGTAGGTTGTTAATGTTTTGAGTAAAGCCAATTGAGTCTAAGATACCATTAAAGGCTATATTTAAGCTATCACTTTCAGTGTCAACATGAATGTTAAAATCCCCCACTATAATAACTTTATCTGTATTTAACACTAAATCAGATAAAAGGGTCTGAAAACTGATCTAAAAATTGAGAGTAAGGGCCTTGGTGGACGGTACAAAACAACAAACAGAAGTGGTTTTATTTGCTTTGCAATTTGGATGAGGAAAACTAAGGATTAAATATTCAAAAGATTTGTAGCTATTGATTGGTCTGGGACTAGTCAATAAATTGGACTGAAAGGATGGTTGCTACTCCTCCTCCTCGCCCAGTATTTCGAGGAATTTGAAAAATTTAAATAATTAGTAGGAGTTGACTCATTTATATATAACATAATCCTCTTGCTGCAGCCAGGTTTCTGTGAGACAAAATAAATCAATCTGATTGTCACAAATCAGGTCACTAACTAGCAAAGTATTTGAAGAGAGAGATCTTATGTTCAGTAAGCCACATTTAATTGTTTTATATTTTAATTTTTAGTCTGAGTGATTTGTGTTTATTTTTATTAGATTTCCTGATTTCCTCTTTTTAGATAATTTTTTAATCTATTCAATTTTTTGGCCGTGGGCGAGACACTGTCTTAATAAGGGTAATGTGGGATGGGTAGCAGTACAGAAGCTGCCGAGAGGGAGTATTAAACTACGATCCTGCTTCCTGGTCTGAACCCTGGTTGTCAGAGGTTTTGGAGAACTAATAAATTCGGCGCAGATTCCTAGAAAGAAGAGCTGCTCCATCCAAAGTGGATGGATGCCGTCTCTCCGGATCAGACCTGTTTTCCCCAAAATGTTTGCAATTATCAATGTAGCCCACATCGTTTTCTGGACACCACCTAGACAGCCAGCGGCTTGAATGACAGCATGCGGCTAAACATGTCATCACTGGTTTTAAATCGGGGAGGACCCAGAGAAAATTACAGAGTCCGACATTGTTTTTGGCAAACTTACACACCGAAGCAAACCTAACTTTAGTGACCTCCGATTGGACGTAACGGGTGTCATTGCCGCCAGCATGAATTACAATCTCACTGTATTTACGCTTATCCTTAGCCAGCAGTTTCAGGTAGGATTTGATGTCGCCCGTTCTGGCCCCTGGCAGACATTTGATTATGGTCGCTGGTGTCTCTAGTGCCACGTTTCTGACTATGGAGCTTCCAATTACCAGAGTTGGCTTCTCAGCTGAGCGGGGAAAATCTATTAGAAACGCAGATGGGTTGGTGGTGACCTGCGGGCTGAGATCTAGGACTATGCTTCCTACGTTCCTACACCCAGCCGGCCTGAGAACCCGGCTGCGCGGGCTCTGCCGGAGGGCTGCTACGGGGACATACCCTCGGTGGCTCCGCACTGGCTAAGGGGCCTCGGCTATCTGCTGGTTTTTCAACAGCGCGGAGCCGGGCCTCCAAATCCGACACCCTCGCCTCCAAAGCTACAAAAATGCTACATTTATTGCACGTACCATTATCCAAAAAAAGGAGGCAGAGGAGTTAACTGAAAATTCTGACACAGAGAGCAAGGAGAGAGGAGACTCAGAGAGAGAAACAGCAGAACGGGTAGCCATGGTGGAGCTAACGCTAAGCTAGCGACCCCTTACCACTACTAGAAAAAAACGTGTAAAACACGGAGAGTCCCCAAACGTTAAATACAGCAATAGAAAGTATGTGTTTTAACGTGCTTATGTATTATAACAAGTAAGAGATATCACAGTAGAGAGAAATTAGATCAAACAAGAGAGCCTTCACACACCAAACAATCCACCAAGTGCAAAACAGGAAGTGACGAATATGCCTTACCACGCCTCCTCTTTTAGCTTCCAATCATTGGCTCCCTGATAAATCCAGAATAGAATTGGCACTATATTAATAAACTGAATTGCACTCACTGGCACTGAACTGCACTTTGGTGCAGTTGGTAGCACTGTTGCCTTGCAGCAAGAAAGTCCTGGGTTCGACTCCTGGCCAGTCTTTCTGCATGGAGTTTACATGTTCTCCCCGTGCATGCCTGGGTTCTTTCCGGGTACTCCTGATTTCTCAATCAAAAACATGACTGTTAGGTTAAATGGTTTCTCTAAATTGCCCTTAGGCACAAATGAGTGTGTGCATGGTTGTTTGTCCTGTGTGTGTCTGTGTTGGCCTGCAATGGACTGGCGACCTGTCCAGGGTGTACCCCGCGTCCCGCCCATAGACTGCTAAAGATAGGCACCAGCTTCCCCACGACCCACTATGGAAGAAGCGTTATAGAAAATGACTGACTGACTGACTGAAATTACCCCTCCAGATCAGTGGAGGGGGTGTTTGGAAGGAGGGAGGGGGTGAAGCAGGTGGAGAGGAATAGCGTGACCTTCTTTGATCCCCTCTGAAGGTCTTTCTCATTCCCACTCCTCCCTCTCCACTCCTTTTCCACCTCTCCCATGCACATTCTGCCCTGCCAAGCACCTGTCTGCAGGTATGAATTTAGAGAGAGAGGGAGTCAATCTGCACACACTGTCTCCTTTCACCTGCCTGTCCCCTAAGCTTATCTCTCCAACCCTAGCTGCCTCTCACCACATCTGTCAGCATCAGTATCTCCAACTAAATTGCAGACTTCGAGTGGCACAAAATGGAGGCAATGATGATTACAATCAGACAAGATTTCTACAATCCTAAGGTGTTTTAAGCAAACGCATGCTGTTTTCAAAGGGGGACAAGTCAAAGCTTGATCAGGCTACAGCTGCCCAGTTTTTTTTTTTACTGTGACCCTCTCTGCTTAAAAATTCAATAAAAGAGTAAGACAACAATCTCTGGGTAGTTTATCTCATTCTGAATACAAAGAAAAGCCAAAGGATGGAGAGGGTTTGTTTTTACAAACTAAGAAGACAAACCCAGTGCTGTCAAGCTGATTAAGTATTGTTTGTTGAGGTTGAGAAAGAAATGAAAGTTAAAAGAATAGTTTAAACAGTAGAGTCCACATTAAAGCTCACAAAGCATGTCAGTTTTATTCTTTGATTGCAGTGGATGGTATTTAATTAGAGGCATGTCTGTCAAGTGTTCAAACTGCTCCACATTGAGGTCTTGGGACACAATGTTAAGATGACATGGGAAAATTAGTTCAAGGAGCTAATTGGTCTGTTGCCCTGTTTTGCAAAAACCTGCTAATGAATCAATCACCTAAATTAGCTACGTTCAAGCAAGGAAACTTCCAAAAGACAGAGGATTGCAGCTGTCGATGAGTGAAACTGCTCAACAATGTTTAAACCAAACTGATTTTTTTGCCCAAGGAGTCAAACTTTGGTGCACTTGTTTTGATTGTTTTGTGAAACAAAAACACACATTCTTTGTACAACTGTAAGGAACTGGGCTCATAATGGGAAAAATGCCGTTGTGCAAAAAAACAAACAAAAAAATATTGAAAGTCTTTTGGCAAGCCTGTACTTAAAAATATTACAAGCGGTTGTGTTACTTGGAATAAAAATATAAAGCAATTTAAATGACTTTATCTCAGACGGATATAGTGTTGATTTACTATTTCTGACAAATATATGTTCAGTAGCTTAAATCCTCTTTATTAAAAAGAGGAAACATTGCAGTTTAGTTCATCTTTGATTTTATTATGCTGTAATTTCTTTAGGTAGATATACGCCTGTTAAATGCCTTTTATGAAAACCAGCTGAACACTTGTTGCTTTATGGATAAAAAAACAGAATCTAAAGCAGGACACCATCATGAAACGCCTGCTGTTGCCCTCAGAGGTGCTATCTGTGGTTGGGATCAGCTCTCACCTCAGCCGGCCTCTTCGTGTCTTTCTCTAATCTCTCAAACTGAGACCAGCAGACCTTGCAAAGACCCCCAGTGGAATGTGACAAGTCATAAGACCGCCATCACTGCATCTCTCCCTCCCTCTTCCACCTTTTCTCCCCCATATTCATGCACAGACAAGAAACCAGCTATAAACTGAAGGATATCAGGCACCATAGGGCCTGACCCCAGTTACCTAAAATATTAGGGTCAGCCACTATTGTGTGATTGACCCAGGTATACATGGATTCTCAACAGATACTATAGTAGCAGCTAGCTGCAAAAGCTAGACAACACAATTCAAGCAAACATTCGATTCAAGATGTGGCCTATTTGTAATTTCTAAATGTGTGCTGCATGTGTAACACGACAATGTTCCTCTGCTGGTTTGTGGGAGGCTGATGCTGAAAATATGTGATGATTACGTTGTGTATTGATCATAAATAAACAGTGGCAGAGAACAGGTGGTGTCAACATGTCGACTTAGGTCGTTTAAGGTGTACCTCTGTCTGTGGATGTAATCCAACATGATCTTTACATGTCAGCCTCTCATTTACAGCTTGAGATCAAATCTCATCTGCCAGCTAAGGTCAAGTAAAATAATATGTGGGCAGATTTGGAGGGCAGCTTTGATGGATCCAAACGACAGATGACGGCATCCAAGGCATGGGGAGTATTTGTCTTTTTTTAAGGTGTTTCCTTTCTATGGGTCTGCACATTCCCCCTACTACAGGAGATCTATCATCTGGGTCAGATTACAAAGCGGTGGGGATCCTCGGTCAATTCTGGCTGATGGATGAAAAAAAGATCCAAAATGGCAGCTATGTCAATAACAGACACAGCCTGTGCTGACATATGCCAGGCTCAAACCTTCACCCTCTCACCCCATTAGCTCCATTTTGTTCACTATACCAACCAGATGTGACTTCACTTCTGTCACAGACACGACCCCTCACCCTCACCTGGGTTTGGGTCAATCATTTGGTTTAAAAATAAGAACTTTAACTTTTGGTAACACTTGCTAAACAAGCCCCTTGCAGAGCAGCAGCAAGCTAAAGGTAATAATAGAGTTATTAGATTATTTTTACAAAAACACATTTATCTGAATTATTGAAAAGCTGTCACACAATATGGTTGTCTACTCAGGAGTATGTTGACATAGAGCGCAGCGTGTCTGAGCAATGAAGCACAAATAAAGAAAACATTACTTGGTATAAATTAAAACATATGTACTCCGTGCACAGACCTAAAGCTTAAAATAATAATGAAAAAAACTGTGTTTATTTCACAGGGGTTTCACTCCAGTTAAGATATGGTGATTATACATTAAAGAACAATGAAGCTGGTGCTCTGCTGGGAACATTTCAAAGGGGATGGTTGCAATTTTATGGTTGCACATTCTTGTATAAGAGAAAGATGTCTTTCATCTCTCCTACAGTTAAAATGGAAAAAACATAACTTGAGACATGCCACAAACCAAGAGATTATCAAACACTTAAAAAGCAAAAATATCATTGTCCTCGTTTAATGTGTGCACATGGTGCTAGACATTTTGTTTCACATATAATTTAGCAGTAGCAACACATCCAAATTACAGATGTATTTATTGATGCTGTTTAGTACTTATAAAATAAACAGTTTAATTAAAGAAAGAAATATTTCTGTTAGTGTTGCTTTAGTAAGTTTTGAATTAAATTACAAGCCATCCATATGGAAATGGATTCATGAATAATATTTAGAGTTATTTCCAGAACTGGTTTCACAACTGATTTCCATATAAAAATCCAACAATCACAGCTAATGACTGAGAATGTGATGCTTACGATGCACACCTGCTTTGTAGAGTTTCTCTGAAACTTAAAGAAGAGTTTAAAATTCACAGTGTTGTGCTACTTCAGAAAGGGGTTCTCTGTTTTTCCCATAGCATTGTCATCTTATTTTCTATTTCCCTGGGCTTAATGATCTGCAGATAAAAGTTCAATGTGCTGTACACAGTCCCCGAATGCCCCCAATCACTCAAATAATACTAGCTGAATTAATCAGAAAGAAGTCTAGAGCTCATCAGATGGGACTGCTTTGACTATCAGCATCCTGACGTAAGTGGATTTTCAGCAGTGCAGACGGAGCGTCTGCAAAGCATAGGATTATGTACTGTTATTATTGTCTCAATGTTGTGACAGTTGAGGAGCATGTGAGTAAGTTTTATGGCAATGGTGCATGTATACATTATATTGCCAAAAGTATTTGTCAATATTAATCTATAAGGTAGGGGCTGCACGGTGGAGCAGTTGGTAGCACTGTTACCTTGCAACAAGAAGGTCCTGGGTTCGACACCCAGCCGGGGGTCTTTCTGCATGGAGTTTGCATGGTTTCTCTGGGTACTCCAGCTTCGTCCCACAGCCCAAAAACATGACTGACAGGTTAACTGGTCTCTCTACATTGCCCTTAGGTGTGTGTGTGAGTGAGTGTGTGTGCATGGTTGTTTGTCCAGTCTGTGTTGCCCTGCGATGGACTGGCGACCTGTCCAGAGTGTACTCTGCCTCCCGCCCATAGACTGCTGGAAATAGGAAGAAGCGGTATAGAAAATGACTGACTGATCTATAAGGTCCAATTTGTTGATGGACCCACTGTTGCCAACAACAGCACTTTAACTATTCTGTAAACATCTTCCACAAGGTTTAGGAGTGTGTTCATAGTTAGATGAGAAACCCAGAACTGGAGCCTCCGCTCTAATTCATCCCAAATGTGCTCAAGAAGGTTGAGGTCAGGACTCTGTGCAGGCCAGTCAAGTTTCTCTACACCATACTTTATACACCTGCAGCCATGGAGGGGATTGGAACATCAGAATTCACTGGTTTGGTAGTATGACCCGATGCTTGTGGCAATACAGTGTATATGAGGTCTTAGAGCTGTGAAACTCATGGCAAGGTTATATCTCCAAAAGCTCTGTGGAAGCCTAGCTTGTTTGAGGATGGTCATTGTTTCAGATCCATGGAGAAGCACCGGCATCGATTTTAGGCTTCTTCTAAATGCATCACTGGAGGGATGCGGACATAGAAACCCCACACCCAGTTCAACAGAAAATCTCCTTCTTCTCAGGTAACAGTGAGACAGGATATGTAAACAATTGAGCCCCTTTTTGCCATAATTGGTCTTTATTAATACTATATAATGCAAAGCCTTTATTTCATTTAACAACTAAATGCGATTTTTGGGGAAACAATCTTTAAAGAAATAGAAAACTCCATCTCTCTATGGAATAGAATTACCTCTAACTATTTCAAGAAGTATTTAAGGTTCACTATGTGGCTTCCACTTAGTCTTTTGTTGCACTGTGACTGGCAAAGTTTAATTACGTTTTAAATGCAAATTAAGTCAGAAGACAAATATACGAAATAAAACAAAGTTCATACCTTGCTGTAAACTTGCAGTTTACAGACTGAGACACAATCACTAATGATGTCTTTACCATAAATGCCTGAAACCAAAAAACTGAAAATGTGACAAACACTGATGAATAAGATAAAAAAATAGAAGAAAAAAATGCAAAGGATGTGTCTATACAGGAAAAAAGTGTACCGACAAGCACAGATATCAGTTATGTTAGGATATATCAGGAATATCAACAGAAAATAATTTGCACCTGATGTTGAAAGTTTAGTAGGAGAGAACTCTGGCTAGAACTCTGGCTTACACACACTTAACTGCAATAGCTATGTTTCAGCTCACAATGTTATGCTTTGATGCTGTAATTTTTCATGTTTGAAACTATTCTTGACCTTACCTTATTCTTGAATTACCGTATGTGTTAATATAAACCTGTATGTGTGCTACAAGGACAAACTTCAAAGCTAATGGTACCCTACATGAGAATACCTTAAAATGATAAAGCACCATGAGACAACATTCAGATATGACTTCTTGTGAGGATGATTATTTTGCCTCTAGGAGAAAACAAGAGAACAACTTAATCATCAGTTCACTGGCGTTTTGCTCTGCCACGGACCTGTTGAACATTTTTGTAGTTAAAGGAAATTTGACTGATTTCGGTGTAAAAGGATGAGTATGCCAATGTGTTTGCATCACTGCAGAGACTGGTCATGTTTGAGCTAGCAGCTTTTACAAAATTATAGATATGATTGGTAAATGATCATTTCTGGATTCTTATTGGAATAATACGTTCACACAAATAGCAATCATCTTAGCTTCAGCTGCCTTATAAAACCAAAGGATAAGCCTGTGCATTAAAAGCTTGTAAAACATCATAGAAGAAGAAACTCTCTATCTTTCAATGTTTTGTTTTCTTTAGTGTTGAGATATAAGGCAGAAAAATTTAGAGCCCAGCAGGAAGTTGTTAAAAAGAGTGATTCTGAGATGAGTGTTTTGACAATTGACATCTGGACACTATTTAGATTTGTTTCATACCTGAACATGTGAACTAAATCAAACCTAAAAAATCTGCCTCACAAAACTAATATAAGAAACAATGTTTGCTGTTTGACCTGGATTCCACATCTGCACCCTCATGGAGCACAGTCAACCATAATCAGTCAGAAATTAGCAAAGGGCTCTCAACTTTAACCTCGACTCAGAGAGGAGGAGGAGGATAATCAACAAATCTGTGATAATTTTATAAGCAAAGATTAGGAACTATTTTAGTCTGACAGTATTCCAGCGGGGTCCTGGATTTGACTCCCGGCCGAGGGTCTTTCTGCATGGAGTTTGCATGGAGTTTGCATGTTCTCCCCGTGCATCTCCCCGGTTCTCTCTGGGTACTCCGGCTTTCTCCCACAGTCTAATAACATGACTGTTAGGTTAATCGGTCTCTCTACATTGCCCTTAGGTGTCAGTGTGTATGGTTGTTTGTCCTGTGTGTGTCTGTGTTGCCCTGCGATGGACTGGTGACCTGTCCAGGGTGTACCCCGCCTCCTGCCCATAGACTGCTGGAGATAGGCACAAGCTTCCCCGTGACCCACTATGGAGGAAGCGATAGAAAATGACTGACAATACAAATACAGTGAGCAAGGGCGCAGTTGTGGCACAGCAGTAGGGTGCCTTAGTCCTTGATGCGGGGGTTTGAGCAGCTTAGACAGACATACAGACCAGACCAGCAATTATGTTTAGTTTTTATATCCTAACACATATCAAAAGTCAGATGAACCTTATCAGAAGTTTGTGTTGTTGCCCCTTTAATACCAATGACATCTTGAAGTGTTTTGTTATCTATGTGGAAATGTGATAGTTTTACTATCACATTTTCTCAGATAGTAAAACTGTCCATTCTGTCCGGCAGAGAACCTTGAGTTGCTGTGAATTCTTGGGCTGTGGATGGTCAGAAGACTGCTTGCATCGTGTTTGCGTGTTACCAGGTAGTGGTGGCGATAACAGACATCATAGCATTCCTCCTCTTTATTACACTGTAACGTGTTTAGACATCTTCAGCAGGGTAGGATTAATACATCAGACACAAAAACGGGCCTATTATCTTGGCATTCCTAATTCCTTTGATATCTTTTTATATTCCCTTCCTGTTTAATAAAGCTCAACTAAGGTTTCCTGCAGATCATTTGATAACTCTTTTTCTAAACCCATGATCCTGAATCCAGCAACATCACTGCAGCACTGAAAGACATACAGGGCCCTGTCCGGATCTTAGAAAATATCTGAGTGTCTTATACACAGAAACACACTAATTTCAAACAAACAGATCAGACATGAAGATGGTTACCTTCAGTAGGCATCTAAACCCATGTGTCAGCTTTTGAGTATGTTATCACACCAAAACTTCCAGGTTATGCAAACCTTTGATCAGGGTGATTTTGGCAGTTTCGGTTCTCATTATGATTTAAAGTGCCCAAAGAGAAGTGTTTGATAAAAAAAATGCCTTTATCCAACCACTAAACATTATTGAAAAATTCGATTTGTAATATCATTTATATTCTCAGGAAAATGGCCTAAGAATCTGAAGTTTTGACAGGGTATGTAAGCCAATGAGCACATCTGTAGTTATGAATGTAACATTTGAATCCCAGGTACCGGTGGTGATAACAGACATCACTGCATTCCTCCTTTTTATTATACTGTAACATGTTTAGACATCTTCAGCAGGGCAGGATTACGACATCAGACACAAACACAGGCCTATCTTCTCATCTGCACATTTAAAAAAAACACCAAAACATCACCATATCTCAGACCTCACCTGGTTACACCACCCAATGCTGTCAGCATAACCAAAGCTCCAAAACGTGACATGCACAGTTTAGCTCTGGGTGAAGGCTTGAGTTTCTCTGCACACTGAGGTTACATGGACAAACGGTACAGAATAATATGCAAAAAATGCGGGTGTCTGTCTTTTTCTGAAGGTATGCATCTTCTAGATAAAAAGCAGATGAATGTGTGATGATTAATGAGCAGCTGTCAGAAGAAGGTTCAGCATCTGTGCGTTTGTAAGTCAGGAAGAAAGTATATCTTGTCTTCAAATAGAAGTGGAGGGAGGCAATGTAAATGAAAGCTACCACATTTTATCTTTGTTCATTTGTATGTATTTTTTGAAGATTTATAACTTGTTAATATCATTTAAAATTAGTTATTTTACTTCTAAAGTGAAAAACAGCATTTTCCTGTTTTATCATTGTGCCTGCACCTAAATTAGTCAATGAAATTACAATTTTGTTCTTGAAAGATCTCAGAGAGTCATTGGAAATTCAGGGTGTGAATCTTTAAGAATGAATAAAGAAAAGCAACAACAGGCCCATGGTGAAGCTTCTCACCATTAAGATGCATAAATATTTGTTTCAGTCATTTACTTCACTGTTTATAGATATAAAAAAGAAAAGTAGGAATTAAATGTCTACTGCACATCAGCTCACAGCCCTACTGAGGGCGCTAAAGCCTCTCACCAGCATGAGGTTGTGTGTGACTATGCACTCCATGTTGTTATGCAACAGTAGGTTTGGTTTGGCTACAAATAACTATTAATAACTGTCAAAGGCAATTATTAACAAGGTTAGTTATTTTGTTTAAAATTACCAAGTCAGGGCACCAACCTATTGTCAGGAATTATTAGCCAAACAGCTCTCAGTCTCTGTCAGTTATTGTTTTATGAATACCTGCCTGGTGAGCTGTGGTATTATAGAATAGATAAAGAAGTGAGTTCTCAAACAGCAAGCCCTACACACATATACAGAATAACACAAACAACTTCTCTGTAAAAACAAGAATTTATTGACAGAATACTTAACTTAAAATCCTGTAGTTAAGAAATTATTTGAATAAGGCTAACACTGTCATATAATGCTGAGTTTCTGTAGGACCAACCTGCAGACGAAGGCTCAGGAGCAGCATGGTGAGGTTTATTTAGAGCTTAATTTAATAACAAAAACAGAAAACGACTTATAGGGAAAACAGACATGGAGCCAGGTAGCAAACAGGGTAGCATACAGTAGGAGCCGGTGACAAACAATGAAAACCAGAGATGATAAATACAGCGGGAAATGGAGAAATGGACCAATGAAATGAGGAGGGAATTAAGAAGGGAATCGGACGCAGCTGGTGGAAGAGAACTGAGGGAGAATGACTAATTAACACAGATGAGTATAGAGAGCAGTCAAGAAACAGAAAACTAAACAGAATGAATCTAATAAGCCTGAGTAAAATGAAAATAAAGCAAGTGAAGAACATGCCAGTGGAAACAAGGTAAACAGAACTCAAACCCAAAACCACAGGCAGATTCTGTTTTAGGTTGTGTTTTGGGTTTGAGTTCTGTTTACTTTTTTTGCACAGCCAAAAAAAACAGCCCCCCAAAACCTAACACAGGCAGATTCTGGCCCTCCTTGAACTACCACCTTAACGTGGTGGAGGGGTTTGTGTGCTAGATCCTAGATGTTGTCTGGGGTTTAAATGCCCCTGGTAGGGTCTGCCATTGCAAACAGGCTCTGGGTGACGGGTCAGACAAAGAGCGGTTCAAGACGCCTTCATGAGGACCACAAAATCGAGGCATGTGATGTCCCCCTGTACATCTCCCTGGGGAGGAAGGAGCCTGAGCTTGTGCGGGAGGTCAAGAGGTATCGACTAGAAATAGTCGGGCTCACCCCAATATACAGCGTAGGCTTTGGAACCCAGCTCCTCGAGAGAGGTTGGACTCTCTTCTGCTCTGGAGTGGCCTGCGGGGAGAGGCGACGAGCTGGGGTGGGTTTGCTTGTTGCCCCCCAGCTCAGTTGTCTCATGTTGGGGTTTACCCTGGTGGATGAGAGGGTCGCATCCCTGCACCTTCGGGTCAGGGACAGGTCTATGACTGTCGTTTCTGCCTATGGGCCGAGCAGTAGTGCAAAGTACCCAGCCTTCTTGGCGTCCCTGTCGGGTGTGCTGCATAGTGCCCCTCCCAGGGACTCCATTTTTCTGCTGGGGGACTTCAACACCCACATGGGAAACGACAGTGACACCTGGAGAGGCGTCATTGGGAGGAATGGGCTCCCTGATCTGAATTAGTGGTGTTTCATTATTGGGCTTTCAAGCGCATAGTGAGGGTCTGCTGGGAACGTCTGGCACAGCCCTCAACAAGGGATGTATTCAACTCCCACCTCCGGGAGAGCTTTGACCAGATTACGGGGGAGGTTGGAGACATTGAGTCTGAGTGGACCATGTTCTCTGCATCTATTGTCGATGCTGCCGCCCGTAGCTGTGGTCGTAAGGTCTGCATTGCCTGTCGCGGCGGCAATCCCCGAACCCGGTGATGGACACCGGCAGTAACGGATGCTGTCAAGCTGAAGAAGAAGTCTCATTGGCTGTGGTTGGCTTGTGGGACTCCTGAGGCGGCTGACAGGTACCGTGAGGCCAACCGTGCTACGGCCTGGGCTGTGACAGAGGCAAAAACTCTGGCCTGGAAGGAGTTCCGTCATGGAGAAGGACTACCGGTTGGTCTCGAAGCGATTCTGGCAAACTATCCGACGCCTCAGGAGGGGGAAGCAGTGCTTCATCAACACTGTTTACAGTGAGGGTGGGGAGATGCTGACCTCGACTGGGGACATTATCGGGCGGTGGAAGGAGTACTTCGAGGATATCCTCAATCCAAATGTCACGCAATCCCTGGTGGAAGCAGACGCTGGAGACTCGGGGTTGGACTCTTTCATCACCCAGGCTGAAGTCACCAAGGTGGTTGAAAAGCTCCGAGGTGGCATGGCTTCAAGGGTGGATGAGATCCGCCCTGAGTACCCTAAGTCTCTGGATGTTGTGTGGCTATCATGGTTGACACGTCTCTTCAACATTGCGTGGCAATCGGGGAAAGTGCCTCTGGACTGGCAGACCTGGGTGGTGGTCCCACTTCATAAGAAGGGTGACCAGAGGGTGTGTTCCAACTATAGGGGGATCACACTCCTCAGCGTCCATGGTAAGGCCTATGCCAGGGTATTGAAGAGGAGAGTCCAGCTGATAGTCAACCCAGTGGATTTCGTCTCTGCTGGCCCCCTCTGGCCAAGACCTACAGCATGCACTGGGGAGGTTCACAGCCGAGTGTGAAACGGCTGGGATGAAGATCAGCTCCTCCAAGTCCGAGGCCATGGTTCTCGACCGGAAAAGGGTGGCTTGCCCTCTTCAGGTTGGAGGGGAGTTCCTGTCTCAAGTGGAGGAGTTCAAGTATCTTGGGGTCTTGTTCACGAGTGAGGGGACAATGGAGCGGGAGATCGACAGACGGATCAATGCGGCAGCCGCAGTAATGGGGACGCTGTGCCGGTCCATTGTGCTGAAGAGAGAGAAGAGCCGAAAATTGAAGCTCTCGATTTACCGGTCAGTCTACGTTCCTACCCTCACCTATGGCCTTGAACTTTGGGTCATGACTGAAAGAACGAGATCCCGGATACAAGCAGCTGAAATAAGCTTCCTCCGTAGGGTGGCCGGGCACTCCCTTAGAGATAGGGTGAGGAGCTCGGCCATCTGGGAGGAGCTCAGAGTAGAGCCACTGCTCCTCCACATCGAGAGAAGCCAGTTGAGGTGGCTCGGGCATCTAAACCGGATGCCTCCTGGACGCATCCCTCATTAGGTGTTCCAGGCACGTCCCACCGGGAGGAGGCCCAGGGGATGGCCCAGGACAAGCTGGAGGGACTATGTCTCTCGTCTCTCAGCTGACCTGGGAATGCCTTGGGCTCCCTTCGGAGGAGCTGGAGGAGGCGTCTGGGGAGAGGGAAGACTGGGTGTCTCTACTGAGTCTGCTGCTCCCGCTACCCGGTCCCGGATGAAGTGGAAGAAGACGAGTACGAGGCAGATTCTGACAAACAATAGGGAAAACTAATAAACTAATAAATAAAATAGGGAAAACTAATAAACTACAAAAAAGGAAACAAAAGAATAAAACTGAAACCAATAAAATGATGCTGTGACATCACAGTTTAATGTGAATATGTATGTTTAAAAACCCAGGTTTGTTTTGGTGAACTGGCATTAAGGTCAAAATTGTTTTGAAACTAATTATGAGCAACAATAAAATATGTGTCCACACAACTAGTTCACAGTGGAAAGAAGTGAAAATAAAACGTTATTTTATTAATATAATGTCTTAAAATGTTTAAGGACTCACAAGATGGCAATGTAACAGATGGATGACTCAGTGAAGTCATATCTGGGATCAGTGGTTTAGTTAACAACTAAAGAAAATATTTAGCTTTTTAGCAACCCCTTTAAGTCCCATGTGTAGTTTTAAGTAATACACAGCAGAACAACAGAATGTTTTAGCATGAGCAGAGCTTCAGATGTAGCATTAAGTGTGCAATGAGGGCAATGAAGATGCCCCCCCCCCCATGCCAATCTGAGGAGAGCTGCAGGTTAAGACAAAGAACACTGCTGCACTGCAGAGTTTTGCAGCTATATGACATTGCAACGATTCCAGCTGTGAAACTTCTCCTTCCTGGGAGCTGTCATTAAAATGGGTTAATGTTGTGCATTCTGGGATTCCGAGTTTTACCAGTCCCTTGTTCTCTGTGGTTCCTTACATGGGTGGGCCTAACAATGTGAATGTAGATATCTCAAGTACACAGACTTTGGTTGTCTGTGTGTGTGTGTGTGTGTGTGTATGTGTGTGAGAACTGAGGCATGGGATTTGTGCCCAAGAAAACACCCACCACACACAGAGCCCACCGAAGTTGATAGCTCACACTCAGTGAAGGGGTATAAGTTACAAGATTGAGAAATTATTTGATTATAAAATGGAGCTGGCTGTGTACTCTTCAGCGACTCATACCAACCTGAGTCCAGTAGTCTGTGTTTGTTTTTGTGGGTTTATGTGGAAACATGAGAATGTGTATTGCACACCAGGAAAGGGAAAAAAATTGTGAAATCATGTGTTTACATCATCATCGGTGCACCCTCAGCTATCTGTATGACCTAAAATCTGTGAGTGCTGTGCGTGTTTGTGCATTGCTGAGAGGAACTTTACTGGATTAAAGCTGCTGGGACCCCAGGCAGGAGCCAGCTGTCAGATCTGAGATCAGAGATCAGCAATGTCATTCCACCCTCTTCTTTGCTCTCTGTGGGGTCTGTCACGGCAAGTTGGTACTTTGCCAACAGCACTGATCAGCAATCAGATTAGACTCCACCCTGAAATGTAGCTGCGACATTTGGCAGCAAGGATAATGTTCAAAGGAGAAGTAGTCAAACAAGAGGTTCCCTTCTTGGACACTGAAAGAGAAATCGAGAGAGAAATCGAGAGAGAAATCGAGAGAGAGAGAGAGAGAGAGAGAGAGTGGTCAGCAGTGTCTATGTGTAGTATGATTCAATGAGACTCGGCTGTTTGGGTGTGTGTGTTAGCCTTTCTAGTATAGCTTGATACAGGTTTGCATGAAATGTGCACATGTGCTCCATTCTTTTTCTGATCATATCCATGTATTTAATTCATTAAAGAGGAAAGTCAGTTTTCTCTCCCTTTCTACCCACCACGGTTTTGTGTTTTCTTCTTTTCTACTGGTACTTTATTCCAACAACCCATGATGCTTTGCATGAATTATGGCCACCACTTCCAATCACTGAACTGGATTGAACAACCTAAAAAGCTCAGAGGCATATAAGGACTGAAAAGGCTGAATTTCATGCACCTCAAAGCAGACAACGAACCACCGGTTTTAGGAAAAATCCCATTTCGCTTTGAGTGCATGGAGCACACACTTCTTATAGCCACATGTTAAGCTTTGTACAACTATAAGCTGAGCCATGAGCAACTCAACAAGTGCCAGAGATTTGCAGAGACCTGTCCATAAGTGTGTGACAAAAGAACTTCAGAAATTCAGTTATGCTGCAAACCAAAAACAAAGCTCACTTACATAGGATTAGTTACTAAAACATAAAGATTACTGCTACCTCCTATTTTACAGGAATTTGAACCCAGTATGAGTCCTACAGCAAATCCATGTGACACTAATTTCTGTGGGTGTTTTATTTTGAGGCACTATGCCTTTTAATATGTTCCCATTTTTTCACCTTACTGTTGAATTGCAGTTTTTTATGATTCATCTTCTAGTCAACATTATTTAAAAAATGTATTTCTTTAGCACTTCAGTTACCTTTACTCCCTGCTTTATTCTAGGTATACTTGTTGTGCTGTGGATTATATTTACTTAATTCCTTTTCATTTGTTTTCACTCTGGATTTTAATTGATACTCCAAACTGTTTCTTTCCAGTGCCAAGATCCAGGATTTGGATTGTTAACTGCAAGATCCTTTTCTTTGGTTCTGTTTTCTATGACTGTTTTGTTGTCCTACTCCATCCCAGTTGGCAGTTTCGTTTGGCTGATCCTGTTCCGTCTTTAAATGGACTTTTATTTGAGTCTACAACACATTTACTCAAAAGTGCTGTAGACTCAAGTCTTCTCAAGTCTATAGCACTTTCAAGAAATGGAGCTAGAAGAGTTAAGCACATGTTTCTTACATGTGCTTGACCCTTTCTGCTGTCTGAATTTAGATCCTCCATGACACTATAAATACAATAATTTGATGACAAATTGGAATATATTTGTTTCATTTAAATATTAAAAGCAGTATGATTAAAAAAAGAAAAGTACATTATCATGGAGATATTAACATGAAAATGTAAGGCAAGAATAATACATAAATGGGTTTACAATTGCTGCTTGCATATAAGTTTATTTTACTTGGTAGTTAAGTCAGTCATTTCTATACCACCTCTTCCATAGTGGGTCACGGGAAGCTGATGCCTATCTCCAGTAGTCTACAGGCGAGAGGCAGGGTACACCCTGGACAGGTCGCCAGTCCATCGCAGGGCAACACACAAGCAACCATGCACACACTCATTCACACACCTGAGGGCAATTTAGAGAGACCAATTAACCTAATAGACATGTCTTTGGACTTTGGGAGGAAGCCGGAGTACCCAGTGAGAACCTACGCATGCATGGGGAAAACTTCAAGCAGAAAGACCCCCGGCCAGGAGTCAAACCCAGGACCGTCTTGCTGCAAGGCAACAGTCCTACCAACTGCGCCACCGTGCAGCCCTGGTAATTAAGTATTTTGGTTTAATCATGAGAATACAGGATCATTAAAAGTACTCCAACATTTTTTATAATTGCATTTACTTGTGTATTATGTTACAAAATTAAGCAATGTAAAATTAATTTATTGTTCATAAACCCATCACTTTCATAATCTATCAAAAGTCATTGTGAAGATTTAACTTATTGTCCTTCCAGGGAGCGATTTCTATTACATTTTGCATTTATTTAGTATCAATGCAAAGGATAATCAACAGTCTAACTAAGGATTATATGAAAAATTGACAAAGGCTAGTCATGAATAAACTCAATACTTAATTTTATTATTAATCAACCAAATATTAACTCCCTACGGATTAAAAGTAAATAAAACACACCAAATAAGCATATATTGTACCACAGATTAAGGAGATGATTAATAACCTGTGCCCCTAACAAGGGCCAAAGCCCTGGACAGCATAGCCTCCAGGATCACAGAGGTACTGAAACCCTTCCTCAAGTTAAGATGATGACAGGTAGCGGAAAACCGGCGAGTGTGTTCCAACTAGCAGGTTCTAACTGATTGTTGAACCTCAGATCCAGGGAAGAGCTGTGTGGTTGGCCGTAGTGGACAACATTTTGTATAATTGCTGTGCTGCTTGGGTCATCATGACAGTATGGTTGTCCAGTCTATATGTGGCATGTAGACCTGAATAACTCTTGCATCGGTGCTCCCATTTTGTGGGTGGTAATATGGGTGTAAGGGGCGCAGGGAATGCTTTTAAATGGTATATACTTTTTTCATAATCAAAGACTGAGTTGTTTCTGCAGGACCTCAAGCCATAGTCATGGAGAAGAGTGTGTCTAGTTTGGCAATTTCAGGGTCTCGTCTGCTTTTTGCAGATTACTGTACGTGGTTCTGTTGACATCATCAAGTTCAAACCTTCAGCATGCACTGGAGCAGTTTGTAACTAAGTCCAAAGCAGCCACAATGAAAGTTAGCTCCTTTAAGCCATGGTTCTCAACCAGAAAAAGGTAGATTGCCTGCCCCAATTTGGTGTCATCTGGCTGTCTTGCTCACAAGTGATGGTAGAATGGAGCAGCTGATGAACAGACATATTGGGGCATGGTCTACAGTAATGTGATCATTGCTCTGGTCTGTCATTAAGAAGAAAGAGCGGAGCCAAAAAGCAAACTTCTTGATTTCCTGGTCTATCTACATTCAAACTATCAATTATGGTGAGGAGATTTGGATCATGACCAAAAGAACAAGACCCTGAATACAGGCAGCTGAAATAAGCTTCTTCCGCACAGTGGATGGGCTTAGAGATAGGGTGATGGCCTATGTCTTCCAGGTGCATCTTGGAGTAGAGCCACTGTTCCTCTGCATCAATATGTGACTTGAGGTGTTTCAAGCATCTGGCTAGGATGCCTCCTAGGTGCATACATTTGGGGATTTTACTTGCTTATCCCACTTTGTGGAGACCTAGTGCTAAACCCATATTACGCTGGAGGGACTACATATTTTTATGTCTTCTGGTGGACATCCAAGTCCCCCAGATGAGCTGGAGGGTTTCACAGTGTTAGAGGGACATCTGGGTTTCCCTCCTGGACCTGTTGACTCAAACTTAGATAATCGGAAGACAGTGACTAAATAGGAGGATAGATTTTGATACATTAATGGGATAGTGACATGTTTGTCAATTATTTAATTTATAGTTGCTGACATTTTTCCTTCATATTAAGCAGCAAGTCATTAGCCTTGTAAAGCAAAATTTGGTAGAGTTTTGGTAGAAGGGTTGGGCAAATTATCTGGGAAAAAAGTGACATTATCTATATTTTCCATAGGCATACAGTACAATTTCTCTCTTACCCACTAAAGGTTGTTGAACAAACAGTAAAGGCTTATTTCAGTGCGTCCAGGTAGCTTTTTCTGAACAACCGTATATTCCTGTATGAGTCTGTCTACTGAACACTGTGGCAAACTGGTGCTACCATAAACTCAGATACGGCAAACCTGCAAATTAGTGAAGAAATAGATCAGTGCTGCAGTTATTAATTTATTGGCATGTGTCAAAATGGTGAATAAGGAAGATACAGACATTTCCCTGATGGTTTACTGTATTGTGGCTGGACTTCTCACCGATTCCTCAAAGAGCTCCTCAGACTCTTCACTTGGGGAACTCTGAAGCTCAATCCCTGCTGCTCCCCCCTCCTCCTCTAAACACACTACAACTTTCTCTTTCTGTGCCCTCCCTCTCTGTCTCTCTTTCTGCTCCCTCCTCTCAGCTCAAAACTATAAGAGCGAGACAGGAGCGCACACACACAAAGTCCACCCTGCTCACGTGCGCAGACACACTTGCTGTTCATATATCGAGTGGAGTAGATCAGGAATCTTTATTCCTCTCCTTCGCTAAAGAAAAGCACCTGTGTGGAAAAGACAAGGTGATCTCAACAGTTTTTTTTAATTTCCTTTTTTTGCAAATGAAACAATGGAAGCCAAGAGGTGGAGATAGAAGAGACCAGAGAATACTGGATGGTTCATATTTGAGCTCTTGTTTTCTTCTGCTCTCTCCTCTCTTGGTGACAGGAACGTCTCTGTTATTTGGATTTCCAATAGGTCAAAGTTTCTCTTTTTGAGTGGTTTGTGTGAGTGAAGAGCACAGAAGCAGGAAATATGTCAAGCGGACGGTTCAGTCACCTGCTGTGGGGAGTCCTGGTGCTCCTGCCAGGTGAGTTCAGACTTCTGTACTGCAAAATCATATACATATATACGCATATATTTACTGTAAGGTTAAAAAAGCAAAAGATCATTTTCAGAAAATTTGAAGATAAAGCCTCAAGCCTCTGAGTCAAACATAAATCTTGTATTAGATGCAGTTTTTCCTCAAAAACCGCAGAGATTCTCTAGTGTGAAAGCAAGAATGTCTCATGTGAACAATCAACTGAACTCTTTGGGATTAATGCAGCTCAGAAAACTGATGGCAACATAGTGTGACAGTGCAGAAAAATACCTAATTGCAAGGAAGTCATTATGTAATCCACAAATTTGGATCACCCTGTTTAAAGCTAAATCCACAACTGATGCTGACATTAGTCTCATGAATAGCCAGCCTGTGTTTCCTTCCCTGTCCCTGTGTGTGTCTTCAAAGCTCAGTTAGATCCAAAGCCACAGGAGGAGTCTTCTTGGCTGTGCCTTTCTGTGAGTTTAAACAATAGTTCCCTGGGAGCAGGAAATCGTGGCCCTGGAACTAATGTTGCTATTATGTTAATGGTTACAAAAACAGGAGACAGACATTTCTAACACCGCCGTAGGCTGCAGCCATCGTCCAGCCTCCACAGAATGGATACTGGGACCATCAGGGAAAGTCAGTATTACAAGCGGCTGGATGCAGACAGGAGGAAGCATCTGTCTGCTTCTAATCATCATTTAACAGCTCGGTGCCCCTCTGCTCTGCCGTCCTTCGCTGCTTCAGTGGCAGACTGGTATCTGTTTGTCACAACTCAAGTTTAGTTGAGGTGACAGGCGAGGTTAGGTTGCTCGCTCCAAGCAGATAATTCTAACTGAGTTGGATTGAAATTAATTTAATGGGTCACAGATGTCAGAGTGTTGGACCATTGATTTTTAACAGATGTAATGAAAACTCTGAGTAAAGAAACCGTTTTATTTTATGTTGGAAAATAATAACTCCCAAAAAGGTATTCTGTTTGGTTGTGTAGTTGAGAAAGTTAAACTATAGTTAGATTTTTTTTTTCACTCCTTGTCAGTGCAATCAAATATTTGGTCATTTTGGTTATTGTTGCACATCTAAACTCGAATATTGCCCCTCCAAACTTTAATAATATTTATTGTAAGGACATTTCACATTAGGTCTTGTTCTTCTAACCTGAAGGTTTGTAAAGAACCGGGCCTCCTGAACTGTCTCCAAACTGACTCAGGGTATATCAAATCCCGTCTGTGCTCCAGAACATCAGTGAACCATCAACTCGTCCACGATCTATATCTTTATATCAGGTGCTGTTTTATTTTAATATCGACTCCGTTTGGTTATCCAGAAATTCAAGGTCTTCTGTTTAACTTTCAGCAAAAGTTCTTGGGAAAACTCTGAAGTGAGCGGATGTGTTGGCTTGAGGAGACACATATTTTATAGGCTAAAGTTTTGTGTGTTGTTTAATTGTGAACAGGAGCCAGAGTTCACTAACTACAGAGAACCTGGCTGTGGTGTTAACCAAGCAAACTCCCATAGATCTCTTATCCAAATAAACAAGGCTGTTGGATTAAGCGGCTTACGCTGTGATGAAAAGACAACAGTAGTTGTCCTTGCGCTGCCCTGAGGACATAGGCATGCTGCAGGTCTGCAGGGCCATGAAGATATGTGGGGGTGAAAGCAGAAATAAGACAGGAGGCTGGAGGGGGGTTCAGGGTTAACATAACGGACGCTGTGTTCTTCAAATCAGCCTGACCTTCGCTTGACTGTGGCGACAATGGTGGAGAGGAGGCAGCAGGTACTGCTTCAAGACGTTTGTGAGTTAATTTAATTCTTCCCTCTGTAACTGATGGTATTCGAGGAAGACACAGTACCTGTTGATATTAAACATAAAAGCAGTAGCTAGTTTTTGTGCCCCTGAATTAATGATTTTACATGTTTAACTCTTTCAATAAAGACTGTAAATCTTTTTGTTCATTTAAAATAAAGTAACTGACTGTTTTTAGTAATGTTTATTTTAAAACTGCGGTTGTAAAATTCCCCCCAATCAGAATAAAATTTAACGATGGAGGTTCTAACCATTAATCTGCTACAACTTTGTTCGAGTTCACTACCAACGTGCAAAGCGAAAGTTATTTTTATTTATCTTGGTTACAATAGACTTGTAGTAATATGTAAGTAGCACCTCTCAACATAATACTTTACTGTGGACACAATGTTACCTTTTTGCTTATTTATTGCAGTGTTCAAAACATGCAATTTCTGAAATGTTAAAATTTGGGATTTTATATGAAAACAGAAATGTCACAGTCACCTTTATTGGAACCCTGATAAAGATGTGTAAAAAAAGCTCAACAATAACTATTACTGTGAGCACATTTCTTAGTGGGGCAATAGAAAAGGTGTTTTGTACAAAATGCACTAATAGTGACACTCGTAGCAATTCCTGTCAAATAAATATAACTGGAACATTTCTAAGTCCCTTTTTTTAAGTTAATCAAAGTGTTTAGGAATTTTTGAATCGTAGTTTATGATTTTTCTGTTTTCCTTATAAATAAAACAAGCTCTTTTCTCTCAGCCAATCCACAAATGGGAAAGACATGAGAACATGCTATTTTTTAAGGCAAATGTGTGTTGATCTGCATTACATGAGAAATGGAGACAAGAAAAGGCTACTTGCTTAAACATGAGAATATCTCCAGTCAGAGCAATGATGAACTGCATCAAACAAGGCTTACGGTGATAAATTCTTGTTTTAGTTTTTTTTTACGCACCTCTTTTACTCATCTTCATCAAGGGTGCCAATAAAAGTGCAGGTTGGTATAGATGCAACTGCAATTTCAGCATTTCTTGATCCAAACTTTCTGGTGTTGCTGTTAAGAAATATATATTTTAGACCAAAGTATGATGTATTCTCAGCCCCAAACAAGTTATTTTTCTGTCTAAACAAAAAAACAGCGAGTGAGAGCAAATCAAATGAATATTCATCTTATTGTGGTCACAAATATGTGTTTCCAAGACAAACATTCCACATTTAGTACTCTGGCAAATTGGATCATCTGAAACAATAACACAATTTTCACAAATGAGCTTATTTATCAGTTCTGGGACTCAACTTTAGATTTCATGTGTTTTTTTATGTCCATAAATGGCTAAATAATTATCTGTATTGGTGCAGTGTCAGGGCAAGTTGAAGATTTTGACCAAAGTGAAAACTATTTTTGTAACTTTGAGAATGCTAAATGCAAACAGAGCATTTTACTTAAATATGGAGATGATTTTGTCTGCTATAATATTTTCTCCTAAATTTCCATTTTATCTTCACTTATTTTTTCAGGCTTCTAATCCAGGTTAGGTTTGCATTTTAAAGTAACACCATCAAACCAAAAGTCATTCTTCAGAACTTTCCGTTTTCTTTGGAACGTGCTTCAAGCCACTTCTGCATCAAGAACACAAATAGGATTTAAAGAAGCTGAAACATTGAGCTTAGAATTGTGCTAAGTGCTTTTAAAGAAAAACCTGTCAAGCTGTACAATCAGATGGAGTTTGTGTCATTTTTACTGACATTTTCCACACTAAGATTTTGAGACTGCTTCCAGATATAAGCACTAATCTGACTTTAATTAGATTTGTCAAGCAGAATATATTGACATTCAGAAGGGAATACATGGTATATAGACATTGGTTTATCAATTTGCTCTGACTGCAGATTTCTAGGGATTTGTAGCTTGTGACGACTGATGGTTTTATAGTAAGGTGACACACGCCTAAAGGTTTGGGAATTATGGACTCAGTAACGCTCATCCAAGGTCTGGAGGACAGCTCAGAGGGTTCAAGAGCATAAAAGAGCAGCTGCAAGCTGTGAATAATGAGCAGCATTCAACAGAAATATGTGCAATGATCTCTGGGCTACTGTAGCATTTAATTCTTCTGGTGAGGAAAAACGCACACATGCACCTCACTAATCTTGTCAATCCAGTGCACCGAGACATCTTACTCCTCCCACATCCAGCCTTAATCCTTCTAACTAACTTCATTCACCTCATCAACCACAGACAGTCACCGAGAGACAGAAAGAAAAGAAACAAAGACGAGGGAAACCGGGAAGGAATCTGACATTCATCCAGGAGAAATGAGGCGTAAAAAATTGTGGCTTTTTCATCAGAGGGAGAGGAGGAGGAGGAGGAGCAGAGCCAGCAGGGCGAAGTCGTTTCATGGACAGTTGGGAGAGTTCAGAACTGCAGCTTGGAAGAGGGTGATGTAAAAATGCTGAAAAAAGGGAGTAGTGGTTAGATATGCTTCTCATGTTGTCAACAGCATTTTTTGGGGGGGGAGAAAACACAAATACAATTAAGTTAAAAATATGGACATCATATTATGGGCTGAGTGTTTTCCTAATTTTTTTTGGCATTTGGATCTTTAACAAAACTAAGCAAATAAGGTACTTTTTACAGACCCTTATATTACCTGTGGACCATAGAGCTGGAAGTGTCAAGGTAACACTGGTTATTAGGGTGTAGGGTGTCCTAACATTTTCCTATGTTAGAAGACAGACCTTTTTATTAAATAACTGAAACAAGGTTAATTATCGGTTATAAATCCTCTCCTTTTTCAGAGATAAATGAAGACATTGATATGTGAACATTTCTTTTGAAAGAAAGAAATCAATTCTTTTCACATGACAGTTAATCCTTGAAGTCTTCACAAAAGATAAAGGGGCAAATAAAGGTGTCTCCCTCTCTGAACGAAGCATGAAATGGACTTTCGTCTCAAGCACTTGATTTCATGCAGGTCCTAATTCGAAATTCCCTGGATCTGCTTCTTGTTTTCCGAGGATTGCACATAAAGCTGTGTATTTGACCAGCGGAGAGAGGACCGCCGAGGCTGCCAAACCGTAATCACAAATACAAACAAACAAACAGAGGGCAGCCCAGAGGCTTTCTATAAATGCTATCCTTTTACAGAGTACAGTAAATCAGTGTGTGCACTGTGTTTAGGCAAACAGAGTGCACGTGTACGTGTGTCTGTTTGTGTGTGTCTGTGTGCGTTTATAGACCCTGAATGAATACAGAAACTCAAAGATAGGTAGATTATTTTGGCCGGCCATCACTCAGATGAAGTGAAGGCCGGAGGCAGCAGCAGTGTTGGTGATGACAGACTGACCTTCCAGACCACACACAGCTGCAGGTTGCAGCACTGACCCCTGCTGGGAGGGCTGAAGTACTACAGGAAGACAGCTCAGACTGGATTATTGTTTTCTGGCAGATGTTCAGGAACAGGATTGTGTGGTCCAGCTGTTGTCCACACTGAACTGATGTGAAGGAGGGACTTAGAGGAGACCCTGATTTTACTGTCACAAATAACTCTGGTTCTCATTTGCAAAACCAGCTAGGAGCTTTGGTCATAATTAAAGTTGATTGTTCTGTCTCAGCCTTACCTGATCCACATGTTAAACATTCAACGCAGATGGATTTATAGCTGTTTGAGTGTGTTATTGTGTGGCTTTGTAAACAGTGTATAAGGCAAGAAGAGCATGTGCTGTATGACTGTGCGTTAAAAAAGGGTATTGTGGTTTTTATCACAAAGCACTTGGAAAGCAGGATAATCCAAAATAAATCACTTTAAAATCCATTTAAACCAAATATTCACAGCTCCTTAAACAAGATATGTTTTATTCTAAAATAAATAAGAATTAATACTAGAATAAAATCTTTTCTTTCATAATGTGTTGCCATCAAATATTTAGCTTGGTATAAATCGAATAAAAAGTAAATCCAAAATCAACACTACTGAGGAAAAAACATTGCTGGGAATAAAAAATGGAAACCATTGTATTATATTGTTCATTTTTGACACTTAATTTGCATTCAGAGTGTTTCATTTGTGAAAACATGCAATTTTTGACCTGAAATGAAAAAGGAAATCAATAACAGCTGATTATTACAAAATTAAAATAATAGGGAAAAAAATACATTGTTTACCAAGCTCTAAGCTGTATAAGATCAAGGACAGCCATAGCAAATGCTTGTAATTTACATATACAGATTTTTGTGGCCATTTATGTTGAATTTTTGTAAATCACAAGTTCTATTTTAGTTTTTTGGTGGTTAGGATATACTTCATATTGTTTGGAATTATTATGATTACTTGGGTAACTTTTAAACCCTCCCATTAATTTAAGAGATTAATAACACGTGGTAAAGGTCCTTTTGTTTGTCAAATGTCTGGTGTGTCAACGGGAGGTTTATTGCAATGATTTTTTGACCACTTTTTTGACCTTGTAAGATAAGATTAAGTTATTTTGTTAACATCTAAGTTGTAAGAATTTTTTTGTTATTTTTTGCAAGAAATAAAGAACATATTTTTCAAACAATCAAGTCAGAAGTGCGTTCAAGGAACTAAACCACCTGTTGCCACCCACGGCTTTTTTCTTGGAATTATTTTGGTTTAGAAACAAAAAGACTGTGACACGGATTTTTGAAATAATTGCAACAGTTAGTCAAATCTTCCAAGCACATATTTCAACAAATACATTTTAACATGTAGAGAAAAAACATTAATTAAGATGAGATTTTTTTAAAATGTTCTACAAACTTTATAACACAACAAGAAAGATGAGCAGCGAGTTAGCTGCGTAAATTGCAATCTTCAAGCCATTAATTCACATTTTAAAACTCACATATAACCAAAAAAGGTTAGTCAGCATTCTTACATGTTGACTATTTGTTACTTACGCAGTTACTGCCCTGGCCTTAAACTCGTTTAATTAGTTAATTGTTGCATTTCTTCTATAAGTAAATTATTGGTGTTGGTTACTCTTACTGAGAATCTTACTTAAAACCTGTCTCATCCCACTGTTAAAATGTGTTCAAAACCAAATTCTGTTATCTGCTTTTACCAAAAATTGTGAAGGCCTCAATCTGATCTCCTTTTTACATCAACATTTAGAGAAAAAATATATTAAATTTGGTTTCTAAAGATAGAGATCTGCTTTGTGGCACAGAGATCCACACTGCACGAGTGGCACTTTTGAAAGCCCACGGTGGAAAAATAGCTCAGTGGGCCACATCGAAGGGTGAACCTAATGATATCCGACTGCATGTGTAGGAAGCAAATCAAATCAAATAGTCCCACTGGTGCCTCCAGATTGAGAGGGGGTTGGATCATACTGGATGTATTAAACCATCAGCTAACTTATGGATAGAATAGACTTCTTTGTTGAAGATTCCTCAGAGCTCCACAATAAGCAATTTGGTTTGACTAAGATCTGCTCTTATGAGGACTTTATAAGTAAATGCAACCATATGCAATGAAGAGATCAGAGGAAGGGGAAGGAACTGAATGACAAGTGACCTCAAAAGGCAATTTAAAAATGCTTTAAAACCATGCATATGTCCATGTCTGTGGATGTTTGTATGTTGGAGACTATGTTGAATGTACAAAACACACTGAATAGATGACTTACATGAAGCATTACGTAAAAACTGAACCTGAATAGTTCTCTGGGTTTAACTGACCGGCTACCTTCATTAGTTATAACCACATGCAGCACAAGCAAACACATCACCTCATGAGAGAAATTACAAACCCTGTTCCACAACCCATGCTGCCAAAGATAGGTCATAATTTTAACCGTAAATTGACAGACTGCTGTGTGGAGGACACATGGGCTTTCGGTTAAAACCTGGCTCTGTGGTCTGTGACTGCTACAGCTTAAACAACTCAATATGTGAGTGTGTGTTTGCGAATGTGTGTGTTCAGATCAGGTGGGCAGAGACTGGGGAACAACTGAGCTGCACACATGTCTGGGTTTTTGGCCGGCATGTGGGGAGCAGCATTCCAAGAACGAAGGGAACAAAAAATATCCTCAGTTTGACATTAACAAGGTTAATAGATGCCCATCAGTCAGCCTCCATATTGGAGCCTTTCAAAGAAAATTCAGCTGTGCATTCTTTCCACTAAGAAGGCCCTGTATGATTTAAGGTTTCTGTGCTTGACCAAGGAGGAGGTAATTGATCTGTGAACTGATGCTTTAAAGCATAAGTTGTGGCTTGACAAGGAACATTTTAATGTGCAAGCCAGAGTAAAATAAATTTCAATAAAGCAAAGAAATATATAAAACACATGAAAGAAACTTAAATCATGATCTTCTTTTATGGGAAAACTTGTTTGAAGTCAAGAGACTAAGCTTCAAAATGGCAACTCAGCACAACACAAGAAAGCAAATACCAATGTGCCAGTAATATAAGAGAAACAGGAATTCTTTGTGTTCCTGCATTTTCCCTGGACATTAAAATGGAGCCATACTTTTCGTACGAAACTAGTGGGGACTGCTCAGCCTTGCTGCGTCGACATCACGCAGGTTTTTATTCAGAAAACACTTCCAATGACAGACAGGCTGCAGATGTGTGAGCTCAGTAACTGTTAAGGAGTGAAAAAAGGCGTTTAGTTGAATCCACTGTCAGCTTTTAGGAAAGAAACATTCATCATCATCATAGGCATTTCTTTTTACTTGAAATCATATTATCCACACATGTGTTTGGCTCAGTTGTCATTTTGCTTGTCTATTAAAATGGAAAAGCACTAATACAGAAAGCACGCACTTCACACACATTTCCAGCCACAGAGCTAATCCAGGAACAAGAGATGTGTGTTGCAGCTGTGGGAAAGAAATGTCCAATGAAGCCAACATCCTGATTTACATTTATATATGTGTTCTATAGTACCAACTTGGCTCTCTTTGCCTGGATAATGTATCAAAATTACCAGTCCTGTAACAGTTTGCACTCAGCCAGACTCATGTTTAGGTGTAACTGGAAGAAAATGTAAATATTTAACTTCATTTTAAAATGATGAAGGTGGATAATCATCAGCATTCACCCCAAATTAGCCTGGAATTTTCCTCCATGGAGCCTCAGTGTTTATCAGACAACTGTTATTATTTACGCATTTTTAATGACTGTCCTCTTCTTCGCAGCAGCTGTAATTGTAGCTGGAACAAGGAGTAAACTTTGGGAGGTGCCCACTGGTCATTTCACATCCTCTTCCAATCAAACCGAGAGCCTGCAATGGGAACACTGTCAGTACCGCCACCTAAAGGAGGGAGTAAGAATCACAGCAGATATCCGCCCAAAATTGGATGGGACGTGGGTGTCAACAAGGTATATGTTCATACAGTTTTTGCATCACCAAACTTCTGCTAGAGAGTCATTCTCTTTCAAGCAAAATTTAGAAACTTGTTGAATACCCAAGTAACATGCTTTTTTCCCCTACCACAAATTCTGGCATGGTTAAGGTTTTAATCTGACCACTCTCACTTTAAACAAGACTATTGTTACCGTGTGTTTACCTGGAAAACAAGAAAAATGAATAAAAACAGATAAACAGACATTAAAAGTGGGATGGAAAATGGTTAATGCCAAAGATGTTAGAGCATGTTGTCCATGGCTCTTAGGTACATACAAAAAACCTTCAAGCATTTTAAGCAAGTCAACAGATGACCTCTAACAGACATACAATTGCTAAAATCAAATGGAAATTTGAAATATGATCCCATCGAGATTCAAAACATCCAAACACAGCCATACAGTGAAGACTAATTCTATTTTTCTCCCTCTCTGTTCAGATGTGAAGTTCGACCTGGTCCAGAGTTCCTGACCCGATCCTACACCTTCCATTCCAACCGTCACTTCCAGGCACTGCAACACTACTACACTGAGAGCAGCTGTGAAGACCCAGCCTACTCCCTGATGATCAGAGGCAAGATTCGTCTGCTCCAGGCCTCCTGGATCACCCGTGGAGCCACCGAGGCAGAGCACCACCTCAGCAGGGTGGGGATTGTGCTTCACAGCGTAGCAGCCAAGCAGAGGCTGGCCTCCAGGCTGCCCCCAGCCTGTGTGAGCCTAAGCCTCAACGAAGCAGTGCCAGGAAAGCCGTATGAGCTGTACAACACACGTGCAGGGAGAGCATGTCTGGCAGCAATGGGCTTCTCTGTGATGGAGATGGGGCTGGTACGTGTGGAGATGCAGCACCACAGCCATGGGGGAGAGGTCCAGGAGCTGTTTTTAGGGGATATTCACACAGACTGGGCCCAGAGGACTCAGCACAGACCCACAGGGTACCAGCAGCCACTGCAGAACGCCATGGTGAGATTTTCACACTGGAATTAATGTTATGATCAAGGAGAATAATTCATTGTTTGCATTAATTACCAATAAGCAGATCAGCTAAAGTTTTACAATGGACTGCAACATCTATTAGAAAACATAGACATTTCAAAATAAAAATAACAAATTTAATGACCAAAGATTTATTTGGATATGGAAAGATTTAGCACTGAAGCACAGAAACTAGACCACAGAACTAGCTAATCATTAGTAAAGGTTGAAGTTGATAATTGATGCTGATCTTTACTGGAATAGTAGATTGCCAGCCACATTTATTTGCATCCCAAGTAAAAATGTTTAATGTGCCTTAAAAGAAATTCATCTCTTACTCCTATGACATAACCTCATCCTGAACATTTAAAAAAATCCAATGTTTAAATAGGGGAATGTAGATAAAATTCCCACATTTAGGAATAATTGTTTATTACAAAATTACCACTGGACAATTATTGGTAACTCTTTTAAAATAAATGTAACTGAAGCATTAAAATGTATACTATATTTTACACTTTTTAAAGCTGATTAGATCAATGGTTACTGGATAAGGAGCCATATTAATTATGTGACAGCAGACAGTGAGGAGAATGTAAGGGAGGTAAGAGAATCTGAGTTAAGACCTCAAGGGTAGAATTTTGAGGTCACAAGATCACCATAAAAAAACATTTGCTGCTTTTTACAATGTTGTTTGGATGTCATGCCAGAAAAAAAAATGCTTTTCTGTCCTAATATTACAATAACATAAAGATTACATACAGATATGGAGATTGCTAAAATACACTGGGAGTTTACCTGCAACTGTGTGCTTTGGTCAGATGGGACAAAGATTTAACGTTTCTTCAACAAATACTCCAGGTAGGTTTGGTATGAGACAAGGGATGGAAATGCAGAAAGGCATCTTGTCTACCAGAAAGATATACTGGGTCATTCACCAGAAGATGATTCACAACATATGGCCAAATTGACACAGAAATGTTTTACAAGACACAAAAAACAACTTTCTTCCATGGACATCACAGTCTCCAAACTAACATCCTACAGAAAGCCCGGTGGGCGAGCTGGAAAAACAAGTATAAGAGAGGACCCAGGACTCTGGACGATTCGGGGCCGGTGTCCTGAAACCTTTAGATCTATATCTGCTTCAAATAATGAAATGGCCATTTCATTCAGGTGTGCTAGACCAAGGAAAGCTGTGGTGGACTGACCACCAAGGCCTGAAAAATAAGAGCCCTGATTTAGAGAGATTGTACAAAGAGGAGTGGACAAAGACCCCTGTCTCTGTATACTCCAGCTTAGTTAAAGCTTATAGGAAAGGACCATGTGCTGTCTGTTTAGAAAAAATGGGGTGGAACAATGATTTTTCAGCAAAGGTACCAATAACTGGGAACGGCGCTGGTGGCATAGGGGGGTTAAGTGCGCGACCCATGCAAGGAGGCCTTAGTCCTTGATGCAGGCTGTCGCAGGTTTGAGTCCCGACCCGTCAAGATTTACTACATGCCCTTCCCCCTCTCTCTCCACACTATTTCCTGTCTACTTACTTTCACAAAATGTGAAAAATAGGGGCCACTAGTGCCTAAAAGAAAAAAAAAAGGTAAGTAAGACATTATACCACTGCAATAACAGGTGAATTTATTTTAAGGCTTTTCACACACCTTTACCAGGGGTGCCAATAATTGTATCCGGCACTTTATTTAGCAAGTTAATACCAAAGCACATAATTCACATATTTTAATATTTCTCAATGGATTCTGAGAAAAACACAAGTCATCAAAAAATTTGTTCAAACCTATTATGTATTGAAAACATTTAGCACACAATGAAACTAAAAATGGAATAAAAAGACTCTAAACTAATGAAACACCCGAATGCCAAGATTAGGACAAAATCTATATGAATCTCCAATTCTCCAACACCTAGAGGTGGGCAAAATGGAGTAGATAAACAGATTGCATTTATGATTAAGAAACTATATATATTACTTCCTTAAAGCAAAGCTAGGTTAAGTCTCTTTTACACAATAAAAAGTTACTTAATCTACAGCAAGTGTGATATTAAACTTGATTTCTGAAGGTATTTTTTGGTTATTTTTGCTTCCATTGTTTATAAAATGAGGTTTTGCTGATGTTTTTTGGTGCAAAGGTACAATTATTTCAGTGTAAAATACACATTTAATAGCAATCTCACTTTTTTATGTAGTTTTTTGGGTGTAGCCAGAAATTTGCATCATAATTAGTGTTATCAGACTGAACAAAATGTTAATTTCACTGAAGATAAACCAATTTTTATAAAAATCTAAGCATAATTATTAAAAGCCTCAAAACATCTCATCTGTCTCTGTCATTTTACAGTATCACATCCACCCCTGCCCTGTGTGTGCCCTGGCGTATCGGTCCTCAGAGCAGCGCCCCCCTGTGTTGCCTCGCGCTCCTGCAGTTCCTCTGTCTCTGGCGGGCCACTGGGTCAGCCAGCGCTGTGAAACCCGTCCCAATGTACTCTTCCTCACCCGAGACTTCACCTTCAATCCAGTCCAGCACGCCTGGAGGGGCATCTACCGCCACTACTTGGACCCAGCCTGCTCACAGCCCACTTTTACCCTGACAGCTTTGGGGCACTATGCTCAGGGAAACCCCTCCTCCAAACTCTCAGGAGCCTCTGAGTTTGTCTTCAAGGTAACACAGGTGAAAGTCACAGCCATGGATGAGTCTACTGCTAAGCTGTTGAACAGCACAAGACCGGGAAAGTGTGGACGTGCAGGAAACTGGAGGGTTGGGGTTGAACAGGATTTGACTCCCACAAATGGATGTCCTATGCTGGGCATCAGGCTGCCCCATAAGGAATATGAGCTCTTCAAGATGGAGCTCGACCATAGAAAACACCCGCTGCTATTCACTGGAGAGAGACCAACTGATGGGTCCAGTCCTGATCGCCCACTGAAGCGGCCCACCTCCTTTCAGCTTCCCATGGTGCTTTGCAATGGGGGAGAGACGCATCCCTCCTTCTCAACTTTTAATAGCAAGCAAGTACAATTAGCCAGTGGGACAGCTGGTCTGGAAAAGTTGGTGTTGCTGGTGTTTGGATCTGCACTGTGCAGCTGGCTTGATGTTTATTAGACACGTTCTTACAAATTAAACCTGGTTCTCAGCTCAAGCCTGTGATGGGTGTTGTTTGGCAGCTCAAATGATCTTTTCCTTTAAAGAGTAGAACTGAGAAAGAATCAGGAGACATTTAAAAGAGCTGAATGATTTTACACATCTGGAACTCAGATGCCACCTCATGGGGAAAGACTCACCTGTTAAACAAGAAACTAATCTGGAAAGGACTGAAATAGATGGAAAGTTAGCAGTGACAATATTTATCTAAAAGTGCCACAATCCAGGAAATAATTTAATTACTAAATAATTAGTTAGGCAAAACTGAATAGAAGTATAAAAAGGTTACAATTAATACATTAATATGTAATTGAATACACAAATAATTTAAATACATGAAAAATAGTAAGAAAGGACAATAATTACTTTTTTCTGAATTCATATTCTACAGTGTATCACAAAATTTTTTTATCACTGGCTCAACGAACTCCAACATTTGACTGGTTTTCCTGCACAGACAGAAATGAATTGGTGCAGAGCCACTAAAGCAGTTTATTAGGTGGCAGTACTTTACTTGTGGTGGTTTTGAGAGATTACTAAGTTGCCAACAAAATCTCAGGTGCTGCATTCATGTTTTGCAGAGTCTGAAATGTCTCTTACCAAAGAGTCATCTCCAGTAATCGTTAACAGATTATTATTAAACCTGCCCCTTTGTTCTCCTGGACACCCACAAATAATTGTGTTTCAGGTCCAACAGATTTATAGCTTTATAAGCCACTGATCTATTTAATTGTGTATTTAATAAATTATTTGTGTATTTATTTCAGGTTTTAAATATTTAATCACACATTTAGGGATTAAATCTGACAAATTTAATGATGGAGTATGGCACTTTTGGAACTCCATATATATTAGCTTTGGTTTGTATTGTGCAGATGTTTTCCTCAAATGGCTCAATTGCATTTTTGAAAATCTAAGAATTGTTGAGATATAATTATTAAAAAAAATACTAATGAGTCAATTCCACAATGTAATTCAACACATGCATATCGACTTAAATCACATTGGCTTAACCATAAACAGCATAACTAAGTCACTTTGTACAGAACATTTTTCAGTAGCTAGCTGATAGAAAGCTTGCAAACAGCTGCCACCATCACTGATCCACAGCCACTGTGGTGTCAAATGTTGTGATATCTTGATGCTCTTGAAAAACTTGTGCGATAGTCTGATTCTACCAGCAAAGTAATCTTATCAAATGAGTATTTATTTTTTACAACTTATATTGTATATTTACACACAAAAAGGGTTGTTTTTGTGTAAAATGTTATCTTTGTAATTTTATATTTTCTATGTTAATTAAAAACGGACTTTTAATAACAGATTGGGTTTATTTGCTCTTTCAAACATGATCTCAAGGCTGTTCCTTCATGCATGCAAATGTCTCTCTAGAAATGTACTCTGCATGCACAGCAATGAGAAATGAAGTTTAATCCTCATGAATTATCAGTGTCAAAATATAGACTTGGACAAAACTGGGTACTGGGTATCTATATGTTAGCAGAGCATCTTTAAATGCAATAAGTAAAGAGAATGAATGGGCCTCTTTAGAATGCATTTAGGTTTCAAGAACATCCACCTATTGCTCAGATGGATTGAGAAGTGAGAAATGTAAACTCTGACAGGTTTTCCAAATGAACTGATCATAAAAATCACATAGTCACTTAGATGTTAAGTGTAGACTCCACACACTTTTTGACAAGTGATACAGCAGGACATAAACATACAGTCGCACCATCAGTAGGCTGGTTCAGCTCCGAGCAAAGCCCAGTCAAAACTCTAGACGTAAATCTAATTTAGAACCTGTAGCAAGACTTAAAAACGTCTGTTCACAAATGCTTTTCATCCAATCTGACAGAGCTCAGGGTAACTTGCAAAAGTGTCAGTCTCTATATGGTCAAAGCTTGTAGAGACCTACCCCAAAAGACCTTCAACTGCAACTGCAGAAAAAGGTGCAGTAAAACATTGACATAAGGGGACTGAATCCGTATGCATGCCATACTTTTCAGATTTTAATTTTTGTAAATGTTAAAAAGTTTATTTTGCTGCAGTGTGTAAATCAGTCAGGGATGGTTCCTTTGGTATGTTGGACAACTCTTTTTGCTGTTACTTTAATAAGGCAACAAGTTTAAAGATTGTTTTGATTGTTTCACACAAAAATCAATAGGTTATTATTAGAAGGTGGAGCACGAACACGGCCACAAATTTCGCTTCAGTTATAAGGGGAGACAATAAACTCAAAAAAGTATTCTCTATCCTTTCAAACTATTCAAAAAACTTTTTTTATCACCCAAGAAATGGGGTCTGTTGCCTTCTGTTCAAGGATTTATATTTACTATGACTAAGAATATAAGCCAATGTAACTGTAATGATGGTGTAGTATTGGTTTAGGCCTTAATATAATTTGTATTATATTATTCTAAACTTCCAATGACACAGCATAGTAAATGTAGTGGAAATACGTTTCTGAGCCTTTTTGAAGAAAAAGTTTTACAATTTAGCAAGACAGCTGACAAAACCCAAATCAGAGCTTATGGGAGTGTTTTACAAATGCTTTCCACTTTGCAGGTCTGCTTGTTCACTTTTGGGTCTCATTTTTCCCACAGTTTGTGTGAGAACCATCATGTGTAACATTTTATATGTCCACACAGGATATACACAAGGCTCTAGAGGGTCCAGCCTTCAGAAATCACTGAAAATCTGTTCAGCAACTGCTGAAATATTTAGTCTTGACTAAAGAGGTGGAGCGACCACACTCGCAACAGTAATAGTAAAGTTTTGCTTTAAATGTTTCCTGATGCTTCTGCTTTATTCCAAGAAGAATCAGAAAATTCAAGTGAACTTCAGCTGCAAGTTATCATCCTCTAGCCAGATTCAAAGCCTAGATAGTGAGTTAGTGTACTGGCATTTCATAAATGTCTGTCATACCAGCCTGCAAATTATTCCATAGACATCCCAGTGAAAATTCTCCTGAAAACACACAGAGAGGAATATCAGACAGCTGTCAGCGTGGAAAAGGTTCTTTGCAGCCAGTCTGGGAATAAATGACCCGAGAGGAACAGAAGCAAGAAGATAGTGGAGGAAAATAAAGATTATTCTCAGTGTTATGACTAAAGCAATTCAAGTCGTGTGCACAGAGCCACATTAATAACATGCTGACTCCTGTTTCCACAAAATAAATGACTTTTGTTTTTGTTTAATTCATTGCAGACTGTTAACTAAATCCATTACAAACATCTATACCTAAACATTCTTTACATTTATTTCTGCATCATCTGGAATTTAAACAAGACCAAATAAAAAATCCCCTTCATGTCTTTTATTTCCTAACTTAATGTGACAATTTTGTACTACGTTTTTAATTAAAAAAATATTTAAAATGATATACACCTATCAAGATTTATCTATATCTGAATGAGAATCTTTAATAGTCAAATGAGATCAAATTTCACCACAACACATCTGTACAGTTCAGATAAAGCAAAATAAATCCAATTTATTATTTGATTCTAAATTAGAATAGTAACATTTTTTACTCTTTCACTGAACGTTAAAAAAATAATGGTTTTTTTATTTCATTTAAATTTTTTTATCATAGCACTCTTCCAGTCTGATTAATCTTGGCTGCCCTGAAGTTTAATGGTCTCACATCAGGCGTAGGCTTATATCCAAAAAATAAAGAAATAAATAAATCGTAAAGACTCCCTCAATACATAGAAGAACAGCACAGACATCGTTCAGTTCAGTTTCACATGAAAGTCACTGGTGAGTGGAGCAGGGTTGTGTAAGGATGACCATGAAAGAGATCATTTGTGAAAAATGTAATGTTATATAAAATATGTTTCACCCTGGAAAAAAAAGAGTTCTGGCCAAACACTGACCAGGCACCTCACAAACTTGATTATGATGTTAAAAAGATCTTCTTAAATTTAAACTGGTGTTCAGGTTATAACTCAGTTTGAGATTTACCTCTTGCCACCTGGGAAATGAAACCTCCATACCCTTCCAGCAGCCCCAGTTCACTCCTGCTCCAAAACGTTTTGAGAAAATTGCATGGTGGTTTTTAAATGAAATGCTCCACTCTCTGTAAGAGGGGATCTGATTTGAAGCAGGAATAAAGAAAGACAGAAATAAAGAAAGAAAGAAACTCTTCAGTGGATACATACTGTTCCCATTAACTCCTGTGAATATGGTGATGGCAGCTGCTGGGCCCATGAGGTCATCACTCAGGCTTGGGTGGAGGATACAGGTCTGTACCCCCCATACTGACCCCAAGCCAACACAGAGAAAAACGAAGACTGATTGGAAGAAAAACAGAGTGGGTGAGCGCCATTTATCTGTTCAACAATGTGCAGACTTTGTAATTAAGCCAATCATGATCCTGGATAAATCCCATCTCCCTTTCACCGAATCCAAAAGCAACCACACGGATCCATCTGGATGGTTGCAGGCTCGCGAAAATGCTGTGCTGGGGTCTGTTTGTGGTTTCTGTTGCAGACCAAAAAGGCAGAGAGGAACACGATGCCGACCTGTTAGCAATCAGACCCCCTGGCTTATTAACTCCAGTTAGGAAAAGTCACAAATCAATTAATTACATCATACAGTACTATGGGTTTGGGTTTACACCAAAGTAACAGACTTCCTCTTTTTATTCCCCGTTTTTAAATTAATTTTGAGTGTGCTGAACTTTAGCCAGTTAGCATTAGCACAGTTTTTATTCAGACTAAAGCCGTGCTGGCCGGGAAAATAGACTAAAATCACTAACTGGGAGCTTACAGATCTGGTTTAATATTTGTATTAATGTAAATTAATTATAAACACCAGGCCCTGCCATCTTTATGTTTTATATTTATATATGTAGTTTTAGTCCTTTTGTGTGTTGCATATTTTGTACATAAATCTTAGAGAGCTCCGAATGATCTGCCGTATAATAAGTGGATTTTGTTATAGAATAAAGGCTGATTTCGGACAAGAACTTTCAAATCTTTCCAAATTTCTGCATGAATGTTGGGATCTCTTTGGGATCTCAGTTTGGATATTATCCTTTGTGATACTCTGGCTTCGTCCCACAGTCCAGAAATATGCATAACATGCATGTTATGCATATTTCTGGGCCTCTCCCCCGTTGACCGCTGCAGATAAGCACCAGCCTGCCTGCGACCATGCAAAGCTGGGTTGGAAATGAGCAGGATCTGAATTTTAGATAACAACAGAGTGGACATTCTGTTTGTTAGTGGTTCAATTTGTAAAAACAGTTCCCTGCTGATGTTAAAGAACAAATACAATCATATATCATAATCCCAAGCGCAGTCCATTATGTGCCATATAGGTACAGTTAAGTCAAACTGTTTTGGGACAGAGATAACTATTAAAGTTAAAGATCAAGTTACTTCTTCTACATGTTTTAATCACAGAATATGTGTAACCCAACCTTTTGCCAACCTCCATAATGCAAAATTCATAAAATATAAATGAGAACAAATAAACCAGTCTGTCTTTTCTATAACTAGCTGAACTATTGTAAGACAACAGCTTTTACCCAAAAACTGACAGAAGACATAGTTCTCGCTAATTCACATTTCTGATTCCAGATTTTAGTTCCCTTTGTAAAAAAAGCATTTAGGTTCCTTTCTCTTTATTTTCACAAACGTTGCAAACACATAATCATGATCTTTTGCTGAACTGGGTCATACAGTGAGTTGCACCAAGACTCTCCTCCATTTTAGGTGATCTTTCTCTGTTGTGCCACTCGATCTGCCACTCAGTAATAACCAGTAATTGCCTGGTGTTTTCTTGCTGCTTACTAGAACTCTGAACATGTGTAACACCATTTTGAGATGTGAGCAATGACCTCACGGTGCATATCCTCCATTACAGCAAAATTATTTTACTAGATTTAGCAGAGAGTACTCATCGTCTTCCGCTTCATTCAAGACCGGGTTGCGGGGGCAGCAGACTCAGTAGAGACACCCAGTCTTCCCTCTCCCAAGACACCTCCTCCATGTGGGAGCCCAAGGCGTTCCCAGGCCAGCAGAGAGATATAGTACCTCCAGCGTGTCCTGGGCCGTCCCCTGGGCCTCCTCCCAGTGGGACGTGCCTGGAACACCTCCTCTCGATGTGGAGGAGCAGTGGCTCTACTCCGAGCTCCTCCCGGATGGTCAAGCTCCTCACCCTATCTCTAAGGGAGTGCCCGGCCACCCTACGGAGGAAGCTCATTTGAGCTGCTTGTATCCAGAATCTTGTTCTTTCCGTCATGACCCAAAGTTCAAGGCCATAGGCGAGGGTAGGAACGTAGACCGACAGGTAAATCGAGAGTCTCTCTTTAACTCAACAGACGGCACAGCGCCCCCTTTACTGCGGCGGCTGCACCAATCCGCCTGTCGATCTCCCGCTCCATTCTCCCCTCACTCGTGAACAAGACCCCAAGATATCTGAACTCTTCCACTTGAGGCAGGAACTCCCCTCCAACCTGAAGAGGACAAGCCACCCTTTTTCTGTCGAGAACCATGACCTCGGACTTGGAGGAGCTGATCCTCATCCTAGCGGCTTTGCACCTGGCTGCGAACCGCCCCAGTGCATGCTGTAGGTCTTGGCTAGAGGGGGCCAGCAGAGGGTCAATCAAGATTTATTTGATTAGGTTAAAGGAGAACAAATTATACAATTACGCCAACACAGATGAAAAAAATGCAGTGAAGTCTTGTTTTGGATGTTTGCTAGTTATACCCAAAGGCTGCACCATTAGCTGTCTAACATTTTCCACTGCCCACAGAGACATGATCATCAGACGATTGGTTCCCAGATGGTGAGAAGATTAATACCATTTTCAAATCTGTCTGCTAAGGGTGCAGCTGCAGCCAGCAGACAGCTTAGCTTAGCTTAACGTAAATACTGGAAACTGGGGAATCCGCCAGCACCGTTTCATCCAAAGGTAACAATATCTGCCCACCGACAGAGCAAATGCTTACCATCCAACTGCTTACATCTAGTCTGTGGAGAATATACGTCAGGTGAGCTGTTTCGCTTCAGTCATAGGAGAAAGTGAGGACAAAATCATCCCTTTTAGACATAAAATATGATATTGCTGAACATTATAAGTGCAAACCATTAAAAGACCAACAGAAATATTAAGACACAGATGTGGTAATACATGAGAAAACTGGCCAAAATTCCTCCACTTGAAACCATCCAGACTAGAAATGGAGTCCAAAATGATGTCAATCAAAAGAAAAATAATGTAAGAGGGAAACTTTTTTTAAGGGCCAGTTGAGGAGTTCACAAAGCTGTTGTAAATCTCTGTTGATCATCAGCTTTTTTTTTAGAAATGATTTCTTTTGCTTCTTTTCTTTTCTGTTTCAGAAAAAGTGGACACTGCAATACCTTTTTTTTTTTACTCCAACACATTTTTTGGTCTTAAAAAATAATAGTAAGATTCCAAAAGTTTCCTTTTAGTTAAACCACGTTTCCAAACCACAAAGAGTTTACTGCTTTAGTTTGACAAATGTTCTAGTTAAAGAAAGGCCGACTGCTTGAGGATAGATTTTTCTTTTGGTCACTTCTCCTACATTCCCATGAAAATCGTAGAAGTGCAGTTAATGCACACAGACAAGACTGAGATGACTTCACTGCGGTAGTATGGGTAACTTCCAACATCTCCCACTCATTCAACATTTCAGGCTCAGTTAAGAAAATCCTATTATTTCTATAAGAATATGAGCTGCAGCTGCATCATAAAAGAAAACATCAGCCACAACTTGGTTGGCTTAGTTCAAACAAACGAGTTTCTATTTAAACAGCAAGGTTCTGTGCTATTGGCCACAACACTGGAGCATAGAGCAGCAACTGAGTTTTCCTTGATGTCAGGCCAAACAGAAAACGGGCTCCTTTCAGTCATGACCTCATGCTCATATACTCACCGAACCAACTGAACAGAACCAGCGCCACATTCTTTTCTGCTTTTTCAAAATGAACTCCTCATCTATCACACCAACAAAGTGAAAGCTCTGAATTTTTTGTTCCATCAAAGGTGAAAAGATACATTTTAAAAGTGTATTGTTCTGCAGCTGCTATAAAATGCTCATTGGCTTCAAAGGTTGTGAATCCCACTGGATTGTCTAGATTTCTGCACAGAACACAATTTAATACAGGACTGTCCAAAGAGCGGCCTGGGGACCATTTGCGGCCCCTGGGTTAATTTTGTGCAATCCCTCGACTGCAATTGAAGAATAATACAAATTTGGCCTGGCACCAAAGGTGGTTGAGATGGAGACTTTTTCATTTTTATTAGGGCAAAATTATTCCCAACAAATTTGAATATTCTTTCAATGGAAAATGTAGAGAACTGCACAAAGTAATGGTCTATTAATAACAACACTTCTTAGATTTTCTTTAATTTCATAGTAAATAGTACCACCTCTGTTCAGTGACTTTAACTCAAAAGCAGACTTTGGTGCACCCAAATAACCTAATCTGTTTAATTATTTATTTAAATCTGCTAAATACAGCATGAATTTTCAAAGAACAAGTGACTCAAATTCTGTTCTTAATGCTGAGAACGGGTTTATTCTAAATTGTTTTCAGTTTTTTTCATTCGAATACAAAGTGCATGCCTTTCATTTGATAAGGTCTGAAAATCTACAGTGATTTACATAAACATTTCCTAAAGAAATCTGACTACTTTATTTATTAACTAAATTATTGTATGCTTAATATATTGTTAAGCTGGTAAATAAATTAACAATGCAATTTTTTATTTTATTTGGGTTTTTTATCTTTTTTATTTATATTTTTTGGATTGTGAGTGCAATTATCTAGACAATTCTGGCACACACAACAAAACGTTTGGACACCCCTCTATAATATATTGAGCACTATATTATCATTATTCTGCTAAAAGAATATATTATGTAATTTGTACCAGTCTGAAATTCAATTCAATTCAATTCAGTTCAGTTTATTTATTAAGTGCCAATTCACAACACATGTTGTCTCAATGCACTTCACAACAGTCAGGTACATACATTCCAATTAATAACTAACCATTGAACAGTGCAGTCCTTTATATGTGAGGAGGAGAATTTTAAATTCTATTCTGGATTTAACAGGGAGCCAATGAAGGGAAGCTAAAATAGGAGAAATATGATCTCTCTTTTTAATTTTCATCAGAACTCTTGCTGCAGCACTTTGAATGAGCTGAAGGCGTTTAACTGCAGTTTGTGGACATCCTGATAGTAAAGAATTACAATAGTCCAGCCTTAAAGTAACAAGGATGCAAATAAGATGCAAGAACATTTGTTACCTTTTATTGGCATCTGTCTGTCTGTCTGTTTGCAAAATATCTAAAAAAGTTGAGAAAGGATTTGGATGAAATTATCAGACAAGGTGCGTATTAGGACGAGGAACAGATGATTAGATTTTGGTGGTGATATGCAGCACCATCGGGACAAGAAATTGGAATTCCCAGATGGTTCATCACCCCAAGTCTTTCTTAGAGCCCTGATTAGCTCAAGTATAAGTGGAAGCATAATTAAAAATCAGAATACCTCACAGAAAAGTAGACATTAGCATGTTGCTGATTTTCCGTATTGTTATTTAAATTTAGCAGGATGTTGAAGGAGACAGTGGCTGCATTTATAATCACCGGAATCCCTTTTGTGCTCAGGGTTATTGTTTTGCTCCATAACCCACCTTCCCCTCAGCTTCAGTCCATGCAAGGAGGTCCTAACATAGTTCCATATAACGCTGTATATCATAAAAAGCTAAATAAAAATACAAAACTATTGTAAAAATTTTGAAAGTATATCCGAGGTTTAGAGTTGGCAGTCAAGCACAGTAACACTGGGGTCATTGAACCAGCTTTTGGTACCTTTGGCAGTGTGGGCAGGTGCCAAGTCCTGTTGGAAAATGAAATCAGCATTTCCATAAAGCTTGTCAGCAGGAGGAAGTATGAAGCATGAAGCACCAGCAGATGACATGGCTCCCCAAATCTTCACTGACTGTGAAAACTTCGCGCTGGACTTCAAGCAACGTGAATTATGTCTTTCCACCCTTCTTCCAGACTCTGGGACCTTGATTTCTAAATGAAATGCAAACTTAACTTTTATCTGAAAAGAGGACTGTGGATCACTAAGCAAAGGTCCAACCTTTGGCTCAGGCGTAGCTTGACAGGAGAAGTGTGACATTTAATAATAATAATAAAAATGTATTTATTTAAAACAGGGACAATATACAGTATACATTAACCATTAGAGGATAGATGCACTGCATCAGGTTATAGCTGTATGTGCTAAATTCAACTTGCGTCCCTGACCCAGCTAGTACATACAAACAAAACGAAATATAAATCAATACATAAAAACAGTCAATACTATTCAGTAAATTTACAATACAACAAAAAAAAGCCTATGCGTTTGATTCATCTATGCATAGTGGCTCTTGATGTGCTGACTCCAGCCTCAGTCCACTCCTTGTGAACTTCCCCGAAATTCAACAATTGGATGTATCTTGACAATCCTCTCAAGGCTGCAATTATCTCCGTTGCTGGGGTGCACTTTTTCCTTCCACTAAACTTTGTATGACTATACTTGGATGCAGCACCCTGTGAAAAACCAGCTCCTTTAGCAATGACCTTTTGTGGCTTACCCTCCTTGTAGAGGGTGTCAATAGGAAACATTCACTGGACAAATGGACAAACACATACCATGGAAAATCATTTTGGGATGTTTAGTGAAAAACCTTATCATATTTAGACATTTCTTTCATCTCAACCATTGAATTCCAGCAACTAGTAGTCAAGATTGTTAATAAAACAGCACCCAGGTCACTCCATGCATGTATGGTTTTTGGATTACAAAACCAACTATTAATGAAGAGAAGGAAACAAGTAGAAGGAGGTGCTCTGGTCAGATGAGACCAACATTTCTGATCAATTATTTGCCCTACATGCAAAAAACTGTGGGTATTGGAAAATTAACACGCTAACATGATGTATCTGCTGTAACTTCAGATGGTGTCCAATGTTGTTTTAGATGCTTGGTGAAATTGTGCAATGCTGTGTAGCAAAGGGAAAGTTCAAATTGTAAATTTTCTTTTTTTACTTTAGCTTTTATTGAGTTCAGAAGAAATGCAAACACAAAATGTTACAGAAAATTGTTGTTGAAATTATCATTTTTAAAGTCAACCTAAAGGAAATGGGTTAAAGGAACATTACCGAGTACAGAACCTAAATAACAGTATGCAATAATGAAACTTTCACTGAAACACATTAATTTCATCCCAAGATGTTAGATGAAAATGTTTGCATCACATCGATGTCTGTACTTTAATTATTATGCTGCAGTGATTGGCTAGAGCTGAAGTTAATGCAAAGACAGTGTATTAACCTGGCTGACCCGACTACCAGAGGCCACAGTTATTGCATATTACATATTGTTTGTTTAACCTTTTTCAAATATGTTTTACAAGGGTTAAATGTACCATCTTCTGTCCACGTCACAGACTTGAATCTCTGGTGGTCACCTCTTCACCTTACAGACAGTTAAGGAGCATCACTCGTGATCTTCTTGACTTTTCCTCCAAGTGAGTCTTAAACCGAAGAACCAACATTTTCTCCAACTTCTCCAACAATTTATCTTGGAAATGGATTCTTTCCCAATTGAATATAAAAGCAAAAATTAATCCTGGTAGCTTTCCACGACTGAGTATGCAGCTGTGCTCTACTCAAGCCAAGCCAAACAGCCGAGAAGCTACTGGACCAGGTGTCAACTCAGGAGGGCAGTTTCCTGACCCTACCTCAGCTGTGCTGCCTCCATCCAGGAGGTGCAGACAGATTGTGTGGTTGTTACTTACACAATAACGCTGGATGAACTACAGGATTTTTTTCTTAAGACCACAACTGTTTGAGTGAAATTTTAAGGAATATATAATTTGCTTGCAGCTGCTGAATCCACTGCAGTCTGATACTGCAAAATCAAACAAGAAGGAGCAACTAGCAAACCAGCTTGGGCAGAATTTATACTGGATGCTGGTCAGTGGTGGAAGTAGGTTTTTCTTAATGATCTGTTCATTTTCTTTTCTTACTTTCCTTTTCTTCCAATTTCATGTTATATTCATGTGTTTAGTTTACTAATTTCTCATAGACTCCCACACTGCATTTTAGTCAAAGTTTGGAAGCTTTAAAACTTTAATTAGTTAAATTAAACAAGTTAAATTGATTTGTGTCTTTACTGACAAACTTAATCTTTTTGAGATTCCTATTAAATGAAGTATAAGATTCCTGAAACTAGACTACGACGTCATGATTAAGTACTGGGTCTCTCTTTCAGCAATGTATTAACATTAGTTTTATTCCTTAATCTTGTACAATGTTTCAGGTAGTCTGAGAAATGAGACAAAAACCACAAGTCTCCCAAGGACCACAGCAGAAAAGGCAGCATTCAGATCTACTGATCATTCTCAGAAAATTCAGGAGGCAGAACCTTTTTGGTCTCTCCAGGCTCCTATGCTCTGGAATCAGCTCCCTGGTGGGGTGTAGGATGCTAACTCTCTTGTTATCTTTAAATCCAAGCTAAAAACCTACCTGTTTAAAAGGGCTTACATCTTTCTGGCTGTCAGTTGAATACTTTGACTACTTTGTCAGAAACTTGTCCTTTTGTCCATTTTTAGAGGTTGCAATTTTAACTTTGGTTTACTATGTGTGTTTTTAAGTACTTTGGGTTACATTTGTGTTTTTAAAGTGCTGTATAGATTAAATTTAACTGATTTGTTGAATCTATGTTTCAGTTTGCTTTTAATACTAAATTAATAAATAACCAGACATGTGTTTGCATACACCTGGTTCCAAAAGACAGGCGCAATCAGTGATATTACAGGACAAGGTAGAGTTTAGAGTTTGTAAATGCTTCTTATATTTTCTGAGAACCTAAATACATCAAACCAATTTGCAACTAAACTACTGTTGCACTGTACATGTAATAACATAAAAACAATATTTTTAGTCCTGTGCTGGACTGGTGCCCCATCCGGGGTGTACCACGCTGGAGGCAGACACCAACACCCCCACCACCCTGCATGGACAAGCAGGTCTAGACAATAGATGGATGTTTTTTCGCATTTAAGTTCTAAACCCACTTTCCATTGATCCGTATTTCTTCATGATCTTTATCAATCAGAACAACAAATCTGGTCTCAAACTACTTTAAGCTCCTTTATCGTAATCGTTAATCAGGAAACTCACTATTGGCAAGTGCTGCATCTCCCTGATCTCCCCACAGTGATGAAGCCTCATTGTTCAGCAGAAAATAACTTCACACATTTAGGAAGAAGCTTTATTCATTTAATTTATTAAGATGCTACATAATCCAACCAACTTGGGTTGGGTTTTTTTTTTTGTCTTGTCTTGTTTTGTTTTTTTACACCAGACTACTTGACTAAGAATTTTAATCATCTTCTCAGATAGACTTTTCATTTATATACATACAAAACAGTTTCTTGAGTGCTTACAATGATCACGGTGATGTTCGGAGACTTCAGGAAGGTTCAGCGTAGACCATTTTACAACCAGGCCTGGATCGATTAGTGTTTACACATAACTGCTTTATTTGGTCAGTCCCAAGCCGGTGTAATTTACAGCATCAGAATCAGATTTACACTTGATAACTGACTTATATTATGGGGTGTCAAAATGTAATCTTGGTGTTAAACATTTGGATGCTCCAAACTGAATGGAACGAAACAAGAACAGCTTCATGGAAACACTATTTGATTTAGATCCGATAACCCAAGACTGAGCTGCAGCTCCGGTCCGCTCTGCCCTCCCTCTAAGGAGAAGGTGATCCTCACCCCAAAAACTTAACGAAGTTACAGTAAAAACACAAACTCATGTTTATTTGAACTTCCTAACCCACCAATGACATCCATATTAACTTTCCCTCCACTTAACAGAAAAAAATAGAACATTTCTGACATTTTTTTTATTTCTCAGCAAACGTGAACTGAAAGAATGTTTTACTTATTCTATTTGTACACGGCAGGATGAAAATATCACGAACTGCTTGTTTTTCCTTCAAAGAATGAAAACAGAATGACACTGCTCTCCCACAATACACGAATATGATTGGTGAACATGTGTGTTTTTTATTTGTGGATGAAAGCACAGTATGGTCCCCCAAGTTATAGCCTGGCTGTATTGACTCCCTGCTGCTGGCTTAAGACAACAACACAGCTGCAGACGGATCTGTGATAATGTTACGTTTAGAGCATTAAAATGTTTATGATTCAATGCAGAGATGAATTCACAAGAATAAACAAAAAAAAACACCAAAACTGAACACAGGCCTGTGAGAGAGAAATGCAATCCAGCAGTGGAGAACAGCTTAAACATTCAGCTGATTTTTACGTGCATTTGCTAGAAATAAGACAGAATGTCAACAAATGTATGGCTCAATAGGAGGCGGAGGAAAATAAGAGCTGTTTTTCCCACCGCATTTAGGATGCGATCACAGAACCATGATCCTGTTGATGTCAGGGAAAGCTATTTGATCTCCTTCAGTCTATTATGATGTACTGTAATTGTACCTCCATCTTGGCCTGAGAATAACTTGCCCCAACAGGTCACAAGGCAAAGCTTTCATATCGATTTACAGAAACGATCCAATCATCACTTCAGTTTGCTGAAATAGCTTGACCGCTTTACCTCCTACCAAAGAAAAATTATATATCATAAAACAATAAAATTGCAGAAAAAAGGATAGAGGAAGAAGGAAACAAAACAGCAATGAAATTGTGCAAATCTACAGTCAAATGACAAAAGCAATTAAATAAGACTCCAAAGTCCAGATGCAACACTCGTGTGGATGCATGCAAACATCCTCCTCTGACAGGCAAGGATGTGGTGAGCAGTGATTGACAGGTGACAGGAATAAATTAAGAAAAGAAAGGGCATGAAAAAATAAAACACCTGTTGTAGTGTTTCTTACGCTGACCAAAGCTGTTCCACAATTAAAGACGAGATATTACAAAGCCTCCAACTGGAGAAGACTGTTATAGCCCTGTGTGCAACCCCGGCGGTTTGGATCCTCCCTTCCTTCAAAGGGGGTTCCACTGTCAGGAAAACCAGGATTTACGGTACAGTGGAGTAGTTACATGTTCCTGAAGATTGGCTCTGGTTTGTGTCAATTAGAAAGAGAAACGATCTAATAAAATGACATTCGCACAGTTGCAATCTGACCCAGTCCCATCGGTACCACCTCGCCTGTGTTAGAAGATTCATTGAACTGAATTACCAGTTAAAACACGAATCTGTTTTCCCACAACCCCTGAAATAAATCATCGGAATACATGAAACTTTGGGATGAGGGCCAGAAGGATTATGTGATGATTACGCAGAGGCAAGAGCTGTGGGTCATTTTTTCTCTTTTCTCTTATAGATTACACTTTAAATTTATTTTTTTACATAATTGGGACTGAATCAAAACTAGTACCACCCCCCACCCAGCAGTTATGGCCTTCTGATCGGAAATCCCACAGCCTTTGTTTGTTTTCATCCACCATGAAAGCATGCTGGGGCTGACTGAAGTGCTGCGTTCTACAACACCAACTTCCCCACAATGACGCCGATGATGAAGAAGAGCAGGATGAGGGCCACATAGCGGGAACTCAACCCTTCCTCCCTCTTCATGGAGCTTGGGGCGTGCTGAAATGGTTTCAAAGCAGAAGAGAAACAGAAACAGGCGCGTAAGAAGGATAAAATAAATACATGAGGTACGTGGGGAGAGCATGAGGGGAAGAAATTAAGTAACAGTCAGAACAATTCATGTCAACAAGGGGTTAAAAAATGGCCCCGGTTTGTCAATCAGTTTAAAAAGACAAAAGTTTATTTATCAGCTCATAGAAAAAGGATCTGCCTAAAATTTTATCTGACCCAATCCTCTGAGGACGCAGAAGGCGCCAGGCTTCAACAAACTTCATTTCCCAGCAGCGGGTGGGGCTGGGGGGCTTTGTTAGTTTAATCTGAGCCACAGGAGCAGCCAACTATCGCTCTGCCTAAAGGGGAGGGATGGTGGTGATGTTTGAGAGGAGGCCGACTTTTTCTTGGCAGCCTAAGCGGAGCGTGTGTGACTCATGCCCAATCAAACGTTTACAGAACCCATTTTCAAACCTTAACTCATCGATGGTTGTCACTGATAGCACACTAATTGATTTAAATTACTCATTGTATAATTGGGTTTTGAACAGCTGTCTAAGGGTTCCAGCGTCTTTGACTCAAAAAATTATTTAATTTGCTTATCTTTACTGAGATTATTAATCCGTAATAAAAATGGATTCTAACAGGTACCGGGTATCAGGAAAAATTCAGAATTTTTTGCCACTGATTTCAGAAAATCAAACTCATATATTTTTCATTTATTACCAATGGACTGAAATATTTCAAGTCTTTATTTATTTTAATGTTGATACTTATGGCTTAAAGATACTGAAAACCAAAAATTGAGTGTCTCAGAAAATTAGAATTTCAAAACATCATCGACATTGTTGGGTCTGGTGTCTCTGTCCGGACTCTTAACACTGGCCCGGACCACATCTGATTGCTGGTTAAATAAATAAATAACCAAAAGGCACAAATAAAGTTAAAAAAAAGAAAAACGTCATGGGTTAAAAGCAGGCTGCCATGGCGACACTGAAAGGGTGTGAACTTATGCTCAGCTGTGGTCCTCTAAGCTTGTTGGGATGTTTTATGTCACAACAAATATTGTCAAGCTATAGATTTAAAATATAGTGACTCTGTAGTAATAATTATAATATTTCATGTTAAATTTTACTTATATACTGTTATCCAGCGCTGTTTAATCATATAAGACTATCATTAACCAGTGCTGCTCCCATTACTTAGATGCACCCTGCAACCAGTGAATCACATGAGGGAGGGGGTACGGACATATATCGTAGATTATTCTGCGCTGCATTCACTTGCACTCAGACATCTAATAGTCACTTATTTAAACACTACATGGCATGTTTACATTTGCCTGCCTATAATTGGGATGGCACAGGAATCCCCCAGCCCACCCTGCTGGCCCCACCCTTGGTGCAATTAAATGCGTATTATTTTTTCTCTAATTAATTATCTAAATAAATAGATAATAAAGTTTTTAGTCAAATCAGATTGAATACCTTCACATCTTGAGTCATCTTGGAGGTATATGTCTTGAATACGATTCTGATACATTTCAAAGCACAAAAACTAAAGATTTCATGGTTTTGCCCAATATATGAGAACACTTCAAGCACGTGGAAAGGTTTGCTGATTATTTAGCCATTTTAATCCCTGACAGTGGGGTCAGCTAGTTTGTCCTCTCAAACCAGGAGAAAAATAGTTCAAAAATATACAATACAAATACATCTGCGCTGGACTGGCGACCTGTCCAGGCTGTAGCCCGCCTCCCGCCCAGGAGATAGGCACTAAATACAGTGAGCAAGGGCGCGGTTGTGGCACAGCGGTAGAGCGCCTTAGTCCTCGATGCGGCTGTTCGAGTTCCAGCCCCGGTGACATTTGCAACTTCCCCCTCTCTCCACCCTATTTCCTGTCTGCCTACTTTGAGTAAAACATGAAGATTAAATACCACTAGTGCCGTGAAACAAAGTATATAAAAAAATACGGTCAGCATCACTACATACAGCGAAGTGATCTTCAGCCATAGGAATTTAGAAAATTCACCACACCTCATATATTAATTCTTGCATTAAGAAAACATTCAGATTCAGGTCCAACTAGGCAGATGTGAAATGAAAGTTAGAATAACTAGATATTAATATGCTTTAGGTTATTATAAATTTACAATTAATTTCTATTCATTGGGGCTTAATATAGTCAGGATTTCTGACTACCAACTCAGTGCTGCAGAGCTAGTCTATAGTTATGGTGGCTTCAGTGTGTTTGAAACCAAATCTTTAGCTGTTTTATGGGAACTTTAAAATAAAGGAGCTCATTGAAGAGAGATGTTTTGCCTTTTGACACTGCCAACATGTGATTACTGGATATCCCATTCTACATGGTGAACCTCAGCTGAGGAGTGATTTCATTAAACAAATCGTGCTTTTGAGGAGATAGGCCATCGCAGTCTTCATCCCACAACACAGAACACATTTTTGAAGCCAACATTAAAAGAATATTTTAGCATTGAGGAACAATCAGTGGTAACAGGTATGTCTTTCCTGTCTCTGCTTATTGACTTTCGAATTGGGAGCTTTTTAGAGAAATGGAGCAAAATGAGAGAAAGGATGAGAAGAATTAAGGTATTTTTGGTCTTTCGAGTCATTTTTCTCACCCTAATCTGTTTGTTTTCTTCCCGTAGCCTTTGAGCCTCCATCTGCAGCCGCTTACACTCCTCCATGATCTTTTTTACTTCTCCGTAGTCCAGGGTGGAGCTCGATGACTTTGCAGGCAGCGCAGATGACTCTGACTTCAGCAAGCTTGACGACATGTTGGACTCCATGTCATGCTGTAAGTGGGTTACAGAGGGACAGTTTGATGCAATCAGTAAACTGTTGCATCTTTATAACTATCTGTTTACATTTGGGAACTTTAACACCGTTCACTTGCAATGGTGCAAAGACACAGACACTTTTGTAGGGGAGTTCACCCAGGGGTGCCTTTCATAAGAGGACCAAGCTGGTTTCCATCATCATTATGTCTGCCTAAAACACTCTGTGCCATACAGCCCCTACTGGGAGCCCAGTGAACGTCTCATGTAGGCCATAATGAATTCAAAACAACTACCGAAGGTTGTTTTTGCTCCCTGTTCAAGAAGCCATCAGGCTAAAATCCAATCTATGATAAAATGCTGTGTCCACAGTTGAATGGAATCAGGTGGACTAAGAAGAATCACAAAAATAATAAACTACATGTGAGACTGAAACAAAGTGGCTCTCTAAAAGGCTAATGCAGCATAGGTCCGGCTGTTGCAGGAAAAGGTGAAGGAATATGGGAGGAAATTGAAAAATAATTGACAAGAGGACAACAAGAACTTGAAATTATGTAAAAAGAAACATGAGAGCGCAAAAAGAAAATAAATATGCAGCTTCTCTATGTATAAAATATTATTGACCAGTGAAGATGTGCCCAGAAGAAAGAAATAAAAAAGCCCAATATCTGGCAAAGTTTGAGGGTGTATTCACACCTGCCATGTTTGGTCCACTTTAAACAGACCAGAGGTTGTTTCTTCCCTCGGTCCAAACAAACAGACCGGGACCCACTTTAGCGAGATGCAAAGGAGGGTCTGAGTGGTATCTGGAACAATGCCACGTTTAAAAGAAAAATCTTGGCCACTGTTATTTAAAGGCTTGAGACTCCATTTCAGGGTCTGCGCTCAGTCCCGCCCTCGTCATTTCTGTCCAATGGGAGCAACGATCGCCACACGCTGGGCTTTGTGTACAATATAGTAATGATATAGTTCACTGGCAAAGTAAAATGTGAAATGTGAAAGCGAATGCCCACGCGAAATGACAAAGTCCGCTTCTGGTCCGGACCAGAGGACTTTCCTGGTGTGAACACACCCTAACTAAAATATTTTAACACAAAGCAAAGTAAAACAGTGAATTATCTCATTGAATATGTAGTGACACTGTAGGCATGCACAACAAAGCAAAGCAAGTACATCAGCTCACCGATTTTTCGTTCTCCACTGGCATGTCAAAAACACACCTCAACTTAGAGTCCATCAACTCCTCCGGCTTTGCTTCTTTCCACTGGAAACATTAAAATACAGGAACCAGATATTATTTTTATTAAAACCCCATGGAAAGAAGCATGTGTTATCCCATAACTAATAAGCTAAAGCCTTAATCAACAATTAATATGATAAAGTACCACAGAGTTATAATGAACTGCCAACTGCACAAGAAATTTTCCACTGACAAATAAACCAAAATATTACAGACACAGACTGTTAAAAATCACTTCTTTTCCAAATATATATTAGAGAAAATTAAAATACAAAAACAAAACGTTTGCACCCATAACAAATAAATCTTGTATCAATAATATTGGAGATTCCAATCAAGCCTAATGGGCTTTAAGCACTACAGAAAAACAATATTTATAATTAATATCCAATATCTCTTCATACTTTAAGGCTTGTTGACTAGGAGACATTTTTGATTTGGCCTTTGCATTTATCTAATCAGTCAGTGATGCTCAGACTTCTGTTTATCAAAAACGCAGATTTAAACTTTAATTATTGTTATTTGGATTTTGTGCTCTTGTATTTGTTGAGTGTAATAATAATAAACACAGACACGTCCATGTTGACATCCATGAGGAGTAATGTTTGGAAAAGTAGAATTTGACAGATTTGAGTCATAATTTCCCTGATTGTTGAATAAGGTTGGCAATGTAGCGCTGCTTGATGGAATATCAATAAGGCTTATCTAGCTGTGTGAAAACATAAAACATTTTTTAAAAAAATCAAGGGAATCGCATTCCTACAGATTTCTGTTTTTTTTGCAAGAATGCTAACTAGATGCTATATCGTTCATTTACAGTCATGCACACGCCAGTGTTTTAAAGTACTTAAGGTAAAAGTTTAGATAATAATCACATACATGTTTTATTTATCGAGACCAATCAAAATACTCAAATTATCCTATAGAATACATTTGAGTTTGTAAAAACCTCTCTCTATTCGGCCAACTTCCTGTAGCTCAAACTAAGAGAGAAACATGTTTGATAAAACCATTTAAAATTCAAATCTTCAACAGTTTAAATCTCATTCCAATATGGGATTGCACCTCTCTTCAAAGACTTAGGTTTTGCAAAGTAAAATATATAAAGCTGGTTTCTTAGTGTGCTTGTTTAAAAATCTTTGTGTTTTTAGGCAGCTTTTATATTACAGAGATTTTGCTTATAAATCATTTCATGACTTAATACATAACATCAGTGAGAAGCAATCAGCAAAGAGTTACAATCAGGAAATCTTGAGAATCTTTTTTTATATTTCTGATTTAGTGCGTAGGCTCGCCAGAAACAAGTGTGTTTAATGTGGTTTCCACTGATGCAGGACAGCGAAATGCAGAAACAACGCTGCTTAGATTTGCAGAAGAGCAAAGGGTCTTTAAGCAAATATTCCCAAACTACAACCAGTGAAGGATGAAACACTTACCACTCCCTCCATGTCAGTCATGTCAGGAGGTGCTAGCACGGACTGCACCATAAACTTGTGCTTGCTCTTTTCATTGGGATCATATTCAAAAGGCTGCAACATGACTGAAAAACAAAATGACAATTAATGTTAGGAAAACAAAGCAAACATTGATCTAGCTTACCTGAGTCAGAATTTATTTTACTTTGGTTTTAAGTTTAACAGTAAAAGAAATGAAGAAATTTCTGAAAAGAAATTTGGTTAAACATGAAACAAGAAAAAAATTTAATTAAATAAAACTAATTTTATTTAAGTTTATTTCTCCCCTTTACTTTCATGAAAATCACAGAGAATTTCTATTAGCCTCAACAGATAAAACTACACAGCATTTGTTAAAGCTTGAAATTTCCATCATATCTATACACGAGTCAAAGGCTCTGGGCCTGCTAGGAAAAAGTGGTGGAAATAATTTGTTTCTGTTTCCAGGATGATGATACAGCGACGGACCACCAGATACCCCTGGGGCTAATCTTTCTAACAACCTTTAAGAACTTTTTCTTTTCTAGCGTTACATGTTTGGCTAACAAAAAGCAGGTGTGGAGTGTGAGTATTTCCCCTCAGCCCCTCGCAATATCAGTCCTCCTAGTCTGTGGTTTTATTAGATGTCATTGAGAAGGTATTTTAAAGCTGTAAAAATGATTTACAGTAATCACTTTCTTGTGTCATCAAAAGGAGGTCTGGAAAGATGAAAATGGGGGATAATTTCCCTCCTTTGACTACAAGTTTTAAATCAGGATATAATAAAAAGACATAACTTGATGTCAGTCCCAACTACATCCACCATGCTTGAGGGATTTCTTTTTTATTTCACTGAAAACAAATGACCTAAATATAAAGCTGGTCTGGATATCAATATGACTTTCATATATGGCACATGCCAGTGCTCCCAAGAGCAGAGTTGTGCACCATTTCAGCAATCAATGTGGCTCAACATAACAAATCAGAAACAGACGGCACGAACAGATTGAGAATGTCCTGTTTCAGTCAGTTCCAATTTGCACAACCGTCTATTGTGGGTCCATAGGGACAACACCAGAGAATGGAGGCAGGAAAGCAGGAACATTTTTTGAGAAACGATGGACAATGATAAAAGGTTGCTTGAGATTGGAAAAATGCTTCTGTCATAAGGGGAAGAAGTCATTTAAATCAATTTTTATCTATGGCTTTAAAAAGTGCTACCTCTTTAAATGGTGATTTGTTGCTCTTGCCTGAAGCTAGAACTAGCTCTTCAAAAACTTGGCAGCAAAATGTGGTAAACATAGCAAGGCAGGAGGGTAAACACCAACCTGTTAGTTCATGAAGAATGGCGCCGTTTGAATGGCATCAATAGGGCTAGTATTTATAATTCATATTCAATATTTCACAATGAGATCACAATTGCATGTTTCTAATATTGAGCAGCCCTAGTAATTAACTACAACTGTTAGGAAACAAGTATGTAAGTTGACCTCATGAGCTAAAGCTTATTAGCTTATTTAACAGCAAACAGTTTTCAAATCAAAGGTTTTCTGAGTAAATCTTTGTCAAACCGGCTTGAAATTTTCTTTTCAGATTAATTACAGCTGCATTTAAAACCACCAATGCTGCAATGATGTGATGCCTTAAGTGTACAGCTTGAAAATGTGCCATGCATTTATACGGACAAACTCTTGTGTTAGGTCTTTAAATCAGCAGCTTTTTACAACTAGAAACAGACTGATCTAAAGTGGTTTCTTTGTAATCTGTAAAGTCTGCAAGAAAATATAACAAAATTGGAAATTTGTGCACAGGAAACAGACTTAGTCCCATTCTGAAAAAAAGCAATGCAGAATAAAACAACACACAATGTCAATGGTAAAACACAAGCAGCAGATAACCCAGAAACCTGAGTAGTGTTTTTAGAATGTAGAAGTTAGGATACTTACTCACTGCTAATTTTGTTAAACAGTTCTATGTATACGTCACAAAGGGATTCATTCAGACACAGACTTTGTACCTGGAAGCTATGAGCTAAAAAGACCTGAGGAACAGGAGAAAACATTTATATATAGCATCCAAGGCTGTAACCAGATCATGGATGAAGTGAAGTCTGTTATGTGAAGAGCTACCTTGCTGCTGGCCTGACCTTGTCTAGTGCAGTAAGTTTAAGGTGTTATCATGAGCCCCAGACCTGGAGGTGATTGCTTTAAAGCTTGTTTATGTCTGAGAGTCTTATTTTGAAGTATAACAGGAAGAAGCTCTTGAGTTTTCTAGTTGGGTCGACAGAGTTCTCTATAAAGACTCCCCGTCCAGCTGGCTGAAAATACTCCGCCACATGTATATGGAAGACACCTCCACCACGTTTAATTTGTTTGTGTGATTTGGGCAATCAGTAAAAACAGAAACGGTGACAGAGTGACAGGCAATTTATCTCTGAAAACACAAAAACGATCATTCTCAGTTTTGTTTCATTAGACACGCTAGAGTAAAGACAAGCTTAAAAAACAGATAACATAAATTTGTCAAACTTGGTCTTCATTATTCAACGCTGATAAAAGATTCACTAAAACTCTGCTTGTGGTATGTGAAACCTTTTTTTATAGCATTACTTTGCTTTATAGTGTCGTCAAAACAAAAACTTGGCAACAGAAAAACAAACCAGCAGAGCCATTATATACAGAGTTAGATTAAAGAAAAGATCTTTGTTAAAATGGGGTGCTGAGATATTTATCTCAGGGCAAAACTAACCAGGATGTGAAACAAATTCTCAAAATGTATTCAAGTTCAGATTTCTCAGGGCACAATGCCCTTATTCTTCTGATTGTGTGCTTCAGAGTCTGTCTTATTCAATTAAATCTGAAAGGGAAATAAGTACCGACTACACAGCTTGAGACAAGGAATAACCTGCAAGTCATCAACTTCCACTTTACAGGCTGAGCTTTGTTATGAAACTATAATTTGACTTGAAATGGAGCTACCATGCCCTCTGACTATTAGAAGAGATCACACAGAACTCAGGGACCTTTTAGCTGATATATTGTATAAATATCTACTCACATCTCAGTTTCGACAGATGAATCAGTCTCTTGTTCAGTCCAAACAAAAACCCACAGGAAATAAATGTAAGGACAAGCTAATGAAAAAATAACACTATCCAAAGCTGCCCATATTGTGTCATACAAACGTTCACATTTATCTACATAAATGTTAATATTTGTGGATATGAAGGATGTTTTTACACATTCAAGTTATACTTTTCCAATGGATGACGTTAACATCGATCATGAACAACAGCATTCTGGTGGCCACCGTCAAATTCAGCACAAATTTAGAGCAAAGCTGAGCATTAAGAAGACTATGAATATTGTAGCTTCACACTGAAGGCATCAAGACTATGAATTAACACATGTGGAATTATATACTGAACAAAACAGTGTGAAACAACTGAAAATATGTCTTATATTCTAGGTTCTTCAAAGTAGCCACCTTTGGCTTTGATTACTGCTACGCACACTCTTGGTATCTGTTGATGAGCTTCAAGAGGTCACCTGAAATGGTTTTCCAACAGTCTTGAAGGAGTTCCCAGTATATAATTCCACATGTGTTAATTCATAGTTTTGATGCCTTCAGTGTGAAGCTACAATATTCATAGTCATGAAAATAGGGACAACTCTTTGAATGAGAAGGTGTGTCCAAACTTTTGGTCTGTACTGTATGTAGTCTCTGCATTACAGGCTGGGACACGTTTCATGCATCAAGTCAAATCCTAGAAATGAGATCTTTCCAACCTTCTAAATGTTGCTCTATAAAACTAGTAAAACCAAAAGCAGCTCCTATGAATTATTATCATTAATAGGTTTACTAATATTCAAAACATGTTTTATTTGTTTTTTGTACCAAATCCCCACCAGAAGCAATAAGCAATGGAGATACTGAGATAAACTGAGATAAAGACAACAGAAGAGCATTTAGTAGAACACATCAGGCCAAATATGTTTCCGATCCGATCCAACTTTATTTAGAAAAGCACTTTAAACAACCAGCATAGGAGCAAAATGCTGTGCAGTTAAATAAGTTAAAAACACAACACACCAGTAAACAGCCCTATATAAAAACCATAGAAAACAACTAATATTAAAATGACCTAAAACCAACATCTCACAGGGTAAAGAGATGGGTTTTCAGAAGAGATTTAAAAACAGGAAGAGAAGACGCCCGTCTCTGCTACAGCAAAAGCAAGTTGACCCTCAGTCCGACGTACATTGAGTAGCAGCTGATCAGCTGACCTGAGAGAGCGGGTAGGTGTATAAGACTGCATCAGTTCGGAGAGATAGGATGAGGCAAGTCCATGGGGGGCTTTAAATAGGAAATAAGATGATTTTTAAATGAATCCTAGCAGGAATGGGCAGACTCAAACGTCTGGGTGCCAGTTAAAAGACGAGTTGCTGCCTTTTGCATGCTCTGGAGACAAGGAATAAACGAAGCACTGACCCCTACATAGGTGTAATTCTGTCTCAGATTACTGTCTCCGAGTGCTGCTCGGAGAGATAAAGCTCTGACTTGAGACATTCGATGTTGATAATATTTTACTGTACTGTCTATTTGATGACAGCACAATGCAACACCAACATGGGTATGGAAGACCTTAAATACATCTAGATTTCTCCATCAAATTGACGGGTTTCATTTCTAAAAAGTACATTACCTGAAATAAAAGAACCCACATGTCACCGTTATCCTTCCAACTGTAATAAAAAAATATGGCAGCTGACATGGGACTTATAGGGGACATATTATACAAAATCCACCGTTTTAGCCCTTAAATACATTTTGTTGTGTACTTGGAGTCTGTAGGAACGCAGAAAAGTTGAATTTAGTCTCTTCAGGTGCTGCGTGGATATCTTTATATTCTGTTTGGGACATATTTTTCAATCCGTTAAGTTTTCTCTATTATGTTTTGTGAACTGTTACATCACAGTGTTTGCTGCGGAGCAGCTAAACAAGATCATGGACTTCCGGCTGACCAATTTCACGTATGAGCCATTTTTATTTCTCACTGCGATGTTGTAGTCCAAGCTTAAATACGTCGAAGCAGCATGTGGATAAGTCTGGATAAGTTTGGATGTTGGGTGCATTAACCCACACAATTCATTACACCATCCCTCAGCAACAGAACCTCTTCGAGGTGCCTGGTTAAATTTGATTTTTCATGGAAATATTCCCACATCAGTGGGGAAATTATTATTTCCCCACTTTAAGGACGAGTTCTTCAGCAACCTCCAGTATCAAGAAGGATTTGCTGAAAGACACCATCTGGGTCAGTTCCTTCTGTCTATAGGGCAAACAAGATAAGCGGTAAGCTGCAAATAACGCTAAAATGACAACAAACTTTATTTTAGACATGAATTTATTGTGTGTTGATATGACGGCCCGGCCGTTTTTTTGACAGTAGTAGCATCGTGCCTTCTGCTTATGTTAGTGCTGTGTGCTGTTTTTAGCTCCTTGAGGATAGAACCGTACTGCGTTTCTAAAAATCTTGATATGTCCCCTTTAAGTTTGTCGCCTACTGCTGACAGCGAGCACCAGTAACTCAGTCTAGGGTTGTTGACACCTGATAGGGGAAACTGTAAAATGAGTATCTGCTCAGGGTGTCACAGTATGGAAACATTAGTCCCTTTCAGTCTCTTTACAACAGCTGGAGTGAAAATAGCAGGCTGGAACTTACTGTACTGTCTGGCTTTTGAGAAACTACTTTGCAAGTTCTTTAAAAATACCCTTTGTGATGTTCTATTTAAATGACATATTAATGTATTGTGTTACTAGGAAGTTACTGACCAAAAATACATCCTTTTTTTATAAGCTAATGAATTAGTGAGTTGTAGTTACATGGAAAACGGCAGCTATATGCTAAAATAAATTAAGTAACCTGTGGAGAAATTGAACAAACCCAGGTCAGTACTACTAATTACTTCTTACCAGAGACGTTAATGGAGGTGCCTGCATCAATAATGCCGCTGTTAGGCCGCACACAGTACCGGCGGGGCGCTGTCGTCTTGACCTTAAAACATACATTCCTGTCTGTAGGGTTGGAGAGCTTAAGATTTGTGGTGACCACGTCTGAAAACGGACCTGCAAAGACAGTAAACAGAAGAGACACTTAAAGGGATATTTAATCAAAGAAAATCGGAATACATCTAACTTTACAAAATCCTTATGTTTGGAAAATAAGAAAAAAGATTTCAGGCAAGAAACACATCAACTAAATCTGCAGAAAGACTCTTTTTATTTAGTATGTTAGCTAAGGAGGTTATGATCTCAGCGACCACACATGCACAGGTTTACACCTCGCCTTGGTCAGATTACGGGAGTGCCAACTGCTAGAAAAACAAGATAAATCAAATAAGACAGATGGAGAATAAACTGTAACTGGCACGCAAACTCAAACAGGCTCGTAACGTCTTTAAGCTACACAGTAAGAAAGTGACTCAAAGCAAATGAGTCAAATAATCAAGATTCATCAAATACATCCATCATCAGCTGCTTCAGGGGAAACACCAGCAACAGAAAAACAATCAAATAATATAGTACAATGCAATAAGACAGTTTCTTCTATTTCAAACAAGACGACTCTTCAGATACATGTTTTAATAAATTGGACTGAACTGCATCTGTAATTCAGAAAAAAATGCAAACTTACTTGTGAAACTTTTGAAAGGTCAGGGCAAAAAAACTGAGCAGTGTTATTTTCATCTTTTCACACTCTACATCAATGTCTTACCTGACCTACACATGAAGAAGAAATGCAGGTGCAATTTAAACTCACAAAAGGGTAGATTATGCAGAAAAATCTATGAATCCTATTGTCCTTTACTGTAAAACCCAAACCAGGACAGCTAATGCACTTTGGCTTCAGTTAATTACAGCCATCATTATAGTTGCAGGCCACATCTCTATGAGGCTCACAAGGACAGCTGAATTAGGGTGCATAGATTTGTCAATAATGCAGAAAACTAGTCACTGAAAAAAGCCTGTCCTAAACCTAAAAGGGTTGGCAAAGCTTGAATTAATTAATCATATAGATCAGGATTAACAATGTTCTTGTAACAAAGTTTAATCCCAAATGAGTGTTTGTAGCGCTTCCTGTATTTGGCTAAGGGTTTGAAATTAAATGGAATTTAAGGTAAAGCTGGATGTGGACTACGGTTTTAAGGTAATGAAAGCTTAAATACGGTGAGAATAAACAGTAGTTTCCACTGTTCCCATATTGTGTAAATATAATAAGAAGGCTGATTTAAGCTCGAAGTATTTTAAAGGCTGTGTGTTGTTAAGTTAAAGCTCATGCAAGTTAACCTGCAAATGCTCAATCCCAATTTATATATGTGGTTCATAGGGGAAACCCACAAAGACATAATATGAGCTTGCAAACTCAAATTAAGATTGAGATATATTACATGTTGAAAAGCCACATAATAACCAAGGTGCTGACAGACACCTTTCAGACCCTTTATAAGCTCTTTTTCTTATTAGTCTGCACATAATTCTCAACAAAAACAAAGCAAAAATGTGTATTATTAGTAGTCTGGTAGCAATTTATTTCAAATAAATCAGAAAAATACAATTTGGTAAGCATTAACATCAGAATAGATGTTTAAATCTGTGTATAAACAGACATTTGTGCCTCCCTCACTTGTATAAGATGTTATTTGGAGCACAAGTATGAACAAAGTTAAAATCAACCAAGCTAAATTACCTTGATTTTGCTGACTTCGCTTATAAAAAAGCAGAGGTTGTATAAAAATAAGATAGGACCATAAAAAAGAGACACGTTTGCTGTTGGGAAAAACAGGAGTCAAGTTCAATGTTCAGATGGATTTGGATCATCAGTGGGACAGGGTGATGATTATAGTCAACAATAAGACAATCCTCTGTTACATTAAAAAGGTATTATGAACTACAATAACCTATCAGCAACTCCTGTAGAGGCGAAGGTTAGGAGATAAAGCATCTATCCTTTACTGCACTGGTCCCCAATCCTTGTCCTCAGGGCCCAAAGTCCTGCATGTTTTGGATATGGCTATTTTTGGGTGGGCATCAAAAATAGTATTTGGTATTTTTCTTGGTATCGAGTTTCAAACTCAAACATATTAATGGTGGACTCCCCATGATGTCACTGGCTGTATAAAAACACCCCCTTTCCAATGAATCGAATGAATTGCTGTTTGTGTATCCGGTATTCATTCATGAAAGGGGGTAATTAAGGTACAAGCGTTGCTTGACTTTCTCTCTGAGGTCTACAGAAGCAAACTCTGTTTCCACAGAGTTCCCAGCAAGTCGATTGAGGCAGTTTCCCAAAGGAAGGACAACGGGACGCATCACCGTGGTTATAGCAGTAGCTGTGCAGTTTGGTCAGCCGACAGAACGAGCCGCCCTCCACCCACAGCTTTGTTCTCTGCGGAAGCTTTCTTCAAACTTCGTCGCCGGACAACTTTTCCTCAGCACGGTTCACATGAGAGGTTAGGTGGTTTGGGCAGAGAGCGATAGAAGTATTTTAGAATGAAATAATCTAAACATTTTCCGTTTTATGAAGTTTGGTTTTGTTTGTGTTGAACTCAGCTATCTTGGTGCTAGCAGGCTATCAGCAGCACACGTGCTCAGTTTTGTGTTCTGTGTTTGTGTGTTTTTAAAGTTGAGACAAACTTTACTTCAAGGGTGATTTTAAACACAGAAGATTGATCATAACGCGCCATCCATGCTTATGCATTTTAACCCTTTTATTAACAGTATTTTAAAGGTGTGTGTTTGATTCTGATGATAAGCTATAAGCTTCTTTTGTTAGCTTTAACTGCTAACAGCTAAGAACACGTGCTTGTCTACTAAGATCATTTACCCAAAAAGGTTGCTAGTTTTCAATCCAGTAAAATATTTCCCTAAACATTGTTTTGCTAAACTTGATAACTAAATCAACACCATTAAGCCCCATTTTTCCAGAAAGATTTGGTTCTTTTTCAAAACATTTCCTTAAATATTTTACTATTTCCTAAATAATATTTCTTTAAATATTATTTTAATAAATAAAGGCAGCTAATGAGACACCGTTGAGAATTAGTCATCCAGAAGGTTGGTTTTATTCAGCAGACCATTCTTTAAAACATTATTTTATTAAAATAATATTTTATCTGATCTTGCATTGTGAATGGTTGTCTAAAATATGCTGATTATTGCCTAAGTTGGTTCCAAGACTAACTTAACTTCATTTCCAGATTCTTCAAGATAATCCTTGGTTCTCAAACATAAATAATGTTGCATCACTCCTTCAGTCATGGTTTCAATCATCTTTAATCAACTTGTTTATATTGTACATAGCCCATTAGTCTTCGTTATTCTTTCATTCTGCTTGGTAGTTTAGTTGGATTGTTTTAGCATAGTAAAGAGTTTGTTGATTGAAATATGTTTGACTTTGAGTTGACTTATTTTTGTTAATAAATTCTTGTATTTTAAGAAATTGTGTGAATTCATTCAATGTGTGTGCAGAGTGTTGCTGTTAAATAATGTCAGAGCTTGGCTCATCCCTTTTCTATTTTGTCCAAATACCACCGCCCTACTGGGCTGGTATTCACAGGACAATCCTTAACAGACAGAAATATTATTTGATAAAATATTAATATTAAATATTAAATTCATATTCATAATCACAACATAGATGAAGTGTAAATTTGTCCTAACAAGTCAGCACTGGCTGACATTGGTCTCATCATTTCCTCAGTGGTTAGTAGGAGTGTTTTTCATGTCATATAATATAATATTCATGCTCATTCAGAAATGTTTCCATTAAGGTGGAAAAGTATGTCTTGTTTTTTTTGATTCAGGAACATTTCAAATCCATCCCAATCCACATAGGATCAGTTATTTACTCAACCTGATGAACACATATTTTTACATTACCAGAACTGTTCTAGCTGCTGACTAAAATATAAATCTGAGAGATCCAAATACATCACATAACTACCAGCATATGGCACTTTGACTTATCTTAAACCTAGAAAATGATGGAATATTCTTCATTTTGTCAGGACCTGTCATGTCAAACTTGCTGGTAATGACAGGCAAATTGGACAAAACTGCAATATAAAAACAACACCAAAAACAATCACTCATTTGGTTATTATAGAGAACTGTAAACAAAACCACATATAGGACCTCTACAGAGGCAGTTAGACTGAGGGTAAAATGCGAAACTGAGTGAAGCAAACTTATACTGGATAAAAACATGGACATGTACCAGATTTAAGATAAGGTTTCAGCTCAGCAAACATTCAGAGCAACTCACACTTCTCTTCCCTGCTGAGCAAAGGTGGAGGGTAAATTCACTCCTTCATTGGTTTCACATCTAAAAATAAACGACCCAAACTACTGTATCGAGAGACATTTGGGCGCAGCATCCAATTTACGTAAACCACAAATGAAAGTTTAAAACTATTATAAAAAGCTGATGTTTAAGAAAACACATGTAGCTAGATTTTACTCATGTCAAAGAAAGAAAGAGTATTTTTTCCTTGGCTAGGTTTGGTTAATATTTTTGCTGACGATAAAATTATTCAAAAGATGAGAAGTTCAGGGCTCGATTCTTAGGGAATTAAGATGGTATGCAAAAAGCCAAGGTTAAACTAAACTGTCTAAAATTTATTTGCAGAGGTTTCCCACTGTGTGCCAACATATTACTTAAGGCCTCAGTACAAGCATGTGATGTGTGGTTATTACCTATTGTGCTAAGACAGAAATCTTTCTGTCTTGTTGAGAGCCATAGATTAACACACACACAAAAAAAATCCTGTGCAAAGGTTTTAAGATTTAGGATTACATTCATGTCCATGGGCATGAGAAACGATTAGCAACTGCAAAAAGAAAAGAAGCTTTGTAAGAGATGTTGCTGTTTTTACTGCATGGTATTAACATCTGGGAGGCAGTAATGGACCAAAATACAAATTACCTTGTAATCTGATTGAGGCTGATGTCAAATGTATCAACAAAAGTAGTGCTGCTTTAAATAAAGGTTGCACCTTCTTTTTGGTGAGTAGTTAAACCAAAATAAAAGACTGTTTCTGCTTTAAGTTTACTGTATACGTGTCATTAACTAATTTCCAGTTAGCTTATTACACATGTTTATTAGTATGACAGGTTGCTTTGAGTCCAAAATATGATAGTAGGATAGATATAGATAGTGTAATGGCAGCGTAAACTGACAAAACTTGGCCTTTTTTCAATAAATTAAATCATGTAGCTCTGAACTGATTGTATTTATATTAACATCCCTGTTGGAAAATAAAAACCTGACCTGGGGCTAAGATAATCAGAAATGGCTAAAGGCTCAGAAAAATAGAGAAGTTGCCAACAGATAGACCAACAATCGTTATTTTCTTCCAGTTTATGGCCTTGTGTATCACCCTGTGGCTCAAGAGATAAAAAGATCCTAGCAAAGCCAAAACAATTAAACACATATTCTCTTTATGCAAGTGGTAAAGTCAACACTGCGCTTTTTTTATTTTGTTATTCAAAACTAAATCCAACAGCTGTGCTGTAGACTTAACAGGCGAGCCACCAAGAAACTCATTAATAAGCGTTAATGTTAAACGACTGTCATGATGCCTGCTAGGCTCTCGGTCTTATGAAAATGTTCCCACGCTTTTCCATTTTTTAATTCTACACTTCTTTATAACCAACTTTCAGATTTCTCCATTGTCTCCCTTGTTTTTATGTAATTATTGATAATCAAGCATGAGGATTACCTGAAAATTTTTGCATGTTTCTGAAATCACAGACAAGTGGAAAATTAAAGTATATTCCTTTGTATAATAATTAATGATAAAATAAGATGTACTTGCAAAATATGTACACAATAAGTATCTATGTTGTAAGAATAATGTAGCAACAATGAAACAACTTCGTTAATCTATTAAGCTAAGAGTAGGATCTGCTCCTTACTAAGATAATATTTCTACTTTTGCGTTTTTTTCATGTTATTAAATAAAACATTTACCAATCAGTCATTGTATAGACCAATATTTTACAATTGAGTGGTGTATAACACCTATCCTCTTTCCTAATTATTCCTTCCATAAATATTCATCATTTTGTTTGAGTAATTTTTTATTAGACAATCAGCTTTTGAATCTCTTAACACATTCGTGCATTTCAAGCCCCAACTGACAGCAAGTTTAATATTTCGAGCTGTGGTAAAAGTAGAGGACAATGAGAGTTTATGTAACATTATTTGGGCCCGAAGCAACGTGACATCTCTAAAGCAAATGGCAAGCGTAGCTGGGCTGTTTGTAGCTGAAGCTGAACCCCAAACGGTGAAGGTTGATGGCTTGGTAATGATATTAAACAGGAGAGGCTGCCCGGTGTTCCTGTCCTGTCTGCTGTCAACCTATTAGATGACAGCTGGCTGGCCAATCAGAGAGCAGGCTAATGCTACTAAGCTAGAATTGCTAGAGGTGATTGGCGTATTTAATTTCTATTGTTTTATGATGTGTAATAGAGTTATAATGCCTTCTATTAGCTAGCGGGTGTACGTTTCATGTATGAATTGCCTTAAAGATGGTTGCTGCAGGAAAAATGAGCGACAAGGCCCAGCTAACGAAAGCTAGTCCAGCGAGCAGATCACCTAGCAACAGTCCTTTCAGAAAAGCCTCGGTCTTTCCAAACCAATTCTGTCAAAGTCTGTTCCGCAGCCTCTCTCCGTTTTGATTATTCCTACACTGGACTGCCCCCCATTTTCATGCTGGCAGAGGAAGCTCCTGCTCCCCCTCCCCTCCTACCGTTCAGGCGGGGCCCTCCCCTCTTACCTCTAAATTTCAGTTCGTGCTGAGGCTCCAAGAGCAGAACCTGTTCCGGCCTGGCCATATCCCAACAACTGGAGCGGGGTTATCGCACTGCAACCAGTTCCTGACACCTAGCCCCGTCTTAGGATGTTGTTAAAGCCGTTCAGATAGTTGTTTTTATCTGTGAACTAGCGGTGTATATTCCGTCCCTACGGTCAGAAGTACTACAAGAGCTGCTAAAGGCTGCTGTGATGCAGCAGGAAGGGAGTCAGCCTAGTGACGTCACTGCCTCTGCATAGCCGCCTTGCTGGGGAAGGGTGGGGAGGGGTGAGAGGGTGACGCCGGGGAGGACCCGCGGCCGTGGGGCCATCACCCTGCTGGGGCTTTAGGAAATCTGAACCCAGCAGATAGGTGGAGGTTATAATTTCAGCTACAAGAGTAAATACTTGTTTACAACCCCTCATCCTCAGGGGAGGAACGGTCTCCGTTATCCACCATGGTGAAATGTCTTTTCTTTCTTCATATTTAGCTTCCAAGGAGCCAGGCTTAGGATTCGTTTCTATTTCATTTTTAGACACTCATTATCAGGCATCTGTCACAGTTCAATACATTATTAGGTCAATAAATATTTTAGTGATAATTTAAATAAAATAGAAATGTTTACAATGAATGCACGATAGGACAAATAAGTATGAAATGTAGCACAGGAAATAAAGTTCATGCTGAATTAATCACTGTGTACAGTATATCATTTCAATAATGGATTCAACTTTCAGTAAATGATTTCAATGTTTATTTCGTCATCAACAAATTACATATTTCTAGATTTTTTATTTTATTTATTGTAATAATTATAATTTGCACAATTTATAAAAAAATGTTTTATTGGATTGGATTCTTATTGACCCTTAAGAACAACATATGAAAGCTACCCAAGATACCATAGTTTGACAGGTGGAAAATTGCATTTTAGAAACAACAAGATATTAGCTAAAATCTTATTTTCTCCTTTATTTCTTTCCACATGTCCACTTTTCAAATTTCTTTGAAGCACACACAGCAACATACACCGTCATGGTCAGGTACTAGGACTGGACATTGATTTAACATTGGATGTTCCTTAGACCTGCTTGAAGGGATGGTTCAGTTTATGTTGGAGTTAATATGTGAAATATTTACAAGTAGTCGGTACCGCACCACTATGCTGGCAAGTCAAAATAGTACATACATAGTATACATACTGTATATAATGCTCTGTGTACAGTCAAATCCAACAATCTCATTTGCTGTCAAAGTTACTGTGAAATAATATTTGAGGTTATTTTACACCCTGTTTACTCAAAATTTGACAAGGAAAAACAAATTTTACATCAGAAATATTGAGTTATATTGATCATGTACTTATCAATTAGGATATTTAGTTTGTTTATGGCTTTAAAAAAACAATAATTTAACAGAGTATAAAAATGGTTTATCAATAATAATAACTTTATTTGTAAAGCGCTTTCAGACAGAGTGCTGAACAGTTACAAGAAGAAAAAGAAAACAAAACAAACAGGTACTAGCTAAAGGTAGGCTACAAATGGTTTTATTATCAAGCTCAACTATATTTCTCCTCTAAAGCATTTACATTGGTTTTGTAAGGAATGTGATTCTAAATATGTGTGAAAAAATGAAATCACAAACAAAATGTTTTAGAGCAGAATGTCTACAATAACAGGATTTGTTTTCTTTATATTCTGGAAAGATTTACCCTTTAAATGTTTCTATGCTGTAATCATATTTTAGAAAACTTTATTCTTATTGAAATAAAAGATAAAAGGTTACCCAGTAGGATCATTTGGTTAACAGTGAATTTGGTCAACATTATACATTAATTAAATTATTCAACAGGTAGAACTACTTTCTAAGATTTATGTGGCTTTAACTTATTTTTTGCTATATGACACCACAGTCCATTGTGGTAAAGTTGTGTAAAAAAGCCTAAGAATACATCCATCTTTATTGTAGGAGTATAATCTCAGTCAATCTTTAATTAAAGTACATTTGTTCATTAAGGACAATTCCCCAATTGTAAATGATCGGGTTTTATTGATTGGGGTTTTTTTTCTTCTCAAAATCACCGATGCCACGTTTATTGATGGCTCTAATAATTCCTATAAAATAAATGCAACTTGTGCATTTATTAGAGTTTGTGGCACTACTGCCATTTATTGGCTGTGATGACAGGAAATAGAGAAAGGGTGAAAAGGGAGGACATAGAGCAAAGCTCCCAAGGAGTCAAATCTATGATGGCTGCTTCAAGGATCAACAACCTCCATGCACGGGGTGCCTGCTTTACCCACCCCACCATGAGCCGTTACATCTAGAAACGTTTATTTGTATTTAATTTCAAAATGGAAAAGACAAGAGAATGTGGCAGATGTGAGTTGATCTTTTTATTTCAGGTATTGGCTACAAACACTGACAAGCAGGTCTAGGTTAGGACCCAAGTTTATTTTGCCACCTCTTGCACAGTAAGGAGGACGTTTAGGGTGCTTAGTCTTGGAAGACTGCAACTCATCTGTTGGTGTGAGGCTATGCTATTGCTATAAATAATATTTCAAGGTTTTTAAACATTTTTATTAGGGGTATCATATGGAGGGCCATGTAGCTGTTTTGACTTTTCACCATGACTTAGTGTGTTGAAAGCCTTCCGCCACTTACACACACATCTCAAGTGTCAGGGTATATATATGTGTGTGTATAGAGAGAGAGAGTACGTGAGTGAGAGAGAGAGAGAGAGAGACTGGCAGCTGGCAGAGAACTAAACAACACACACCTGACAACATTGTTACTGTAGTCCCAAGGAGCTGCTAATGCCAACATTTCTGTTGGGCCTGGGAACCTCCAGTCAGACAACGAGCACATAATCATTCTTCCTGTCTTTTTGAATGTGTTTTATTAGTAAACAATTCCCTTTTCACACATTTGGCCTTACACTGCAAACATGTCTTTTCAGGCATTTTGTTACAATCGATATGAAAAAATAAAAAGCTAAATATGGGAACTACACTGCTGATATATGTACCCAACATGGTGTACAGATATTGTGTTCGCACAAACATAAAATATGAGTATTGATATTAACTTGTGTGCAATCTGATGGCAAATATCTACACTGTAAAATGCACATTTAACAGATTAATCAAATTCCTAGGACCAGCCCAAGACTTTTTGTTAATTTCAATGAAGAAACCAACACTGGTGCATTATTAACGTCATGCTTCTTTGTGAACTAATCAGAGAAAAGATCTGGGTTATAATCATCAAACTTACAAATAATATCATCACATCAACGGTTAAGATGAGTAAATGTGGATTGGTAAAATGGCTTTGGCACCAAGATGTCAAAAGCAGAATAAAATTAGCAAAAACCTTAAAAAAGAACAACAAATAAAAATCAAGGGACATAAAAAGTTGGGACTTCCTACATGTAATCAAGTGATAGGAGAATTAACACAAAGAAAGTGCAGCTTTTAAACCACTAAAGTGCTGTCCCTATTTAAATATGTTTGCTGAAGCCGTGATAAAGACTAATGAGTTGACTAAAAGCATTTTCTCATGTTTTCAGATGGTATTGGAGTCCCACTGCCCTATTTATTTAGGAAACTTACTGCCATTCAGACTTATTGGCGCCGCTGGTCAGGATGTGTGGATTAGCCCACGCCTCAAAATAAACTCATCTTTTATTGCAGCAGGATAATCTCACACTCTAAATATTTAGAAAAACACAGCCTTTAGTACATTAATATAGAGGGGAAAAAATCCATTGTTAAGAATAACAAAAAAAAAAAACCCAACTCAATGGTACCCCAATCATTACTTCCTGTTTCCTAGGCATTAAATATGAGGCATATTTCACTCTGCTAATTGAAAAAGAATATAGTAAGCAACTAAAAAGAATGATTCTTTCATGGCTTGTTACCAATTCTGTACCAGGGGTGCCATTCAGCGTGAAGGGTGTTATGTCTGAGCAAAACATTGACCATATAACTGCGAGACGTTATCCACGTTAAACTCTTGCATTTAGAAAATAAAACGAAAAATTAAAGCATTATTTAAACTGACAAGAGTGAAAAGGTCTAGAAACAAATTCAGCTCCACCCGTGTGAACCTCTAGTCTCAATATTCCAACATTTGTTCTCTTTCACTTTTGTTTTGAACCAGATTTTAAAATTAAATTGAGGGCAAAAAAAGATACAAAGTCCACTTAGTACTATATGGTAAGGGTGAATTACTGTACCACTGCAATGCAGATCTAAAAATCACATACAGGACAGGAAATGGCTCTTAAATTTATATTATGTACTACAACCAAGCAAGAAGCAAGGCCTTGACGTTAAAGAAAAATGAGGCACAAACAGTGAAAGGAAGGAAAATCCAAACATACTCTGGTGCAAAGCAGCATTCAGGGTCAAATGCCGATTAAAGTTCAGTGAGGGGTGAGCCACATCTAATTCTCCACTTATAAAACTTGCTAACCTGCTAACATGAGATCTGAGTTCTAAAATACAAGTTTCCTTTAAATGAGGCCTATTTTCCAGATCTCAGCATTTTCAACACAAGCCAAGAAGTGAAACAGCACTTGGAAGTGCAAGGCAGTGCTGATTAGGGGAAAAAAGAAAGATGAAAACATCTTTGTTGGACAATTAAAGAATCTGGCAAAAAAAAAAAAAAAAACGGCTTCCCTCATTAAATAGTTTGCAAAGCTAAAGCTAAAGAAGGATGAACAAATAACACGAGCATGTGCAACAGAGGGCGTCTTCTGTGACTATAGGGAGGAAATGCAGAACAGATGGCAGGAGATGGCAGTGTTAACACAGAATAATTAGCCACTGTTAAAGCTCTGATTAAACACAGAGATGCTGCATGTAAAGGTCTTCTGATCAGAGGTCCAATTACAGTAATAACATATTATTCACAAGAACCGTAAGAGTGCCAATGAGACTATTCTTAAAAGTAAAAGAGAGAGGAATAAGAAGGACTTCTAACAAACATGCCCACTGACTGCTGCCTTAACAATACACCAGTAAGCTAGCCCTACATTCAGCTCACGCTCAGGACAGTAACAGGATTTTACCAAAATGTTGAACTAATCCCCTGGTGTGAAGGAAGTAGGCTCCCACACATCTTTCATTTCTGCATTGTTTTCTACATTATTGTTGTTTGAATCTAGAGAATTTGATGGGCTGAGCGAGTTTTTTTGTTTGTTTGAAACAAAAACCAGGCAATAAAAGTTACATATAAATAAATTACTGAGTAAACACATAAACAACGAAGAGGGATCCTTCATAAAGCTGGAAATGTTTTAGGTTTTCTTCTAATTAAAAAAGATAACTTAAGAGTTTTTCAAAATAACTGAAAGAGGTTAAATTACTTCAATGCGTTTTTTTTTTTTTGGTGACAGAAAATTATTTTTTACAAATGTACAAGTGCACAAATATAGATGACATCTAACGTCCATAGAGCAGTCTGGAAAATTTCACATATCTCCATTAATGTATGAATGTTTGGGAACGTTCAGGAAACCTGAAAAATATCTTCTACAAGCATTTTGAATACGAAACATGATGATTTGCTTGTGCAGAGAACCATAAAAATGTCTTGGCTGCTGCTGTCAAGAGTCGTGCTGCAGTGACCAGATTTGGGTGTTTGTTGCCGTTTTTGATAGTGTGTTGTGTCTTTAAGCTGAAGCACACCAGGAGAATATCGGATTGGTAACCGTTAGGTCTCAGGTTGTGTTGAGTTCAGTCACCAGCATTATCAGCAGCATGCCCTTCGAGACTCTGAGGCCTGTCGTCCCAGTTTGAAACCTTTGACTGAGGTTCCTCCTGCAGCTTCAGCAACAGGGATCCGCTTACCTGCAAGGGAACACACAGACACTTTGATATGAGCCTTCAGTATTTAGATTTAAGAGAGGGACCCTTCAGCTTTTTATCAGTATACTGTTAAAGGTCCAGCATTTATACCCCCTTTCATTTTTGGGGGGACAATAAACAGGAAAATTTCAGAGTAATTTCTGGGGGGGGCATGGAAAAAAAAGCTCTCCTATCTCTTATCTGCTCCTTTGGAACTTTCCTTGTAGCGTTGAGACCTCCGCATATTAAATAATGTTAAGGAAAGTAATAATATTTATAGCATTGTTCTTTACTGACCTGGTTGGCTGACAATTGGACACACACACACATTCACACAGTATATCGTCATGAGCACACACCCACTACAAAACAAAACAAAAAAAAACAAAAAAAAAACGCATATGAATACATATGTAAATGTAATGTACGAAAAAATAATATTTTTTGTCTCCCAAAGAAGGGCTGCACGGTCCTGGGTTTGATTCCCGGCCAGGGGTCTTTCTACATGGAGTTTGCATGTTCTCCCCATGCATGCGTGGTTTCTCACCGGGTACTCCGGCTCCCCCCACAGTCCTAAAACATGCCTACATGCCTGTTAGGGAAATTGGTCTCTCTAAATTGCCCTTAGATGTGAATGAGTGTGTGCATTGCCCTGCGATGGACTGGCGACCTGTCCAGGCTGTACACCTCCTCTCGCTCGTAGACTGCGGGAGATACACAGGTGGACAACATTGTTGGTACCCCTCGGTTAATGAAAGAAAAACCCATCATGGTCACAGAAATAACTTGAATCTGACAAAGGTAATAATGAATGAAAATTCACTGAAAATGAACGAATGAAAGTCAGACATTGCTTTTCAAACATGTTTCAACAGAATGATTTAAAAAAATAAACTCATGAAACAGGCCTGGACAAAAATGATGGTACCCCTAAAAATAATGTGACCAAAGGGACATGTTAAATCAAGGTGTGTCCATTAATTAGCATCACAGGTGTCTACATTCTTGTAATCAGTCAGTGGGCCTATATATAGAGCTACAGGTAGTCACTGTGCTGTTTGGTGACATGGTGTGTACCACACTCGATATGGACCAGAGGAAGCGAAGGAAAGAGTTGTCTCAGGAGATTAGAAAGAAAATTATAGACAAGCATGTTAAAGGTAAAGGTTATAAGACCATCTCCAAGCAGCTTCATGTTCCTGTGACTACAATTGCACATATTATTCAGAAATTTAAGATCCATGGGACTGTAGCCAACCTCCCTGGACGTGGCTGCAGGAGGAAAATTGATGACAAAACAAAGAGACGGATAATACGAATGGTAAAAAAAGAGCCCAGAAAAACTTCTAAAGAGATTAAAGGTGAACTTCAAGCTCAAGGAACATCAGTGTCAGATCGCACCATTCGACGTTGTTTGAGGCAAAGTGGACTTAATGGGAGACGACCAAGGAGAACACCATTGGTGAAAACAAATCGTGAAAAATGTTGACAAGCCACAAAGCTTCTGAGAGGACGAGACAAAAATGTAACTTTTTGGCAAAGCACATCAGCTCTATGTACTTGCTGACTTCTGAAATCGCCTTTACATAGACGTAAAACCTTATTTTTATACCCAAAATCTTAAATTATTCAAAATATAAAAGTATCTGTTATTAATTACAGGAATTAAACGAATATCTGAAAAGACCTGCGGACAACATGTTGAGGTGAGCAGCAGAAAATACTAAAGCTTTAAACTCACTTATCTCTACAAACACTTCGTTGATGTTTATGGCATTCTTAGCGCTGGTTTCCACAAAGATTGCATGGATGGAATCAGCATAATCCTTGGCATCCTTTTCTGGCACTTCTCTGTAAATATAAGAGAGATATATTAAAAACAATATTTAGCAACATACAAACCAACACTCTTAATAGCCATCAAATGTTTTTTGTTTTTTTTTCCACTGATAATGTGTGGAAATTTCACAATTTAACAGATGGAGATATGAGTGTTTATCCAGAAGATAACAGTGGAAAAAATATTACCAAGATTCCTTTTATATCATTTTGAAGGAAAGAAATGAAAATATCTACAAGTATTTTCTGAAAGTACATTATCCCTCTCTCTTTACGGTTGTGAATTAGGAGCAATAATCAGATAAAAGCATTAGTTCAGTCAAAGGTTCACCTCGCGTCTAAAAGGTCACATTTGTTGCCAGCAATGGCGACCACTATATTGGGAGGGCCGTGCTGGCGAAGCTCTTTCACCCAGTTCTTCAGAGTTTGGAAGGACTCCTGATGAGACAAGAAACATGTTATTCTAAATGAAACAATGCATAAAGCTGCATTTCCAGTGACAATTTAGGGAACACAGAATCATCACGAAATCGGTACAACTCTCATGTTAAAATGCATAAATACGATTAGAAAACATTATCATAAAAACTTTTTTTGCTTTCTGCACAAATTTAATGGATGTAAAGACAAAGTAGTTGAGAATGAAAAGACAAAATCACCTCTTTTGTAATGTCATAGACAATGATGGCGGCTGCTGAACCTCTGTAGTACATCGGTGCCAGAGCACGGAACTATGGGAAAAAAAGCTGTTATTTACTCATAATTGAGGACCTTTATTTCCTTTCAGTCATTAATTTTTTCGATATAACAAAGCAAAACATTCCAGCTCAGTATAACTGCAGCATTATATATATGATGATCTCCTACGGACCATGTTGCAGCTCTTCATCGACTCTGGCTAATATATTACAATAAACTAATCTAGATACGGACAACTGCAAAGAACTCAAAACAGAACAAAATTAAAATGCTGCATTTTAAAATGAAGTAGTGCAAGTTCTTTCACCTCACACAATCAAAGGTTATCAATGGAAAGATGAGCAGAAAGTGTCAAAAGATGTTAACAAGGAGTTATTTATGAAAGATCGCACATTTGATCTGAACCCAATACATCAAGAAGACATCTTAATCAAAACAGAAGAATGCGTAAACTCAAAGCAGGCTGGGAGGATCCGAGTTTACCAGGTTCTGATGTTTAATGGTAAAACTCTCCCCGGCTCAGACCTGACCTCATCAATAAGGCCGCTCAATAATATTTGGATTAGGGGGCTTTTCCGTTATCTCTGAAGGAAACAACTCGTTTTTTTTGTATGTGTGAGATTGTGCTACTGGAACATAGCATTAAACAGCAGTATTACTGTAGTTACCTGAAAGGAAACTTTTAATATAGTATATACCGTAGTTTGTTTTTCAAATGTTCTCTTTTTTCTGTGGAGGTATTCTGCAAAGCAATTGAAGACTTTTACCTTATGATTTTAGAAAAATAGAAAAATTCAGGGTTTTGGTTCAAATCATTTCTTTATTACTGAGCATATATATAGTTTTTTTTTATTTGAAATTTATTTTCCTTGTGCAGGTTACTCTGGAGCTTTCAACGGGCTAATAAATTTAACTGCCATGCATCACCTAATGATATTTATTTGGGAAGCAACGACCCAGGACTCAAAATCTGGAGTGACGCTGCCTTTACGGAAATTCGGTTTTCCTTCACAATAGAACAAAACAAACCATTCGTCTTGAAGTGACAATGTTACCTCAGAAAAGCCCACATTCCACATAATTACAGTTGTTTCTGGCCTTAGGTTTAGCAGCAGGAATCCAGCTTGGGATTTTTTTGGCAGAGGCACTGAGGAGAGCTCTGTCTGTTTCGCTGGCAAGTGTTGGGGCTGCACCACAGCAAGATATGTGTGGTCTATCTCTGCCTGAACCCAAAGAGCAATCACACTGAGGCCAGACGTCTGGCCACACAGAAGCGTAAAAAACAACTTTCCTGATACCCTGGCAGAGCTGATTAATAGCTGAAACCACAGGCTGGGTGTACGGATGGGACGTTCTTGTTCCAACTGGATGCAAAGGTTCAGCTTGCTTGATTCCTGCTAAACAGAGCAGTCAGAGGTGGAGGCCAGGTGGCTTACAGTGGAGATCAGTTGTCCCTTGATGCCTCATCTGGTTTTAAGATATGGATGCTGAGCTTTGGAAATCTCAGAGGCTTTCCTTGCCACACTTCATTTTCAGCTGGTTTTATATTCCTCTCTCACAATTTGTCAGATTTTAAAGGGCGAAAGCTTCAAATAGATTAGAAAACGAGCCACAGAAGGCCTCAAGATACTACAATAAAGCTTTGCGAAAACAGGAACCCAGGAACACATGGTGCATTTGTCACTTTTACATTTACAGATATGAACTCATTGGGGGATTAACAGGTCTAAATGGTGCATAGCAAAGTAAAGAAATGGTACATAAGAAGAAAACATGGGACACTCAGAAGTGGAATGGCAGAGAGGGTCCGATAAGATACACCAGAAACAGCAGCACACGCTGCAGAGCTCAGACGCTGAGTTCATCCTCCAGTCTTATCTTAAATAGGTCTGCACAGATGTCCCCTGAACAGCACAAGGAAGAGGAATCCTCCAGAGGGAAGGAGGATAAAAGACAAGCCGTATCTTATCTCAGCTCTGGGGAGAGCGCTGACGCAAGGGATACAACATTACAATAGCAGAAGGTTGAGCATGAAAAAGGGAAGTTCACATCAGGAAAAAAGAGAAGTGATGTTGAAAATTGAATGCAAAGAAACACTGGATGTAGGCTGTGATTCAAAAGAGAAAGCTGCTCCTTTCACAAAAACTGTCTCTGAGTTTAGTTACAGCATGGTTCGTGTTTTACTCTGCACATCCTCTATCGCCTCAAAGCAGGCGTTTTAAGAAAAGAAATGCATTTATGGATAACATGGGTCAAGTTTGTATCAGGAGCAATGTCTTATTGTGACAAACACTTTTCAGGAGCATTGAAACACAAAAATATGACAGATTTGTACTTGGCTTTTAAGCAGGACAAACATCACTCACTGATCTAAAAAAAAACCTACACAATATTCCAGACCTCTTACTGTAGAAAGGAAAATGTTGCCCCCTTTCAGAAGTATTAACTAACTGCAGGATTCATGTGCCTGAGAGATGATCTAGGGAGGGGCTCGCACACAAACACAATTATATCTACACAACTCTTTCACTTGCTTTAGAAACACGTGGAAATTCAGATATATTTCCAGAGCGCTTAAACTAAATTTCAAATCAAAACCTCTGAGGTGTCGAGCCCTGGGATATAACAAGTCCAAACCGCCTCAGGTTGAAAACTCAGAGGACAATACTAACCCGCTCCTGTCCTGCTGTGTCCCAGATTAGGAACTTATGCAGCTCGTTTTGGTATTGCACTGTCTTGGTCATGAAGGATGCCCTGGTGGAAACAATGAGCAGGTGATTATTAAATTAATAAAACATTTTTGATTGATTTATTTCTGAGGCGTAAGAAAATAAAGAACAATGCATTGGCTCTCAGTTACATTCTGCAATTATTTCAAACTGTAAATACTAAATGTTTGTGTGATGACTGCATATCTTTGAAAATGCTTTTAATTACTTTCATTTTAAATGTTTTAACATTATTTTTGGGTTAATAGTAAATAACAAATCTGTTGTTTTTTTTAATCATTGCACACTTTAATCTAATCTTGTTTTTTATTTTCCTTTTATGGGACAATTATCCTTATCTCAGCTTATTAGCTTCCATTTAACATTTTAGCTGCAGTAACAACCTTTAGCTGTACTGTTATTTTTATTTAATGTTCAGAGGCATTAAAAATATCAATCTTTTAACCATTATATCAGACTTCACAATTATTATAATTATTAAATGCAGAAATTTATTGAGAGGCATGACTTTTACAGGATATCCAGTCTCTGCACAACAAAAGCAAGAGCTGTCTTGCCATTCTCATCACAAACCCAATTGTGTTTGGAGTGCAGATTTGGACCCTGCCAGGGCTGCCCGTTATCCCTGATCCTGTTCATGGTGTCCATGGACTGGGTCTCAAGGTGTAGTAGTAGGTGCAGTAGTAGAGAGGAGGGTGTCTTGACAAGATCAGGGTGTTTGCATTTTATATATATAAATATTTTAAAAAGAATCTGAAATGTTTGGCCAATAATTTAGCCCCACTTATTAATTTCGTGTCAAATGAGTGCTTCTTTTTAGCTCTTACTGAAAACAGTAAATCCACTTTAGTAAGCTGTCTGTCAAAGTCACCAGAAACGTGATGGCATACAAGACACAGGTGGAACTTACCCAATTGTTGGGTTGATATTTGGGTCAAAGCTGTCCTCCACAAATCTACAAACAATACTTGACTTTCCAACTCCAGTATCCTGCAGAAACAGAACGAAGGCAGTTTTTACTGAGCATGGTTAAAAACATGTTCTGTTCATATCATTTAGCAGCATGCACTTATTTTCTGCTTCATGGTGAGCTGTACTTTACATAGAATTTTACCCAAATTACATGAAATGACTTACCTATAATATATAAAATCTAATCAGATAAAAAAAGTTTAAAACAATTATTTATTTACTCGTCAATCCTGAATTGCCAGTACAAGAAAACATCACCTTACAAAAGGTTAGAATTTCAGTATTTTCATACTTGAGAAATTTTCCAAACGTCTCATTATACATATATTAACCAGATATACAGGCTGATAGTTCAAGGTAGTTATAATTGTGAGGACCTTTTTAAAAAGCATTGTTGACAAACTGAATTTATTCTAAGGTGGTTAGGACGGAGACCTAAACTAAAACTGATCTAAAATTAATAAAGAATCACTTTTGGTAAAACATAAAAAGTATTTGTTCAGCCTGCATGTCAGTGGGGACTGACTAACAAACATCAATACAAATCTGCAACAACTTAGACCCGCAAATACATTTTATGCATAAACGACTCGACGCCGTGACTTACCCCAAGGAGACAAACTTTCAGCTCCCTCAGTGCCATGTCGATGTCTTTCCTAACAAGATTAAATTAAGATCATTGGCAATTTTTCTTCTGCTCCTGTCTCTTATCTGTATATTCTTCAGGTGGTCTGTGTTTACAAACACTGCCGCTTCATAGTGATCAAACGCTGTTAAATCCACATCCCGATTTAGTCGAAGACTCGTGCTGTACGCATCAAAACGTCTCGAAATCTCTCATTTTTCATCAAATAGTGTCATTTTTGTATTCAGCTAGCTAGCTAACTGCGAAGCCGCTGAATCGCACGGTCTCCATCTTGAACTATGGCAAATGGTCACGTGACTGTGTAGCCTCATTTTTTTTTTTTGTTTGAAGGCGCACAAAGAAGCTCAGTTTATGCTCACTTACGTCTAGTTTGTGCCAGAGCTGCTAAACAACTGTAACAGTAGTTGTTTAAAACATTATTAGTTGGTAAATTGCAGCGCTGGGAAGTACATTCAGGAAGTAGTTTGCTGCTGTGTTTGAGTGACAGCCCGTAACGGGACGGCGGACGGTGTTGTGTCGAAAAAGGCACCCCTGCCATGAAAAGCATCCCTGTCGTAGGAAGCGAATTAGAAGGCAGATAGGCAGCCCGCAAAGCCGAGCCGATACGCAAGATGGCAGGTAATGGCACTTTTAAATCATATTTTCTTACAAAGTTTTGGGAAATTTCTATTGATAAAGTCCCATTTTATTCTTGTAACACTTGAACTGCACTAACTATCTGATCACTTGTTTAGTGTAATGGTAGCTTAGGAAAGCCGACTCTAGCACAGGGCTTGGACAAGTCGTGTTAGCGGTGTAGCAACATTAGCCTGTTCGCTAACGAGAGCTAATCAGGGGTGTCGAAATGGGTCATTTAAAAAAGCGTACTCTAATAAATAATTTTTCATTTGAGAATGTTATTTTATAAAATCACCAGGGCAGTTTTATTTAAATACAGATGACCTCATTAGTTTGGATTTATTTTCGACCTGTTGTGAACAGCAAGGTTATCGAGTTGACTTAGCTAACATTAGCCGGGTAGCTACAGTCAGTGTCAGCCATAAGCTGACCAAATTCTGTCGTATACCATAATAAAGGTGATTGTTTGTTCTTGGTCGTGGGGCATATCGGGGTTCCCTCAAAATCTATCGTAACGCCTTCTATTTAAGTTGTAAAACACCAGGCCTATAGCATCGCTTCAAGTTTTAGGTTGTTTTTATATCTGGTGCACATTCTTTAGCCTCAACAGCTGTAAACACACTCTTCCCGTCCTGTAACGCTTTCTGAGCTCTTCTTTTAACTTGCTTTAACTTGTGTTGTGACACATCCATGGCTGAATGGTAATAAAAAAGGCGTTTTTTTGTGTTAATTATTAAAATCAAGCAGGTTTAGGGCGTCCTGGTCAATGCAGGAAATGCCCCATCAGCAGAACTTCTTTATTAGTAATAATGAAACGTTCACAACAATATACATGTACGTAACTGAAACAAAGGATAACAGAAACGTTATAATTTGGTACATAAAGAGGCATAATGTATATGAATATTTTGCAGTCAGTGGCACCAATCGTCATACCGATATTATTTCTCTGGCATTTTGTTTAAGTTGGCTGCTAAAAGATTTCTAAGAGATTCCAGAGTTTTGAGGTCATTTTCTGTCATGGAAACTGGCAATTCGAACATTTTATCTAAATGAATTAGATTAACTAATAGATTGGTAGATACAAGTAATAAATTGTAAGACAACAAGTCCTCTGCTTGTCACACTAATGTTGAAGGGCTGTTCAATATCAGGGAAATATTTAACAGCAAAGGTATTGATGAAAATTGTGATAATCATGTTGATATTGGTTAACCCACAAAATCTTAGGTGTGGCTATTAAGGGCATTTATACCATCCAAACGCTGCATCCAAGCTGTCCTTTGTGATTGTGATATTTCACTCACTGATATTGTTAGAACAATTAAGATTCAGTATATAGTGTGCAGTTCTCAATCTCAGTGTTGCAATTATACGATGTGAATAAATATCATACTAAATCATATGGTCATCTTGTCACATAATTATCCGTTTTGTTCCACCTTTGAGCTGCACAGCTTCCAAAAAAACCTCTGTCTGAAAACTCATGAAATCTATTCTAAGAGCCCTGTTTGGTGAAGTGTTTTAATGTCAGATATGTACTTTAATATCAAAGTACATAAAAATATATAAAATGAATACAATATTAATAAATTAGGTAAAGTGAAAGTGGAATTTTGTAGCAGAACAACAATTTAAAACGTTGAGTTTTGTGAGAGATTATCTGTATGCACTAAGGTTTTAACCATAAAGTGTAAAAACCGACTCAAATTGGGTAAAGAGACAAGGGACTTTTTAATATACATAAATCAAAAACTAAATAATATATGTTCCCATGGGATATTTTGGACAAAATAGACTCAAATTAAGTAAAGAGATGTAAAGCTAAAAACAAAAGATAAACACCAGAAGTATTAGATCTGGTTATAATTTTAGGTAGAACTAAAGTAGACATGTAAAAAAAAAAGGTTTCATGAATCTTCTAAGGTGTGTCAGACGCTAAACACTCCAGCACCTTAGTTACTCCTGGCATTTGCAACCACATCCATGTCAATTGAATATTAGTGACTATTACTGACACTACTAATAATAATATCTGATCTTTACCTTATTGGTGGAAATGCCGACTGAACTAAACTACAGGTCAAAAGTTTTAGATACACTTTCTCACTTAACGGTTCACTTTATTTTCATGATACTTTATTTACATTAGCCCCCGTTCCACTGAAAGCCCCGGGATTTGTTTTACCCGGGTAACAGGAATCCCAGGGAATCTCGTACTAAACACTGACTAACACACCCTTTTTTTGTTTTATTATCAGGTAAACTCATATCAGATAACTATAGAACATATTCATCATCAAAACTACATTAAAATATTTGTCTTGCAGAACTGTGGCGAAATAGTTAATAATTAATGCCAACAATAACTTAAAATGTCACAAATTTCTGGTGAAAAAATTCCATTTTATTTTCTGGTACTTGCAATTATTCGCCACATACCTACTAAACACTTTATGTTCACTTTCAGGCGCCACAAACAGATAACAGGTAGCGAGAATTCCCAGAATGCCTGGCCAAGATCAGGCAGCGGTTAGTAGGGAAGTCCCAGTCCAACCACCCGGCTAGCTTAGCTTACCAGCCTGTAAACAGAGCTCCACTGCTCCCAGTACTCAGACGTTTAAATGTAGGTTCTGTCTGAATGAACTGACTGCACAGATGAAGCTTGGAGGTCTACTAAATTAATGATATAAAAACGATTAATTTGTATAGTGACCTCTGCCATTAAATAAGCTGCTGGCACCATGCCTCACTGCAAACAAACCCACCCCTTTATCAAATCCTGGGGAAAGCTAAAAAGATGTACTCCGGCCCAGGACCATGTACCTGTGGAAGTAAAGTCCCGTGAAAGTGACAGTACCCGGGTATATTTGTATCGAAACGCGACCTGAGCTTTCCACAGCACAGGCAACAAAACTGTGAATGAACACACATGGCCTTATATACTAAACAAAAAGTGTGTAATAAGAGTCTTCAAAACAGTTGTTCTTTGCTCTGATTATTGCTTTGCACCCTTAGCATTCTCTCCATGAGCTTCATGAGGCGGTCACCTGGAGTAGTTTTCCAAAGAGTCTTGAAAGAACTTCCCAGAGGTTCACTGAGAGATGGCCAAAGCTTAACATTTCAGTCATCACAAATTTACATTATTGTAAACAGGTACATTTGGTGTTTATTTATGACATTTATGGTACTTGTGGGAAAACGGTGCTTTAATGCAGCCCCTGTTTACCAGGAATAGCATCTTAACAGATAATTAGTTGTGAGAACACATATTTGATCTAATTATAACGTCAGGCTGTGGGGGTATTTCATTGGACCACTGGATGAATCTTATATCAATAAAAATAATAATTCTTTCATCCCATCGTTGTAGATGTTTTGTTTCGCATCACTACAAATATTTTGTGATTTCAGTGTATGAAACTTTACTTTTACTGAGCGATTAATCACAAAGACCACAGTGATTTGTCGTCAGTCTTCATGGAGCTTTTATCTCCCTTCTGAGTTATTGTTGGTCACTAAACCTGCCATCTCTCTGCCTCTTTCGTTATGTACGGGGCCCTGTGTAGATTGGTACATGTATTCATCTTACTTATTTAAGCCATTGTGGTGAATAGTTTTCAGTGTCTTTTATGAATGAAACACTCAAATTGTGTCTTAAAAATGGAAAGAAGAGAACAAAATGATCCCAGTATAACTTCAATGCAAATACTGTTATTCACATTACATTATATTAATTAGTAGGTTTATAAAGTGTTTATTAAACTGTAAAATGTATAAACTGTATGACTGTATGATAAAGACACCTTCGCTGACATTTAAGGCTCCCACCAACTTTTTTACTGTTGCAGGTCTATCTTTATACTTTGAAGATGGCCATGATGATCTGGACGACTGTAAGTATACCAATAAATCCATATAATGTAAAGGATAGACACTATAGATGATCTGTCTTGAAACTGGCAAAATAACGTTTCTTTGAAGCATCATTGTTTTAGGCAACCTTACATAACTAATTTATTTTAGCCAAATAAGTTTTATTTAGCTGCAGCATATTTATGCCAAGGTCAAACCTGCACTTTACTCCCTAACTAACGCATTTCTAGTTCATGTTCTTCTGACATTAAGCAGTGTATTTCCAGCATGGCATCACACACGACCGCTGTCGTATATTTTTTCTAGACTTTGATCCAGTTTACAATAAAAGCCAATTATTTCCTCCCACAGTTGGATTTGATGACTATGCTACAGATTGTGACGGCATCCGTATCACAGCGTTCCTTGATGCTGGACAAGACAACCTAACTCCTCTGGGAAGGTTAGAGAAGTACGCCTTCAGCGACAATACGTTCAACAGGTAAGTTGAGTTCAGACTCCTAATCCTACGGTCCTTTAAACAGGTCAGACCATAAGATCATCAAACTCTTTTGTAACCTGTGCTCCACCTGTTTGCTGCTGGTAAAGGTTCAGAGATGAAATGATCTAACTGTCGCGTCTACTGAGGATCAATGTTTAAAGTAAAGGGGGTGTTATCACGAAGATAATATTTACTCACAAGTGTTAATTCTACCAAAACTAACAAATATTCCTAATAAGGCAGTTTTCCTATTTTTATCAAATGATACTAGTTTGTATCCTCTTTCATTAATTTAAAATACAACTTACACTCTGCATATCCTGTGATGTAATGAATGGTTGTTCTTACTAACTAAGGTGACAAACACTTGTGTTTTAAAAATATACAGTAGCAGTGCCACCAGAGCCATCTGACTAGCAAACCAGTTTAAACCAGTGTCTTCAGCACCCGCAGATGTTTCATATTGTTAATGTTGTGTATTGACAATCTAATGCCACGTCCTGTAGGACATTCCAACAAAAAGATGTCCGAAAATTAACCAGAATTAGGAAGACGTTGGTATGTTGATGGCTGATGAAAATGTTGACAGATATTCACATGGAAATGATTTCTTAATTAGCTGAGGTCAATCATTACTAGGAAATTATGCTGCAATAAAAACTAATGTTCATGGTCCAAATAATAAGTCATATTTGGCTGCACAGTGAGGTAATGTCATTGCAACACCTTAGTTTTAATATTTATTAAGCTCACTGTGTTGAATTTCAGTGAAGGAATGTTAAAAATCGTTTGTTTCCTACATTTTTTCTCATGTAGATTTTTTTTTTTTTAATATAGCTATATTCTAAAGTGTCTCTTTTTGGCTGATAAACTGTTGCATCTTTATGCTTAACCTTGCAAACCTAAAGTCCTACACTATATTGCCAAAAGTATTGGGTCCCACCACCAAATCAATGAATTCCAGTGTTAAAAATCACTTCCAATGTTGCAGGTGTATTAAGTTGGGTGTGTAGAAACTGCACAGAGTCCTGACCTCAACCTTCTTGAACACCTTTGGGATGAATTAAAGCGGAGGCTGCAATTCTGGTTTTCTCCTCTTAACTATGAACACACTCCTAAACCTTGAGGAAGATGTTTACAGAACAGTTAAAGTTGCTATTGGTGGCACCGGTGGGTCCATCAACAGATTGGAGCTTATAGATTAAGAACAGGATGTGATCAAAGTTGTACATGTAGAAGTAGACAGACAAATACTTTTGGCCATTTAGTGTGTTTGTGTCTTGTGTGCCCCTCCAAATACTGATTACAGCTGTTTTCTTCACATCGACACCACTCTTTTTGTGCTCAGATGTGCAGACCTAGGCCAACCTCTTCCTTCCTGGTTGATGTGTGTGTAATGTACTTGGCATCGCTTTTAGAGCTGCGTGTTGTGCTTTGCGTTATTCACCCTTGTAGGTATTGGCAGGCATATCACTAACTTGGAGCAATTGCTTTCTAGGCAGATCGTGGCACGTGGCCTGCTTGATGTGCTTCGGGAGTTCAGTGACAATGAAAATGACTTTATCAGTGTCATGGAGACAATTGCCAGAATGTCAGAAGACGGAGGTAGATGTAATTTCTTGTCATTTTTTTTTCACTTGTCTTGTTTTATTTCGGTATATTAAAGTTATACTGTAATGTGTGTACTTAGAGCCCACGGTGCGATCGGAACTGATGGAACAAGTTCCTAATATTGCAATGTTTTTGCACGAGAGTCGGCCCAATTTCCCAGCCGCCTTCTCTAGATACTTGGTACCCATAGTGGTTCGGTATCTTACAGACCCAAATAACCAGGTATGTTTCATCTAATCACTTCTTCAGGTGATCCACAAAAAGTAGTAGGCAGTTTTAGGTGCAAATAAGAATGTTTTGGTGATTTAAAAACAGAGAGCCTTTGTGTTTTTTTCTATGTTGCCTTAACAATCAGCCCATTCATCGTTTGCAGGTGCGGAAGACGAGTCAGGCAGCACTACTTGTTTTGTTGGAGCAGGGTCTCATCTCTAAAGCGGACATGGAGACCAAAGTTTGTCCTGTTTTGCTCGACTTGACAGAACCAAGCAGTGATGATGACTACAAAATTGAGGCAGTTGCTGTAAGAAACCCAATTTATGCATCCGACCCCTTCTACCTATCTTAAAAATCCAACAGAAATAAAGTCTGACCCATTTTGATTTAAATGACCGATTCTTATATGCACAGCAATACATTATTTAACAGTGATAGTTCAAAAATGTAATATAAATACATTTATTGACCAGTAGAACATCCTTGATTATGATAATATAAACTCGGCTACACTTTTATCGTACATACATGTGAGCTAATTAATTTCTCTTGTTCAAATTGCCTAAGATTTTCTCACACATATTGAATGTACCCTGCTTTCTGAATCACTCTTAGCTCTGCTCATGATCCTCATTCAGTGAGTTCCTTACAACTAACCGTCATAACGGCATCCATTCTCTCACACAGATCATGTGCAAAGTCGTCACCATGCTGAGCAAGGACACAGTGGAGCATCTGTTGCTGCCACGCTTCTGCGACCTGTGCAGCGATGCCAGGCTCTTCCAAGTGCGCAAGGTAAAACATTTCCTTTTTCACGTTAAGACACAATCAAAACTCTGAAATGACTTTCAGGTTGGTTGTTCTGTTGTAGCCTAAAGCACGACTTGGAGAGCAGTTATGTCAGGTCAATTTTAATTCTGTTTGTGTTGCTCCGTCAGTGTAAATCAGCCTCGGTTCTGTTTTGCTCTGCAGCCTCGCTGACACTAGGTCGTTGTTTTCCATCTGGAATGTTAATGTCCAACTGGTGCCAGTTGGTGTCAGGGCTGCAAATGTGGTTTAACATTGCCAGGGATTTTTTTGATCTCTCCATAATTATAATTTAGTTATGTCCTGACATATTTGCACATATTTAGAGTGAAAGTAAAGGGAAAGTCATAATAATCACTGAAGATCTCAACGTAACATAAAGCTTTTCTTACAAAAAATGTACCCTACTCTCACCTTTTATGTGTTAGGTCTGATCATATGAAATTCCTGGTAATAGTTTGGTTTCCTCCTGATATGTTTGTTTATGTGTTACAGGTGTGTGCAGGTAATTTTGGGGAGTTTTGCTCTATTGTTGGCCAGGAAGCCACAGAAAAACTTCTGGTGAGCCTTCAGAACACTTTTTATGTCATATTTTATTTCGTGCTGGTCTGCACCTTCCTTCGTCAATTTGTGAGTTTACAATGATGTAATATATGCTTTCCATTCGAAGGCCGATAGTTTCTTTAATTCTCTGACTGTCAACAAATCTCTGCAGTAAAAACACTCAGTGTTTTTTGTTTTTTTTGACATAGATGCCCAAGTTTTTCAACCTGTGCTCAGACAGCCTTTGGGGCATCAGGAAAGCTTGTGCTGAGTGCTTCATGACGGTCTCAAATTCCACCTCTCCAGAGGTGCGACGCTCAAAACTGTCCCCCCTGTTCATCAACCTCATCAGTGACCAGTCCCGTTGGGTAAGTCTTACCAAGTGGCAAGAAATATGTGTAATATGCAGAAATTATTGGCACATTTATTGCAACAGTAAAAAAGAGGAAATGGCACTAAGAAAAGAAGTAAATGTGGACTTGTGTTTTAAAACGATTCTGATAAAGGCCTGCAGATCATCATCATCGCCTGCCTGAATCCTCAAATAAAATTTTTTATTTGAGCCTAAATTTAGAATTGGGTTAATTTTAACATAATTAATTTTTGTTTCATAGCAGAAACCAAGAATCAGAGCTGCATGTTGTCTGAATGTCTTTGAATTACATTTGTGTTGTAGATGGTAGTAAATTATATTTTGGTTTCTTAACTCATTAAGTCTGGTAAAAGTAATCCTCTCCACCTTCAGGTGCGACAGGCTGCCTTTCAGTCTCTGGGGAGATTCATCTCCACCTTTGCCAACCCTTCCAGCACAGGCCTTCATTTCAGGGAAGACGGTGCTCTTCCAGAGGTCCCCAGGTGTACATCGGACAGGTAAGGAGATCAGGGACCTTCGTTGTAATGATTCTGGTACACAGTTAACTTCTTAAGACTGGACGAGGTTGCGGGAGTTCTATGTCATACGCTTGTTCTATATCTCTTCACTGTCTACATATGAGGAAAACTGATCATTTAAACACGTTTGAAAGCAGCAGCTTCTTTCAAAACTACACGTTTTATTCAAAGCTGTAAGTTGTTTAAGAGTTCTCCCAGCTAACTTGGATTAAGGGCCCATTGAAGCAAAAGGCGTCATTTTATTTGTGTTTGAAAAGAAGTACTGCTTTACCTTTTAACTGCTGAATCGTGAGCCACAGATTGGATGCCAACTGTAGTTTCCTTGTCATCAACACACACTGATGGAAGTTAAAAATAGAAAAGAGATGTTTCTCTATGCGGCAGGAAGTCCTACAGATAGTGATTTGATCTATCACACAGGTGAGCAGGCCATTGCTGTGTTTAAGTAAAGGGATTCATTGTCTTTTAAAGCTTTTTTTTAAGTTTTTTTTTTAACCACGACAGCCCAACTCCTCTTACAATAGATATCGGACACATCACTACCTGAGCCGCGCAGAAAAGCTCCCCACTTACAGAGGATTTTTACTGACTGGGTTTACAGTAGACATTTGGAGGTCTGATGTTTGCTCGATGTAAGGGTGCACCCGTCGATTGCCGATCGGCCGATACTTACATGTGAAACCAATCTTATCTACTTGTCTAACCTGCTGTGCAAGTTTTTTGTTTTTAAAATATGAAAAATGAAAGACTAAAGGAACTGTAATGCTCTAAACTTTTCATTTATATTTGAGAGCACTGCCTCGTGCAGTCAAAACAAGTTTTTTATTTTCCTAGGTTTTATTCAGTGCTTTTCAATAAGTAAATCTGAAACATTGAAGGTTTATTGTGACCTTATAACACCTAATAGTGTCAGTTATAAAATAAAAAATCGGTATCGGCCAAAAATCGGAATGAGCAGGTCGGGGGTTTTAAAGATCGTGATCGGCCAGAAAACTGCAATCGGTGCACCCCTAGCTCTATACTAGATTGATTTTAATATAATAAAACTGTGCAATAGTGAAATGTATACAACAAAGAAGAAAACATTTTAACACACAAGGAAGGGAAAAGAAATTTGTTAGAATTGTAACGGGGAATATAGGTAATATTTTTATGGAGGATGGTATGGGCTGCAAGATGCACACTTCACCTGAGTATTGATAAGGGATGTCTGTTTCCATTTAAAATATCAGACAATGTATTTTTAGTCTTCTCTGCGGTTCTATGCTAGTATCAGATTTGGATCCTAAATCAACAGATACTCCAGTTATGCTCTTAAAAGCAACACACACCAGCAGCTTTAGATGCGCATTAAAAAACCCTTCCTTATTTTCTGTGATACACCACACACCAGGATTGTTGGAATGACTCCCTGATGATCCTTTTTGAAACTGTTGTGTTCAGAATATATGATTCGATTGAATTGACTTAGCCCATTTTAAAGTTACCCACCTTTCACAGAATGCAACAGGAAACATCACTCTCCAATTATTCTTCCCTCTGCCTTCCTCTTTCCTCCTCCCTGTTGGATGGAGTAAGGGGAGTCCGGTTTAGCCTAAAAAGGCTCAGTTATGGTTGAGGTGCAAATACATCCTCCATTTCTGCTACCTGTATGACCCCTTCTCGTTTCCAGTGTTTATAATCAGTCTGACAGAGAGAGGTATCCCAGTCCTTGTGGTTTTTAGTATAACAATGACCATCAGTGGACTCTAGATGGACACACTTTTTCAGTGTATTATTTTACTTAGTACCCCTACACATAGCCAATTCTAAAATGGCCAAACTCTTACACTCAGTAGTTTATTCTAACCTCCCCAACAACCCTGCACCATTCCTAACCGTTTGTGAAATGCTTTGAGACGACTTGTGTTGTCAATTGGCGCTATATAAATAAAACTGAAAAAAAAAGAAGCATCAACTATTCTCATAAAACTATCCAAGGCTGAGGTCCAATAGTCTGTTCTGTTACAGCACCCCTCAGCACCAACTGACGCGTGTTACTTGACAAGATGAACTGCTGCATTCTCGGTGTGCGTTTCCCTTTTAAAAGCTGTAATCATATTTTTTGTGTTATTAATAATTCATATTCCTAAAGATGAATGCTTTGAACATACAGGGGTTGGACAATGAAACTGAAACACCTGTCATTTTAGTGTGGGAGGTTTCATGGCTAAATTGGAGCAGCCTGGTAGCCAGTCTTCATTGATTGCACATTGCACCAGTAAGAGCAGAGTGTGAAGGTTCAATTAGCAGGGTAAGAGCACAGTTTTGCTGAAAATATTGAAATGCACACAACATTATGGGTGACATACCAGAGTTCAAAAGAGGACAAATTGTTGGTGCACATCTTGCTGGCGCATCTGTGATCAAGACAGCAAGTCTTTGTGATGTATCAAGAGCCACGGTATCCAGGGTAATGTCAGCATACCACCAAGAAGGACGAACCACATCCAACAGGATTAACTGTGGACGCAAGAGGAAGCTGTCTGAAAGGGATGTCATTCTTGAGGACCATGTGCATCCAATGGTTCAAACATTGTATCCTGAAAGCGGTGCCGTGTATCAGGATGACAATGCACCAATACACACAGCAAGACTGGTGAAAGATTGGTTTGATGAACATGAAAGTGAAGTTGAACATCTCCCATGGCCTGCACAGTAACCAGATCTAAATATTATTGAGCCACTTTGGGGTGTTTTGGAGGAGCGAGTCAGGAAACGTTTTCCTCCACCAGTATCACATAGTGACCTGGCCACTATCCTGCAAGGAGAATGGCTTAAAATCCCTCTGACCACTGTGCAGGACTTGTATATGTCATTCCCAAGACGAATTGACGCTGTATTGGCCGCAAAAGGAGGCCCTACACCATACTAATAAATTATTGTGGTCTAAAACCAGGTGTTTCAGTTTCATTGTCCAACCCCTGCAGATGCTGATAAAGATTTAGGTGAGCATTTCTGTGAAGTTTAAAGAACTCTGGTTCTACGGGCCACGTGTGAGATCAGGTTTGTTCTGTTTATATGAGTGATGAGTTATAAAGTGATGTGCTGCTATTTGTTTTTCCGGGGGGGACTAAGTATTAGGAATTATGTGTGGTAATAATCTGTTTACCTTGCAGAAATGTGTCACACTTTTGCTCTAGATAATTACTTTTTGACAGTAAAAAGATCGGAGTGTCATGTTGGCTCAGGAAGCTTAGTCACTGGTTGAATGAGTCATGGTTATTCATAAGACATGACTATAAACCTGTCCCTCCACTCTCACTCTCTCTCTCTCTCTCTGTGTGTTTTCATTTTCTAAAAAATGTGAATGAAACTCAGTTTCTTTTTACCCTAAAAACCTCACCTGTAAAGAGTTTTCAAAATGCTTCTATTGTAACTTTAGTGCACATCTCGTGTATAAAGTTACCACCTATGCTTGCAACATAAGGAAGTGCTCATTGTGTCTGAAATGTTCTTTCTTTGCAGCAACTGCTCTCTAAATTCCCTGAACTGTGCCGACATTAGCAGCTGCCACAAAGAGAGAACCATCACTCACACACTTCCCAACCAGGACGGCCGGGCCACGCCATCACCAGAGCATGTGTCGACGCCAGACTGCGAGGACGTGAACCACTTTGATGACAGCCATTTCTCTGTTCCCGCAAAGACGCACAATAGCTTGACTGTGACAGGTAGCATCAACACCCACCTGGTTACAAACAATGCTAAAAACACAAAAGAAACGGAGCAGACAGACGAGAGCTTTAACTCTTTCCACTACTGGAGAGCGCCTTTACCTGACATCAGTGAGGAACTGGAGATGATAAATTGTGAGACATCAGAGGAAGGGACAGAGAAAGAGGCAGGAGAAGAGGAACCAGAAGAAAATTGCCCAGAGTCTAAATCCAGCCATGGCAAAGCTACCAGTGATCAGATCCAGAAGGTTTTGGACTGTTTGCAACCTCACATTGATGATCCTGATGTACAAGGTGAGTATGTGGAGCCAGAATGTGTAAGGTGAGATTTCTGGTGATGTACTGGCATGTGGATTTAGTTACGCATGTGATTTACCTCCAGCTCAAGTTCAAGTATTATCAGCAGCTCTGAAGGCTGCCCAGCTTGACAGCCCAACAGACACCAGTCCGACTGAACAGCAGCCGGAGGTGCTACTAGAAACCAACCCCGAAAGCCCACTGGTGGAGAATAAATCTGGGCAGATTCAGTCAGATGACACTGAGGAAACTTCCACAGGCACAGAGGAAACAGTAGAAACTCCTCCAGTTTCAGAACCATCCCTGGCCCAAGAGCAAGAAGATGAGCAGACACAGACAGAGCCCCAAGAGGAGGAGGAGGAGGAGGAGGAGGAGTCTTCTCCCAACTCTCCAGTTCTGGTAAGAGACGCTTCAGATCATTCAAGTTTATTAAAATGTCGAGCCTTTAATGAAGTTGCGGGATCTATGATACAAGGATTTAAGGTGTTTACAGTTCAGCATCAGGTTTAACACCAGTGTCATAATAGGATTTTCTTTGTATGATCAAGATTTAAAACAAGCTTAATGAGAAAACAGACACCTACTGATGTCAATAAGAAACGGTGTTGATAATTGGCTCCACGTTGTATGGTAGAAGAACACTCAACCAATCTGTTAGATCCACATATGATTAGACTGGAGTCACATCAAATTGTTTTGACTCTTGCGTCGCCGTATATCCGCTATGCCCTCCATATTTTTACAAGTTGCATTGAGTTACTGCTGAAAACAAGCTGCTGCTACATGAACTTGCCCTTTGTCTGTGGTACATCAGGTGGTGTTCCGCTTATTTTCCAACTCAGATGTCAACACTGTCCTCTTTACATTTCATACATATCTGACACGTCTAGACTAAGGCAGAAACTTGGCTCTCTGTGTTGTTATCTTTATTACAACAGTTTATTGTTGGGAGAGATTTTGTTCCAGTGTGTAGACTCCTTGGATGTTCCTTGATGTTGTCACTTTGGATTTCCACTTTTCTCAGGAGTCTGAATTAATAGAAAGTGTGGAGGAGGAGGAAAAGGATGACTGTCCTCACAGCCCAGTGTCTGAGGACAAGCCGAAAATCCAGGTCAGTCTGCGCTGCTAACATGCACATACCTCTAATGTTCCAGACATTGCTTTAAAAACCTCTGTCTGTCTTATTATTATTATATGGTAGTCTCTTTACCCTATATATGCAGAACATTATCCCCCAGCAGCTGTTGGATCAGTACCTCTCTATGACGGACCCGGCCCGGGCGCAGACAGTGGATACAGAGATAGCCAAACACTGTGCCTTCAGCCTGCCCGGTGTGGCGCTCACTCTTGGTCGACAGAACTGGCATTGCCTCAAGGACACGTATGAAACGCTCGCCGGTGATGTACAGGTAGGGAAATCCGGCCATCAGAGAGAGACCGCAGGGTTAGATGGGCTTGATTCCAACACGGCCTGATGGAAACGGCTGCTTGTAGCACAGGCTTCGTGTCAGTGGGAGATTTTTATGTTTAAGCTGTTGTTTGAGCAGCCAATCATAGGGCTCTTAACTTCTTAACAGACGTGACAATGTAGGTTTTTGTTTAACAGAACAAATGGGATGAAAATGTTTTTCTGATGCTTGTCTGTTATGTTTATCACTTAAATAACCATTCTAAGGATGACAGACTGCCGGTATAATGTTTACTGTAACAAGTGCTGAAGAACAAGAAGTCGATATCACTCCGCTGACACGGTACATAGTGCAGTATGCCACAGCAACAAAAAGTAGTACCCATTACTTTATTCTAACACATTAGCTTGTTTCATCATTTAAAGTAAATGCATAACAATGGCACTTGTTTTTTTCTATTTTAAAAGGGGAAGAATGTGGTGCTGTAGTGTTCTGTGTTAGATTTTATGTAATGCAGTTGAGCATTAGGAAAGACCACACTTACGAATTTGCGGCTGAATGTTTCATTATTTTCCTAAAACATAAATTTGGGTTTTCAGAGCCCTGAGCGCTTTGTTGTGAGGCCTAACGGGGCTCTGGTTGTAGAGGTGTGACGCTTGAAAACGGTTAATTAGATCTGCACAATAAATGGCAAATGTATTCAATTCAGTTTATTTATATAGCACCAATTCACAACACATGTCGTCTCAAGGCACTTCACAAAAGTCAGGTACATACATTCCAATTAATCTTAACCATTGAACAGTGCAGTCAGAGTTACTTATTTATTCAAACTGGATAAAAAGTTTTTCTGTCTAAGGAAACCCAGCAGATTGCATCAAGTCAGTGACTTGCAGCATTCACTCCTCCCGGATGAGCATGTAGAGACAGTGGACAGTCACTGGCGTTGACTTTGCAGCAATCCCTCATACTGAGCATGCATGTAGCGACAGTGGAGAGGAAAAACTCCCTTTTTAACAGGAAGAAACCTCCAGCAGAACCAGGCTCAGTGTGAAGCGCCATCTGCACGACCGAGGGGTTAGAGAAACAGAGCAGAGACACAAAGAGAACAAAAGAAGCACTGATCCAGGAGTACTTTCTATGGAAGGAAAAGGTAAATGTTAATGGATGTAGCTCCTTTAGTCGTTTCACCTAGAAAGAGAACAGATAAACTCTGAGCCAGTTTCAGGTCAGAGTCTGAAAGAGAGCACATAGAGTTAGTTACAGAAAAGCTCAGTCAGTAGCTATGTCTAGGAGAGAGAAAGGGTTATTTAACACTGAAAGACAGGGCCATGTGGATCATCGGTAGAGGGTGAGCATTAAGTTGTTGCCAGCAGAAGCTCGGACGATGCTCCTCTCCAGAAAGGTGTTACAGGTAGACACAAAGTCAGGCCAGGTGTAGCTTCTAGGAAGAGAAAAGAGAGAGAACAAAGTTAAAAGCTGAAATAACAGCAAATAATGCAAACTGAAGAGTAGTATGAGAATGTAGCAAAGAGGGTGAAAGTGGTCATTATGTCCTCCAGCAGCCTAAGCCTATAGCAGCATAACTACAGAGATAGTTCAGGATAACCTAAGCCACTCTAACTATAAGCTTTATTAAAAAGGAAAGTTTTAAACCTAGCCTTAAAAGTAGACAGTTTTCCATCTAGAGCCCACTGATGGCCATTGTTATACTAAAACCAAACGTTGGGATACCTCTCTCTGATTGACTCAGATTGACCATAACCATTGAAAAGAGAGGGGGTCATACAGGTAGCAGAAATGGAGGGTGTGTTTGCACCCCAACCATAACTGAGCCCGGGTTTAGGCTAAACCGTACCCCCCTTACTCCATCCAACAGGGAGGGAAAAAAGACGGAGGTGAAAAATAAGGAAATAGCTCAGGATAACCTAAGCCACTCTAACTATAAGCTTTATCAAAAAGGAAAGTTTTTAAGCCTAGCCTTAAAAATAGACAGGGTGTCTGCCTCACAGACTAAACTGGGGGCTGGTTCCACAGGAAAGGAGCCTGATAACTAAAGGATCTGCCTCCCATTCTACTTCTAGAGACTCTAGGAACCACCAGTAAACCTGCAGTCTGAGAACAAAGTGCTCTTTTAGGAAAATATGGGAAAAATCAGCTCTCTGATGTATGATGGAGCTAAATCATTAAGGGCTTTATATGTGAGGAGGAGAATTTTAAATTCTATTCTGGATTTTAAAAGGAGCCAATGAAGGGAAGCTAAAGTAGGGGAATATGATCTCTCTTTAAATTTTCATCATAACTCTTGCTGCAGCATTTTGAATCAGCTGAAGGCTTTTAACTGCATTTTGTGGACATCCTGATAGTAAAGAATTACAATAGGCCGCCTTGAAGTAACAAATGCATGGACTAGTTTTTTAGCGTCGCTCCTGGACAGGATATTTTTAATTTTGGCAATGTTCCGGAGATGAAAGAATGAAATCCTAGAAACCTGTTAATATGGGATTTAAATGACATGTCCTGGTCAAAAATAACACCAAGGTTTTTTACTTTATTATCGGAGGTCAATTTAATGCCATCCAGGTTAAGTGATTGACTAAGCAGTTTCTTTTTAAAGACTCCGGTCCAAAGATGACAACTTCTGTCTTGTCTGAATTTAGAAGCAGAAAATTTAAAGTCATCCAAGTTTTTATGTCTTCAAGACATGCTTGTAGTCTATCTAACTGGTTGGGCTCATCAGGATTTATGGATAAGTAAAGCTGAGTATCATCAGCGTAACAGTGAAAATTTATCCTATGCTGCCTGATAATTTTACCTATTGGAAGCTTATATATAGTAAAGAGAATTGGCCCAAGTACTGAACCCTGTGGTACTCCACAATTAACCCTGGAGTTTAAAGATGATTTATCATTTACATGAACAAACTGGAATCTGTCAGACAAATAAGATTTAAACCAGCCTAGCGCTGTTCCCCTGATCCCTACAGCATATTCCAGCCTTTCTAAGAGAATATTATGATCGACTGTATCAAATGCAGCACTGAGATCTAACAGAAACACTTTATTAAGTCATCTCGATCAAGTGAAGGTTTCTTAAGCAAAGGTTTAATTACAGCTACCTTAAAAGCCTGTGGTACATATCCATTTACTAAGGATAGATTAATCATATCTAAAATGGGGCTGGTAATCAGAGGGAACACTTCCTTAAATAATTTGGTTAGGATTGGGTCTAACATACAAGTTGAAGGTTTAGATGAAGCTAATATTTCTGATAACTCTGGAAGCTCCACAGGATCAAAACAGTCCAAACACAGATCAGGTTCTACAGTTACTTCTAGTGTTGTCTCACTTGTTGAGGATGAAGTAATCATCTTCGGGAGTATGTCAAAGATTTTCTTCTTAATAGAATCAATTTTATTTTGGAAGAATCCCATAAAGTCATGACTGCTGAGAGCTAAGTCAATGGATGGCTCAACAGAGCTATGACTCTGTGTAAGTTTAGCAACTGTACTAAAGAGATACCTAGGATTATTCTTGTTCTCTTCTATTAATGATGAGAAATAAGCTGTTCTGGCTTGGTGAAGTGTCTTTTTATACCACAGTAGGCTATTTTTCCAGATTAAGTAGGAATCCTCTAGTTGTGTAGAGCGCCATTTTCTCTCCAATTTTCTAATATTGTGCTTTAAAGTATGCAGCTCTGAATTAAACCAGGGAGCTAGCCTCCTATGAATAATTACCTTCTTTTTCAAGGGGGCTGCATTGTCTAATGCACCACGCAATGATGAAGTAACACTCTGAACAAGAGAATCAATTTGTGAAGGGGCAGAAACAGACTTATTGCCCTCCACTGTGTTTTTCTGTGATAATGAGGAGATTAAAAGTGGAACAGATTCTTTAAAGGTTGTTACAGCATCGTCTGATAATGATCTACTATAATGACATTTTCTTTCAGGTGTGAAGTCGGTTAAATAATATTGTTATTGCTGTATTCTATATACGTATTGCAAAGAAGTGCTTGGACTAAAGTATATGTCAGTTAATTAAGAAGCATGCATTCAGGCTCTCTATGTCTGTAATAGAGTATATTTTTATGACACTGATGGCATTCACACTAATGCTGATTACATCCTGACAACTTCTAAGATCAGAGCAGGTTTACACTGAGATGCAAGAAATTGAGCAGTTGGGAGACGTGTTTGGAGAAATAGTTGCTGCTGTTTGCACATGCCCAGAGTCGTTTCTGTGGTGGTTGCTCAGAGACATTCGCTGTGAGAAATCTGCCTCATTCCATTGAATCTTTCACATCAGAGTTGGCCCGCCACAGCAGTCTAAAAATCACAAATGAAGTTTTCTGTTTGAAACTGAGCGCCTCTTTTTTTTTTTTTTTTTGCTGTGCAAGCAGTAAAAAACATTTTAGAGATCTGGTTCAGATGTATCATTCTACTTTCCTTCTTTTGCTTTATAAACTGCCTTTTATGTCGTACGAGTATACTTTACTTTTTTTTTTTTAAATCAAAATGCTTTTTTTCAGTTAAGCTAAGTCTGAGATGGTATGTTTTCATGTATTAGGCCCCAAACATCAGTTCTCCCTGACTTAAATTGCACAAATGGATGTTTTTTTTTTTACTTTGGAAAATCTTAATTGTGATTTTACTGCAAAAATAGATATGACACCCTTCTGAATTGACCTTATTTTGTTCAAAAGGTCAAAGGTCACAGCAGATTTGAATGTAAAAGCATCCAGTTGCTGCATCAGTATGAGAGTTCTCCTCAGAATTGGGCTTCATTAGGCTGATGCTTTCTCTCACGCAGTGGAAGGTGCGGCGTACTTTGGCTTTCTCGATCCATGAGCTGGCGGTGATTCTCGGAGATCAGCTGACAGCGGCTGATCTGGTTCCCATCTTCAACGGTTTCCTCAAAGACCTGGACGAGGTTCGCATCGGGGTGCTCAAACATCTGTATGACTTTCTGAAGGTAAGATCTCAGATTTAACCGCCGAAAACGCACTCAAAAAGCAAATCACCGATAACCAAGCTGGTTTGTGCTTCTCTGGTACTTGCTGCAGCTGCTGCACGCAGACAAGAGGAGGGAGTATCTGTACCAGCTGCAGGAGTTCATGGTGACAGACAACAGTCGCAACTGGAGATTCAGATATGAGCTGGCAGAGTAAGTTTGCTTTTTTTGTAGCCAGCAACCTAACTGGCATCACTGTTGCAGAGCTGATGTTCGTCCCTTTGGTCCTCTGCTGTAATATGTTGATCAGATTTCTGTTTTAGTTTGTATTTACCTTTGTCTTCGTTCCCCTCCAGACAGCTGATCTTAATCATAGAGTTGTACAGCCACTACGACGTCTACGACTACCTCAGACAGATAGCACTCACTCTTTGCTCTGACAAGGTGTCAGAGGTCAGGTGGATCTCCTATAAACTGGTGAGTTCCCATCAGAGAGTCTGAACAGGATGTTGGAAGATCTGTTGAGGAATGAATGTTAGATTGATGTATCGGTCATTTTTATGGTATTTAAATAAAAACGTTTACGTTACAAATTTGAACAGAAACATCCATTTATTTTCAGACTTTTGCTTTTCATTCAATGTAGACTGGAGGCTCATTTGTACTGTTGTCACTTTGTGCTCTCAGGTAGTGGAGATCCTCCAGAAACTGTATGCATGCGGGGCCGATGACCTGGGTCAGAACTTCATCAACGAACTCACAGTCAGGTTCTGCCACTGTCCCAAGTGGGTGGGGAGGCAGGCGTTTGCTTTTATCTGCCAGGTCTGTACATTTCTTCTCAACTAACTTTAAACAGGGAAGCAGCATCTTGTTTGGGCTTCTTAAGGAACGACGTCACGTTGATGACAAACTAGATTTAAATATCGCTTAATGTTTCTCTGGCTTTCAGTGCGCTTTTTAAGCTTTTATTGTGAAATAGTGTTCATTTTTTCTACACCACAGTGGATGTTTTATGTCATGTCAAGTCTAAGCTGATGAGAATGTGTTGACCATCAGGAATTTACTGATACCACTGTTGTGGAAAGCTGTTGCTCGACCCGTTTGATTCGAGTTTTTGTTTTTTTTTGTCACATCTTTGCACCATAAATGCCGTTTCCCAGGCTGCTTGCTGCGGCTCAGTGTCTGAGAGCAGGCGGTTTAATGTTACTTTGTTTCTCCTGAAGGCCATTGTGGAGGAGGACTGCATGCCCATGGATCAGTTCAGCCAGCACCTCCTGCCAAGCCTGCTCAGCCTGTCCTCTGACCCAGTGGCCAACGTCCGTGTTCTGGTGGCCAAGGCTTTAAGGCAGAGCGTGATGGAGAGAGGTAACCTTCACATGAACACGCTGATGGACATGTCCAATGAGGCAGCTTCTCTACTTATGCGTAAGTATAAGCTATACTTCCCACTAATGGAGATTTGTGTTCAGCTTACTTTAAGGAGCCCGGCTGTCCCTACTCTGACGAGTTGGAGGAGACCGTCATGGCTCTGCAGTCCGACAAGGACCGGGATGTCCGATTCTTCGCCAGCCTGGACCCAAACAAAGGCTTGATGGACACGGCTCCTTTGATCTAACCTCACTTCCCTTCAAACTGCGTCGCAGCCCACCTGCCTGTCTTACCTGTCTGCCTGACCGTCGCACAGTCAGCATACCCTTCGACACCAGCACCCGACCAGGTCCCAAACCACTCGCCTGTTGGCCAGATCTGACCACTTTCTGAATCAGGACCGATGTTCAGATTGAGACTTAGAAAGACGACGCATGCTCGACGACACAGACCCGTCTCTGGCTGGGCAACACGAAGCGCACATTCAGATGAAAACAAGCCTACTTCTCAGAGTTTTTGGAGAAACAAACTGGACTCGGGTGGCTGCCTTTGCTCTTTCCCCACCCTGATCCACACTAACACCACCTTAAACACAGACTAATGAACTCAAGTCAGCTTCTTCTCCAAAGCGATTTCTAAGCTTGATCTGATTCAAATGCGATTTTTTTTTTTTTTTCCTCAATGCTTCTTCATGTGGGTTTCTCAACAAACAAGTGGGCCGAGGCCTGCCTGACTCTGCGTGCACTAACTCAGGGGGACTTTTCTGAACCTGAACAGCATTATGAAGCTTACAGCTGGAGGCCTGATGGAAAACCTCTAGCTGTCTCAGCAGCCAAAACAAGTAGCTCTGCTGGTTACTCGCCTCTTCTCCTCCTAAAGCTTGTCTCAGATGTCCCTTTGTCCTCCAAGCGGTCCCCTAGGTTATCATCTGTTTCCTCCTTCTCATATCACTTTCTCTCATTCATGGGTCACAGAAACCACTAACTGCAGCACAGGAAAAGCAGTGATTCTGCCACTCAGCACGATTCAAACCATATCTGCTGTCCAGATTCAAACCGCTCTCTGTGGCTGTTACCAAAACCGTGGCCCAGTTTCTCTCCCACATGGCGGAAATACCTCTGTTTGGATGCGGGAGAAACGGGATCTGAATGTCCTCGGGTATATCCTTGTTTCTTTTTTTAGTTTTCTGAATTATTGGTGTTGATGAAATTACAACAAGGGCTCACGGTGAATGGGCACATGGTGACTCCACACTCGGAAAGAAGAGGAAGAAAGCAAGCGCACTGTTGGCGTCTGTTTCACGATTGCTTTCGGTGAATCTGACTGAACGGTTGTACAGGAGAAAATAGTGTTAGGAGCCGGAGAGCAGCCTCATCATATTTCCTTGTTTTGGTCGGGGTCATTATGGGGTTTCTCCAAGTTTTCACATCTTTCTGTACAGTGTGAAAAGAAAAAAGTATGTTAACGGAACCAAGGCCAGTTTAGCCGAGATGTGCGTGAACATTGGGAGCAGTCACCAAGTCACTTTTTTTTGCAGTCTCTTGAGCTCAGTTGTTCTGTTGTAAATTGTTTCCCCCTCTTTTTTTTTTTCTTGAATGAGCATATTTGGAAAACTAGAGCTGATTGTGGTTTAAACTGTGCATCTCGGGTCTTTCTTCCTTTGAAAGGAGAGCTCACCGCAGTAATGGCGGTGTCGACTCATCTCGTCTGTCTGCATTTTGTGTCTCATCTCATTTTTTTTAATGTAGTAGAACAGTTAATATATACATTTTATGGAATTTATTTTTCTTTTTCAATTATGCACCACAGTTCAAAGATTTTATATCCTAACTTTACAAGATTTACAACCTTTGTAATATTCAATGGTTTCTTTTAAAAAGACATTTTATGTAATGTTATTTTTAGTATTCTGTAATTAAAATGATGAAAAATACTGTGTGTGTCGTGTATCGTTGACAAAAGTAGATCATTTTAGTTACATGTTATCCCAGATAACCTTTGTTGTGACAGAATAGCATCTGGAGATGGGTAATCGGTTAACGTACAAGGATTTATTTCTGTAATCATGCACTTTATGATTTTTATTCCAGCAGTCCGTCTTTTTGGGAAGAAGTCTGTCAGCATGGCATCTCCTGATGGTTTCCACTTTTGGTCTGGCTGAGTGCTAAAACAATCTTCCGTTGATTTGAACGGATGCCTTGGGTCGTCGACATGCTGAGATGAAGCTTCTGTTCATCTCCCAACTTTCAAGCAGAAGGATGAAGGTTTTGCGCCCTCATTTACTGGTATTTAGAACTTCATTCCCTCCACTTTGACTCCAAGGCTCCAGTTTCAGCTGAAGAAAACACTGTGGCACTCTTATGCAACCACATTATTGTAGTTTTTTTTTATTGTTCTAAAAGATTTTAGTTTGTTTTTCCGTTGAACGTCACGGGATTTGTGTTGCATGAAAAGTGGAAAATATTCTGAAATGATTCGTCTTGGTCACATTTGAAGAGGGGTGTGAAGACTTTCTATATCCACTGATTTAAAGCTCTAAATAAGCGAGCTCCAACATATTTAAAGATCTGATTGTTCTGTATGTTTTCAACAGAGCACTTTGTTTTCAGGCTGCAGGAATACCGGTAGTCCTGAGAGTTTTTATGGGAGAATGGGAGGCAGATTTTTACTTATACTTTAGGTTTCCTCGGCTCTCTGTAGTTGTGCTAATATAGGCTTAGGCTTCTGGAGGACACACAGCAATTTTCCTCAATATTATTTTCTTGTAGTATTCTTATTTATGTGTTATTTGCAATCATTGCTGTTATTAGGCTTGAGTTCTTTCTCTTTACTTTCCATTTGACTCAGTTCTGTGCGTCTTTGCTGACTGGAGTCATTGATGGAGCTATTGCTACCATTCATTCTTGGCTCTTTGTTTTGCTTTCCCATAGAACTTAGTTCTGACTCTGTTTCTGTCCTCTCAACCCCCTAGTCAGTCCGCTCAGACTTCGCCAGGTTCCGCAGGAGGACGTGGTTTCTACCCCTCTCTGTGTTCTCGATCAGGATGAAGGATTGCTGCAGTGGGCTGGGCGTCCTTAGATAACTTTTTACCAACTTGCATTTTATGATCAGCTAAACTGAAAAATATGCACTGAATTGGAATGAATGTAATTGGATCCGATTCTGATTATAAGTAGGAATTTTACTGGAATGAACTCTTTTGAACAGAATCTTATTCCTTTTAATTGGATATGAATCAAACCAGTTTGTTTTGTAAAATGCCTCGAAACCATGTTTGTGGTAAACTGCTGCAATAAAAAAAATCTGCACGATTTTCGCGAAGGATACAGTAATGTTTTAGTTTATTCTGAACAAAGCTGACATATTCACGTTAAGTATTGATTCGTTGAGTTATTGCACACAGTTCCAGAACACCTTTTGATCATTCTGATTCTACAAAGCATGTTGATTCTTGGTTTATTAACAGAGATGGCACTCTAAATATATAACTGAATGACTTTAAAAGGCTAAAGGTTTTTTTATGAGGTGCTAAACTAAATTTTAGAAAGATTTTAGAAAGAGACTATGAACCAGAATGACTTAAAACTGCTTAGAAGCTTTTAGAAGCTGAAACCCAATAAAACATTTCATACCGAGAGCAGTATTCATGTATTTTATATATCACGTTGAAAAATGTTTGGTTTGGAACCTCTCGTCCACATTTATTAAAGTCCAGCTTCTTTTAAAGTGTCCCACATAAAACTCATCTCCGTCTGAAAAGCAGCAGCTTACGGTCCCATGTGGTGCTGCCGAAGCTCTGGATGAGCTCCATGCCACAGTGTCTCTCCAGGTGCTCCCTTGCGTTTTCTGCCACGTCTCCCTGGATTTTCAGGGTCTTGAAGTGTTCAAAGTCCGAACGGCCCAGCTTCCTGAGTCGACGGGCTGCAGAGCGGTAACACTTCCAGGGCTGAGCCTCCAGCAGGAGATGGTGGCTGATGGAGGCAAGGCGTGACAGCAGCTGCAGGAGGCCCAAATCTCCGTGGTTCAGGTGGACCCACATGGTGACTGCCAGGCACAGACACAGGTGAAAGTGGGAGCAACTCTGTTGGCTGAGGTACTCCTGCAGCTGGTTGGTTTCCTCAGTGATGTCCAGCTGTATGAAGGAGATGTTGCTGTGCAGAGGGTTGGTCTGCTGTGCCCGCTCAACAAGAGTTTCATCCAAGTCAAACCCTAGAAGGTGAACTGTGCTCCTCTCGGACTTCTGCTCTGGGTCCTGTACAAGATGTTTGTAGAGGGCCACACTCAGTTCCTGGTATTCACACAAAGGAAGACACAGGAGGGCAGGTGTTATTGTTTTCACATCTTAAAGGGAAGAATCTCTCCACCTAAAGTTCAGATTACTCAGCAAAATCTAAAATATGAACTATTCCTTTAAATGTTTGTATTTCATTTCCAGGAATTAACATAAATTTTACAAAGTGACTGAACAAAACTTTAACAGGACCTCTGTAGGTCTTTCAAAGATTTTTTGGTAATTGGTCGTTAATGGGTGGAACCTGAATTATGCCAAATTACTCAAGAAATGGACTGAAACTTAAGGTTAACTTGTCTTGTGGAGAGACGGGTTTAAATCTTCACAAGCCAATTAGTCTGTGGTTATTAGTATATAATATATACAGCACGGTGGAGCTCTGTCATTATAAATGAATGGAATTTCAAATGTAAAACACAAACATTCTGATTCACAAGCTACTGCATACATGTTTAATAATCAACCAGTACAACAAAAAATCTAAATATACTAAAGTAAGCAGCACATCTGAACTGAAAACACGTTGTGCATAATCTCGTCCAGCCAGAATCCACGCTTAACGTTCCTGGAGGAGTGTGGGATCAATTTAACAAAGATGTCAGCGTTCAACAACGGAGCTTACAATTTAACCTAAGACACAAAGAAGCCAGCTGAGACAAAAATGTGATGCACATTTTCCCCAATCGCAAATAACTATTGCCAACCACGTGCTTTTTATGTAACGACGAAAACCGGAAGTGCCCCAGACTCACGCACCCCTGAGTTACACCCCACGTCCAGGATGAGCGTGGGCTCATCTCCTCCGTCCCTGTAACCTAAATCCCGCAGCAGCGTTGCTGGGATCAGGCTCAAGCGGTTTTCCGGAGGATTAAAGCTGTAGTAGTTTATAAAGTTTCCGTAAGGAGCAGCACCAGGGTCGTTTGCCACAGCATCAGAGGTATCGCAACTCGGACATGTTGCCATCGTAACGTGTGTACCCGAAGAAAGATTCCGGGTGGAAATGTTGTAGTTCGGCTCCACCAGATTTTATTTCACATATGCTGTGGGCGTGGGCATTTTAAGAAGTAAAGAAAACAGTAGTTAAAATATTTATTGATAAGATTTTATTTTAAACTTTTAAATGGAGGAATGGAAGAACTCAAATCTCCGCTACTACTAACTATGACCACCAGAGGGCAGATATTAAATCCGATTCGTCAGATTTGAAGGTTCCACGGAATATTTTTTATAAAGTCTTTGTTTAATGAGCAACACGTTGTTTCTTGTAAATATTTATACAATTTTACAATTCATTTGTTATTGATTGACTTTCAGTTATCAGAACCTTTCAATTGTAAAAATGTTATCAGATTTGTATTTTAAGATAAGAAAACATCTGTTATGGGTTTCGGTAGATGTGTAAAATATAAACTTTTAGAGAGACATTTAGAGATGGTTTTGTCCTGAAAAGTGCTAAGTATGGCTAGCTTTAAAAATGTTGCTTAGTTATAGTACCAAGTATAAAAATGTGTACATTAAGTTTGTAAGTTTAACAATTTATATATTGTTTGAATATTATTATTAATAATATTATTTGAAAAGGTCACAGTATCATCATTTTTGTAATTGATGTGTTCATGGTAATTGTTACAAATGCTTTCTAACTTTAGCTGTTTTAATTTGTAATTAATATGTTGTTTATTTTTTATTTAATTTCCACTGTTTCTATTTGGTTAACCTTTTTCCAGTGGCAAAGACGGTTTATCAGAATTATATTTTTCAGTCATGGGTTTAGGCAAATATATCCAGTCTAAATATATTAATTTAAGGAGTTTTAAAACTCAAATAATAATTAGGGTGGTTTTATTTTGAAAGGTCACTGTATTTAAACTTTCTAGCTTTAAACTTGTGTTGCTCAGATGTAGTACCATTTATTTACCAGAGAACATATACTATCCTTAAAAAAGAATAGACAAATTTATATTTTTTAAAGTGTAAGGATCATGATTATTGCTGCTCAATTGTGAATTAATTGTAATTGTTTAAATGTTTTCTTAATTTCAGCTGTTTTAGTTTTTTTATACTTTTTTTGTATTTTATAGTTGTGTTGAAACATTTCAGTCATCATATAAAGGTGCCGACTTCTTCCGTTACCTGGGAGATTTATCATCCTTTAGTTTATCAACTTTATACCAATTTATTTCGCTAATGACTTGTTGGAAATGTGCTTATTGGTCCTAAAATAATATGTCCCACTTTAAAAGATCCAATTTAAAGTTGTTTATTTGTTGTCTCTCACATATAGTTATGACACTGCTTCATCCTCTTGAGGTGAGATCTTTTTTATATGCGAATAGATCATGGATCAGAATTCAGTGGCCTAACAAACAAAGCACGCTGTTTCAAAATGAAGTGGGAAAAAGGCCAAATTAAGAACAAACAGCCAAAAAGAAGAGTTGTTTAGTGATTTAGTGACGTGCCTTAAGTTGGACAATAGTCCAACTGAACTGTATTTGCTTTTCCACATTCCAAAACCAGTGGAATTTGTTCACTAAGCTAACTACTATTAGCCCATGCTAAGCTAATACTTTTCCGCGACATTTCGCAATTTCAGCAGAAACATAAAACCAAAAGACTAGTGCTGCAGATGAGCGATTTAATGAAGTGAAACTAAAGTGCTACTAAACTGTTTAATTTGTTGCTGTCAGATTTAAGGCCGCCATATTGAATTTTGATGTTGGGGTTGGCAAGAAGCCTCCAACTTTCACAACTGATATTCCAATTTAAAGGAACCAGGCTTTAATTTTTTTTCTAATAAAAAAAAAACAAAAAAACTTCGTCATATTTTTTATGGTATAACGTAAGAGACGCCCCGGTCCTGGTAAAAACTCCCTCCGGTGTTTAGTTTGAGAACCAGAGTTCAGTTTGTAGATGTGAACTCCCGATCGAGTGGTGGCGCTCTACTGCGTCATTGCTAGTTTTGTCCGGACAAGAGTAAATTTCCTCCAGAGCGCCAGTTTCCGCTTATGAAAACGAAGGTTAGTTAGCTGGTGGCTAAATATCTGGATTCCTGGTGTGTTGACATTGAAGTAAAGAAACGACCGTTTGCTGCGGTTAAATTTCTGAATAAGGAAAGGTAAGAAAATACAAACATATTCGAGAAATTTTTAGCTGTTGATACAAAAGTCTGTGTCAACCTGAGCTGTGAGAGTTCAAGAGAAAAGGTTTAATTTGAAGGGGGAATCTGTTTGACTCGGATACGTTTTCTTTTTAAATAGTTGGGAGTTTTAGATTTGATTTTTATGGCTTTTTCTTCAGAATCACGATCTGGATGTAAAAACCGTTTTTATAGTGCTTAACTTTACCATGTCTGGTCATTTTATTGTCAAATCTTTCATTTGTTTTGTGACAGTGCACATAGCTGTAGAAACAGTTTAATTTCTAAAACATATTTGAATTAGTTATAAAATAATTCTCCATGCACTGAAAATGACTCTAACTTTAAAGCTGGGAACAACTAAACTAGTAGTGTTCCAATTAAAGATCGGAAATATTCCTAAATGTCATGTTGCCTTCATTTCCGTATATTATACAATATAATTAAATAATATGTCAGTTAGCTAAATTACTGGAATGCTGTATTTCTATGTATGAGTGGTATGCTTAAAGATTCAGTAGTGATTTTTTACATTATGATTAAAATGGTGCAACAATTCCTTACAGCCTTTCAGCTACGTATTTGCACACCTTACATTTATGCCTGAGCCTCTTTACTAAAATTAAAAACCTACCGATACTAAAAAAATTATTACAGAATGATTCATTCTTAATTGATTTTCCCCTTTTTATTGTGAATTTTGTGCTGTGAACCTTTCTAAAACCCCAGTGCTTCTAGTAGTTTCATGTCAAAATTACACGAGTAGTAAGAAAAAAAATCACTTCAGAAACTTGAGTTCCTTTTGAATATCCTGCATATTGCAGTCGAAGACACTTGAGTTATCAGTTGTTCACCATCCGTCTGCTTTGGGCGCTGAAGCGGCTCTGACTTCTGCTCCTGATTTCCTCCAGGGTCGTCGTCATGGTGTCAGGAAAGCGTTTGGCTGATATTGGCTATCGGGCTTTTTCTGCCTCGATGATGCTGCTGACAATGTATGGAGGCTACCTGTGTGCGGTGCGAGGATACCGGTACTGGGATAAGCAGAAACAGCTGAAACTGGCGGCAGAGAACCAGAACTCTGAAATTATGAAAGACTAATGTCACCTGGACTGTTCCCTTTCTTGCACTGGATATTTCCCATTCCTCTCATCTGTCTCCATCTCTAAATGGTGAAGAGAGAGATTCCTCCCAGAATGTTTCTGTATCCCTGAGGTTACCCCACAAGGCAGTGCATGACATTGTTTCAGGGTGACTATTATGATTTGTATTATAATAAAATGCCTTAAATAAAAGTGTAACAATTTCTCACAGTACTGCAGAAAGAGAGACATCTTTAAACAACCAAATATATTTAAAAAATACAAAGCACTCGTGAGAACAAACAGATCTTTTTCATGGTCCTCATACCTGGATTGCAAAGGCAGTGACAATTTCACACACATTTGGTCTGGTAGGAAGTAGTAAAAACAGTAAAACAAGTCACAAAGTAGCCAAACAATGTGGTTGAAGAGTTCATTCACAGCATTTTGCAGGATGGCAAACGTACTGCTCCTCATGCAGCAGGTGTTCTGCTTTTTATAGGTGATAAAAGTCCAGCTGTAGCACATTTTCATCTTAGTGTGAGTGATGCCTGTTGTGGTATCTTTGCTCTGTGCAAACTGTTGTGAATAAAACCTTCAAGACAAAAATAAGTTCATCTGACCAATAAAACTGGGAGAGAACATTTAAACCAACTAATCTCTGCAGTCAAACTCATTAATCCCACTGCCTGGTAAAATAAGGCGATGCATCAAATCACGTGTGATTCGATTTCTGCGTCGTCTGTGGAGTTCCTCTGCGTCTTTACACGACTCTACAGCTAAAGCTGTCAGTGTCTGCACATCCATCTGCGAATCCCTGCACGCACACTGTCAGTGTTTATATATGTTGGTGTCGTAGTGAGCCTCGCAGGTCAGGCAGACGAGGCTCTTGAAGAGGCTGTGAAGGGATGAGCTGCAGGGGGCGCTCTTAGCTGCTCGTCACCAGCTGCTGTGGTTCTGCATTCGGGCTTTGGCTGCAGCACAGTGGCCATTGGTGCCGTTTTCTCCCTTGGGGGTGTGAGCGGAGGCCTTTAGGCCTTCTGTGGTGGTGTCAGCGTCTTCCTCTGAGCTACTCTCGATGTCGCTACGGACATCATTACACACCTTTGGGGACAAAAGGCAGAATATGATATTAACAAAAAATGATGAAGCAATATGAAAAAAATGGGCTAAATATCAATACGTCATTTTTCTGCTGGAAGCACTTTGACTTGATTTGCTTTAAGTTTTAGCTTTTAAAGTTGTAAAATACATCTAAGACAAAAAGTGACTCCTTGGTTGAACTGCTCACACCTCGGACTTAAACAACCAGTGAAGCAGCGGCATATGGAGATATTCCTCAAGATTTAACAAAGTGAAAAGAAATGCTGGTTTTGTCTTCTATTTTACTTTACCCTTTATTGCCACAAGGAGGTGTTTTTGGACAATCTCCACTCCTGACTATCTGGAAACAGTCGGACCATTACCACATTACTCATCTTTTACAGCTGCAAACAATACAACAGCCAGATTTAATCTAGAGACGAAAAGGACGGATGCCATTAGAATTTAGAGGAAGAATGGAAACTTACAGCCGGACACAGAGATGGTAAAGTTGTCAAGCAGACAGAGCAGATGCAGAGAAGCAAGAGAGCAGCAGAAGGGGGCTCAATGGACAAAGACAGAAAGACGGGATCTCCCTCCCTGATTCTGGAGGGGGAGGAAATAAACTGCGTCTGCAGGGAGAATGAGACAGAATCAGGGGCAGAAGAGAAAGTTTGGAGAGGGTCGGGTGGGGGGGGGAGACACTACATATCTATCACCAAAAATAGCAATCAGCTTTCTGTAACAAAAGGCAAATGCATGACTGGAAGTGGGGTTTTTATCTGTTCATCTCCGTTACAGTTATAGAGTCCAAAATTAACTTCTAAAATAGAGACTACTTCAAAAATGGAAACTCATGTCAAATACAGTGAAGTGAAACAGGTGTTGGTACCATGTCAGAACGTAACTGTTGCTTGTAGAGCTTCTCATGCTGAAAAAAATCTTGCTATGCATGATTTCAAATGATCGTATTGTTGGTGAAGGGGCTGCAGCTAGAGACTTTATCCACGGAGCTGAGATGTTCCAACTATCTAAAGAAAGGCCGCACAATATGTTGCCAATATGTCGTCATGGCAACATCACTGGGCACATTAATAGTATCACAAAAGACTTTTTTGGAATGAAGGCTGCAAGATATTACAAAATAAGCGATATGGAACAATGCTGGTGAATGTGGCGATAACAATATTAGCTGCTATCAAATACTTAACTAATTGTTTTCTTCTATTGTAATAAAGCAATATTTCTAAACATTTTCTGTGCCATCAGGTACACATCAGCACATATCGCTGGCATAAAGAGCTTGAATGCACAGCTGTAGTTTGAATGAATAACCCCAACCCTCTGGTCATGGCCACATTCAGCCCGTTAGAAAACGTTTTATTTGCAGTAGATCCATACACATAACAGGTGACAGTCGCCAAGATGTTAAAGGTCACAGACTGCTGGAAGGACACATGTGAAAGACAGGAGTACGGGAAATGTGGATTTATCACAACTGATATCGTCAGGGCAGAAATTACCAGTAATATCGACATCGCATCATTTTCTGATATGGTGCAGCCCTAATTAACTTCAGAAAACTTCAGTCAGGAATGGTACTGCAAAAATAATGTTGGAGGAACTTTTCTTCATTTACTCAAAATATAAGACAGAAGTGCACTTTAAATCAGACTCCGTATAGGTCTGTTTAGCTGTCCAGACGTTCTAGAGCTTTTTTATTTCTTTTCTCTGCAGTCCTCCAACCAGAACATTATCAAAAGAAGGACTTTTGTTTGTAAATGACTAAAACTTTAATGTTTATACATTGCTCAAACCGGATTAAAGGAACATGTTGAAAACACATCAGATCTCATGCTGGATGTCCACACAGTGATGTGTTAGGAACAAAAGGACGCCACATCATTTGATGAAAATAAAATCAACCCCCAGAGGGATTAATCTGAAGTCACTGAGAAATTTAAAGTGAAAAACTGACAACGTTGGGTCATGCTCCTTATGAGAAGACAGATGGTGTCCTGGGGTATCTCCTCCCAGATCCTGACCAGGGCATCACTGAGCTCCTGGATAGTCTGAGGTGCAACCTGGTGGCGTCGAATGGACCTAAACATGATGTAGAGATGTCCTATTGGATTGAGGTCAGGGCAGCATGGAGGCCAACCAACCACCAAACCAAACATGCTGAACAATGTTGCAGGCAGCATGTTTACTGCAGCTTCTCCAGAATCTTTCACGTCTGTCACAAGAGTTCAGAGTAAACCTGCTCTAATTTGTAAAGATACCAGTGCCAAACCTGCCAATTCTGGTGATCTCTGGCAAATGCCAGTCGTGCTGTGACCACAGAGCCTACTAGAGGACGTCTGGCCCTCAGGTCATCCTCATGAAGTCTGTTTCTAATGATTTGGTCAGTGACTTTCTCACCAGTGGCCCTGCTGAACGTCTCTGTGCAGGGCTCTGGCAGTACTCATCCTGTTCCTCCTTACATAAAGGAGCAGATTCTGGTCCTGCTGACGGGTCAAGGACCTCCAACAGCCCGGTCCAGCTCCTCTAGCGTAACTGCCTAACCCATGGAATCTCCTCCATGCTCCTGAGACTGTGCTGGGAGACAGCAAACTTTCAAGCAATGGCTCGTATTAATGTGCCACCCTGGGCCAGTTGGACTGCCTGTGTAACCTCTGTAGGCTCCAGGTATCGCCTCATACTACCAGTAGAGACACTGACCTTGGTCAAATGCAAAAACTACTGAAAAACAGTCAAAAAAAGAGAAGGGAAAAAATGTCCGTGGACTGCAGACTTCGTGACAACTTCAAAGAATCTGAGCAGAACTTTGATACTACTCTCACCTTCCCTCGCATTATGGCTTTGAAAGCTATACGGGATATGAGGTAAGACCAGAAGATGTGCAGCACTTGGAGGAGAAGCAGCAGAATATTGAAGAGCCACCAGGATGGATACGGCCCAACGATGGCCCAGCTCTCAAACATGGTAGAGTTCAGGACCCTGGAAGCACAGGAAGAGAATAGGTTGTTGTCTTACCCATACAGAAAAAACTGCAACTCGTTGTTCACCAGCACTAACCTGTTGACTCTGCAATAATACTAGAGCTAAATGGGAGCAGATAAAAACCCAGGAGTGACATTTTTACTATAATGTGAAAATGTCTTGTTGTTGAAGACATTCATATTCCTTTAAATCCAGCTGAGTGATACCAAGCTGTCAACGGACTCTTCTCCCCCCTGTAAAGGTTTGGATTTCAGTCCAGGTAACCTCACCAGCAACATTATCGTTATCGCTCGCTCTCTCATTCACACCAAGACACTGAATATAGCTGCTCAGGTTACTTCTGCCAATGACAGGTTCTCTATTGCCAGCCTCTCTACGGAGGCAGAGCTGCAACTTTCAGGTCTCTGTCAAGGAACCCCAGTCATCTAAATGGCCTCTGTAGCTAAAGGTCAAACCAGACCTCAGAGCTCTGGCCAAGAAAGTCAATGATGTGCCCTGTATATGGATTAGAACATGGTGGTTTCCATTTACTGTGTCCATCTGTATAATGGTTGGGATCTTTGTATTTTAGCAGCACCTACAGCTCAAAACAAAACCAAATCTCACATGTCATTGTTCAAACTGCAATACAAGCTGTAATAAACCTAGACTAAATATTAAGGCTGAGTGGCAAAACATACTCACCATATTGGAAATATAACAAGGCGTGTGATAAAGAAGACCACACTGAAAAAAATGAAGAGGAAGTCACACAACCGCTGGTATTTGGCATAGTTTGCCATCTTGGCTGCCTGTTGAAGAACAAAAACAACAGAAATCAAACATTATGATAAGCTTGTGAGGAATGTTTGCTCCACATATCAGAGCTTTCAAAGATATGCAGCCAGTCTGGATTTCAGCCAAGACAAAAAACACTCAGAAGTCATCGTTATTGGAAGCAGCTGAGACCAAAGGCAAAAATCCTGAAGCTCAGTTACCAAATCATTGTAGTCATGACTATACCCACCATAGCAGTCATCAAGCTGACTTTATTAGTCCTTCACATCAATGAAAAATATTTTTTAAAAACATCAAAAAGACATTATTCCACCATTGGTGTGGTTTCTTCTAAGGCAACTTTGTTAATTTGCAGGAAGACGTGCTGCCTTGCCTTTTTGCTTCTGGCAGCAGCACAGCTACATCCCTCCAGAGTCCCGACACACAAAATGACGCGGGACTCTGGAGGGTTAAAATCCAATGGAAGGAGCAGGTCTTATTTTTCCCATGACTGTATCCATCACACATTTCCTGTGCACGAACGCATTAGCGTACAAAAGAAAACACTAAGCATCTCATGCACCACTGTCTTGATTTTGAGTTATAACAGAAAAAAATAGCCACATTTTTATTACATTCAGTTGTTAAAGCTGCACATATAAATTAGTCGGGAATGCCTAAAAGACTCATTTATTGTTTGAGTCCTCGGTACAGTAAAAACAGCCAATCTAAAGCTTGCTACGGTTGCTTATGATCAGATGTAAAATAATGTACAGGAGAGACCACTATCTATAAAATCACGGCCGTTTCCATTATATCAAATCCTGCATGTTTGGGAAGAAGATGATTGTTTACGCTCATTACTGACCTCAAGCAGGAAATCAGAGGCATCATGGACAAACAGCACGAGGCTCCCCACCCGAGCCATGTTGTTGGCGTAAGAAAAGCTAATAAGGCTCACTGTTGCTAGGTGATGGATGAACATGATGAGGAAGTCCTGGAAGTAAAACAGGCAGGAGACACTGATCAGAGCGTTGTACGTGTCTTGAATGTTTCGGGTACACTTCCATATATAAATACAGGATTTTCAGTCTGAAGTGTCTTCAAACGTTTGCCATGAAATTAGGTTCAGAGACATAACAGAACGTGCATATAATGACGGAAGCAGTTTGTGGGAGAAACCCAAAAGACTGGATGCAGAATTACTGGATACCAAGAAAAATCAAACGGGCCGCATCTCCAACTGACTTTCTAACCTCAAAACCGCTGTGGGGTTTACACGAAACACCCAAAGTTACTCATTTATCTTTGAATTCTGCTTGTAAAAAAATACACTGAACCATTAGTTCAAAAGGTGAATGGATCCATAAAACAAACATCTAAAATTAGATAAAAATATTAATGATGCTGTTCAGCTGCAACTATTTTATCTAAAAGAGCCTTTATAAAGACTGAGTTAAGAAACATTTAACAACTGGTCACTAAAATAAGCAAAAACAATGCAGAACTCCCACATGCAGTGACTCCAGAGCATGGACGTGCATCTGGAAGTCCAGCCAACTGATCCTGCAGAAAACCAAGAAATAATCCTAAAGATCCAGATTCAAACACAGAGAGCTGCTCCACAGAGAAAACTGTAATACCCATCATTATCTTGGGTCTGCAAGTTACTTATCTCTGAATCATTTAGCATGCGAGTCTAGTCTGATTAAATATCTACACGTTACGCTTCTGATTTAAAGCAAAGGTTAAACAAATGCCGGAGAAAGAATTTGGAATTTCCCACAATAATAAAGGCTGCGGCCCTGTGAAATTCCCTAAGCAGATGTAGCTGTTTCCTCTGAGAATCCAGTAACAAACACAAATTAGATCAACTATACAGCGAAAAAGACCAGGTTAAACAAGCATCTGCTGCATAAAACATCTAGAGCTTAGCATCGGTGGCTGTTTCCAGCTTGAGGGCTGGCATTCCGAGGAATTTCTGCAACTCTAACAGACTCAGGCCTGCTCTGTCCTGCAATCCCATGACAGTTGGTGCTCTAACGCTGAAAACACAGTGAATTCACAGTCTGAGCTGCATCAGCTGAACCACGCCCCTTTAAGGACAAAAAATAAACCACACGTGACCTCCCATCTAAAATAAACCTAACAGAGAAACTTTATGAAAAGCACTTTGAAGTCTCCTGATATACTATAATGGTTGTATATACAGCTGAAAAATGTTGCATCATGTGCACTCTTTCATGCATTAGAGGAACAATAGACCTATTGACTAATGTTTAAAAGGGCGTGGCCCCTGTGGGGGATCCTCAGTGGTCTGACCAAACAGACACTGAACCTGTGTTACACTCACCTTCCTTTTTATGTCTGTGAACTGGGAAAACATAAGTGACCAGTAGAAGGCCAGCTCAGTCACATAGTAGTGATAAAGACCTGGCGTCATGACCTGGAGAGATGAAGAGCAGAGATTAGAGAAGCGAATCCAACAACAGCGTTGTCTAGCAAAACAATCTACACTCAAAGCCTCATTTTATCCAGAACAAAAATCCCAGAAAGGTTTGGGATATATGCTTTAATGCATTAATAAACATAATCCTACATTTCCTTCATTTTCTGTTGGATACACAAGTCCTACTGCTATATTAAAACCTGCAGCACATTTTTCTCGTTTTATTCCTTAAAGGAACAAAGAAAGTCCGAATTGGCAGACCTCAAAGAAAACAGGTAATTGGTACTGGCCAAGAAAAGCCTGATCGTTGCACCTCCAAAGGTTTATGAGCATTTTACATAACTAACCAACAGCTCTAACAGAGTAACAAACCGCATAATACAGCAAGTACACCATAGTTGTAAAGCAGGATATTACCTTCAACAATGCAATGAATCTATCTGGTTCACAAGTTGGTTAGAACAGATCCAAAAATGTTCCTGGGAGACATAATGTTGCACCGTAACATTTTTTCCAGCATCTTGTGGTTTACATTGCCATAAAGCCCAACCCTCGGCCATTTTGAGTGATAAGCAACGACACAACATTCACTCACAAACACTGATCATAATAAACTAACAAATAAAGCTTCCTGGTTCCTGCTGTCCAGCCAGCCAGTACAGAAGATCTGGTCTCTTCTTTCCTCTGAACCGATATGCAAACGAGCAGTTTTAATCTCAACAAAGAGGAAACAACAGGAACATGTTTGCAGGTGCATTTTATGACACCGTAGGTTGTTTTGAAGAAGAAGCAGTAAAGTAAAGGTTATTCAGGTGGACGATATGAGAGTAAATACTGGATATTGTTCTTCATGTTCTGTTAGTTTGACACATGCATGTCATACAGTCCAGCTGATTCCTAAAGGGCAAATAGATTCTTTTTGTCTTGCTGACTCCTCAAAGCACTTTGTAGTGCACACTACATTCATTCATTCACAGGCCTTTTTGTCCACATCTACCCACACAGCATGTGGCTCTATAAGACACACACACTCCAAAAGACTGATGCATATCAGAGGTAACGCGGTCCGTTATCTGTCCCATGTTGTGTAGACCTCAGAAGCCAGACACTGACAGAGACGCATCTTTTTATCGGTAAGCAGCCACTGAGCCACAGCTCACTACGCAGCTGATGTCTAGGTCCTACAAATATCTGATCAGGATTTACTTCTTGAAGGTGATGTTGGCCTTGTAATCCACATGCACTCAAAACAAGATAAAAGAACGGAGAGCTTCATCATACCTGGTAGGGGTAACCGTACCAACAATGCCGTGTGTCCCACATCCACGGAGACTGAAAACAGAAAACAAAAGAGGCTCCATTAGCAACCAGGGGCTCGTAATGCTGCCATCTGGATTTATAATGACATCCAAAGCATTGATATTCTCAACTGGTGTGCTACCTGCCACAGAAACTGGAACCCATAAATAAATATCCCCAAATAAAATGAAAACCTCCACCTAGAAACAAAGAAAAAAAATAACATCTTACAAAAAGTGCATTAAAAATCCACAAGACCATTTATCCCAACCATTTAAACAGGAACAATTATGACTTTGAACCTGCACTCAGGTTAGCTACGACCACACGAGCTTTAAACCTACATGCTCTCGCAGAACTTTGTGTGTATGCTGGGTTTATCCTGATTCCTGCGGTGCCTGAACCAACGCTGGACCTTTCGCACCTCCCAGTCCAGCTGCTTAGACAGACCATCCAGATGGCGTGAGTCTGGATTCTGTCACCAGAGGGTGGAAAAAAAATCGAATTAGTCTGGAATAATGAGCTTGACCCAAAAAACGGAACAAGAAATGAAAAGGCAAGACATCGTTGTAGCCCATAAACCAGTAAACGTGCTGGGAGTTTAAAATGTCGGATCTAATCTCTGAGACTTCAGATCATCATGCAGTAATCCTTTATTTGTCCCTCAGAGGGGAACCTTCAGTATATCAGCAGCAAAGTGAAGGAGAAATGGATCCACACCGAAACACACACTAAAAATAAGCAATAATATTAAAATAGGAACTTTACAGTATAGAGAAATATTCAAACATACAAGGCAAAAAACTATACAGGTATAAAAATAAATACAGACCCAAAAATATATTGTGTATTAACACAGAGTAACGCTATAAAACATTTTGAGATTTGTGCAAAAAAAACAACAACTTTACTTTGGTTGTTGGGAGCAGTGTTCATTATGCTGTTTAACACATTATACTGTGTGATTTCAAAATATCACTAAATCAAATATTTTATACGTACAAGATTCAAGATTCCTTATTGTCATTATGTCAACATAATGACATTTAGCTGAATCATCTAAACTGAATTAACTGGATGTTATCAGTCAGCAAAAATGAACTTTTTATTTTATTTTATGTTTGGTTAACAAGGAAGCAGTTTATTTTATTTATTCATTGATTCTGTTTTTCTATATTTCATCACTAAATGCTTTATGCTTTTTTATTTTATTTTATAAAACTTACAGCTAAATGTACGGCTGAAACGACCATTCTGCAAGAAATAATACAATTAAAATTTAATTTAATTGAATTAATTCAATTAGGAAAACATTTGTATAAATAACAAAATAAAAATAACTTAAAAGTAATATTAAAATCATTAGGTAAATGGGCTAAATGGGAACTGAAGCTCTGTGTCTTGATTCGTTGACCAACATTTGACTTGGTGTAATAAGACACATGATTATCTGTTGAGCCATTAAACTGCACCAACCAACCAACCTTTGTGATGGAGGTAAACACCTTCTCCAGCACCGCATTGGGCTGGGCTCTCCTTCCTACACCCGCCTGGATGTGGAGACCTCGGGCGCAGGCACTGGCAATAAACCTGTGAAGCGGGTCAGAAATGCAAAGTCACTCGCCGTTTGTAAAACATGCAAACAGAATTTAATTCCTGCATCATGACTCAACTTTCACATTTAACAGGGAAAAGATACTAATTTGTCTGAAAACAGGGAGGTGGTGCTTTGAGTCAAAAGGTAAATAGCCTAAAAAGTCATCAGGTGAGAGAGGCTATAACTAGTAATAGTGTGCAGTTGGAGCGCTGTTGGATATTCCTTCAAAGCTAAAACTTGATCAGATTTATTTTTGAGCAGAAAGTTCCTAAAACATTCTGTTCCTATTGTCAACTCTGAATGTAATGGGGAAGCTGCACATCAACTGATGGACGTCAGACAGACAGTGAGATAGAATTTGGGCTCAGCGTGAAACTCTTGCAGCTATAAAAACCTGCAGCATTGCAGAATAAAATACAAACCCTTCAGAACCAGGAGAGTAAAAGTTAATGATGAAGCAGGACGACTGAACTGACGAGGTTCATGAAAACTGAAAAAAAAAAACTTTACACCTTTCACTGCAAAACAAGATTCATAAAAAACGTGATCAAACATTTACAGGGTTGCGGTCACTGCTGGGATCAGACTGAAATGAAGCGTCTTCTCAACCATAACGAGCAGACGCTTGATTTTAGTGACACACAAACAAGCCCCCTGGAACAGTTTTATGTAGTGCGTCTCGTGGTCTAAGCATTAATTAAATAACTGCCGTCATAATAAGAAAATCTGTTCATTTACATAAAAATGTTACATTTATATTTACAACATAATTCCATCTTAAAACCTGCACCTTGTTTAACAGACTGTTGCCTTGTGTGGCTCAAGTTTTTCCTCTTAAATACGGATAAAACGTATTAAAACAATGTTCATATGTTTACGATATATTTTGTGTTTATAAATTCTTGCATTTAGATTCCTTCAGATTTCTAAATATCCCATTCTGGAGACAGATACCTAAACTAATGTGGGGCGAACTGATGAGTTTTCAGCTTGTAACATTATTTCAGGGACAAATGTAATTCGTCTGATCTGAATAACCTCCTCAGGGGGTCAGAAGGTGGTGAGCAAGACGGCCACCTTTAAACTAACATCTCTTAGTTTCACTCATTCATGGAAACAGCAGCTAGAGAGAAATTAATAAAATAAAGTGCATATAAACAATTTACAACAATCAAAATGTATTTATGTGATTTGAACAAAAAAAAATCAAATGCATTCATTTATGCATATAGGGTAAAACCTGTTTAAAAGAGAATTTCTATTTTTACAATAAATTAGCCCAAATAAATCTGGAAATACGCACTAAAAAAGCTCAGGTTAGAAAACAAGGTTTAACCCGCTTTGACCCGGCAGGAGGTTTCACCAACACGGTGTTGGTAGATTTAACAATCAAATTATTTCAGGCTCTCCGCTCCCTGCGCTCACGTCGTCCTCGGACTCAGTCAATGATTTCCCTGATCACGTCCGAAGAATGTAAAGGAATATTGGAATTGTTTAGTAAAACATGATGTATTTTTCCCTGGTTTTTGTGTATCATGTTTAACTGCTTACAAGACAAATGAAAATGACGGTTTGGTCTTTATTTTGTCACTTTTTTGTTGACGCGACACTTTTTTCTTTCAAGTCCTCAATCCAAGTCCTGCTGAATTCAAAATTTGTCCACTTTGTGGACCAAACACTCTGTTTTTCTTAGCCTAATTTCCATTCTTACGTGACATTTAGTTCTCACACAGAGCTCTTTTATTGGTGTTTTTTCTTGCTTCATGAATACCAGTTACATTTTGAAGAGTGAATTGTCCATCATCTGTGATGTATTTGATGCTCCTGGAGGAGCAAACCTGCAGCTCACAACAAAGAAGCCAGAAAAGCTGCACTAATTCACGAGTAAACTAGAGGGAAGAAAAAAAAATCCTAACAAAACAAAAATCTTGGCCATTTGAATGAAGTCATACCACTTACACTTCTGTTCCTACCCGTTTTTAATCTCTTCCACGTTACAACAACATAATTTACTTCTTAGAACATCGTTCTTTTTAACCTGAGGCAACTTTCGACGCAAAGAAACGACACACAAGTAAATCAAATGCTGTGGTTTATGTAACCGTTACTCCTTTCGAACTGCAGTATGGCCTCTAAAAGGATTAAAATATAACTCCTAAATTGGCTGGTCAGTTAGGTGGTGGTTGAGCTACAGCTTTAGTCCATGCCAACCAAATTTAATGATGAAATGAGTAAAGTGCTACAGCCCTGTAATGCACCAATAACTCCAGGTCCGAATAAAACCAATTCTGCAGAGAGTTTAGACTAAACAGATGGGTTTCATGATTAAACATTACTCACAGCAATCCACATTTTACTGTTTAGGTGAAGAAAAAAAGGTTTAACGAGCGTAGTCTATCCTGCAGCTGTCGTGTTTGATGATCCACCTATGAGCGCAATAACAACAAGGTCCTGGATGGGCGGAACCGGGCAAATCTGATTTACGCTAAACTGACACCCCAGTCTACATTTCCAACAACCTTTCTACTGAACTGCTGCTCAATCCCATGGATGAGCTAAACGATGACCTGATGTGGTACAAAAACAGGCAACAACCCAGACTCCTGTCTAAACAGGCCCTTCAAACCTCTGGTAGGAACAAAGATGACTTAACAGAAATCAGTCAAGGTTAAAGTATGCAGTCCCAATGCGTAGAAAGTAGCAACAGGAAGGGGAAAAAGTAAAAAAAAAAAAGCATAAGCTAATCTATGAAAAATGTCGAAACATCCCTGTTCCTTCTCAGAAACGGACCCCCACCAACGGCCGACAAGCTCGGTGTGGTCTGTTTACACGGACACTTGTGGCCCTGGCGGCTGTGAAGAGCACCGAGCCACAGAATACCCCGACACTGGAAAACTTTCCAGAAGCAAAGGCTCTATTCATAGCTCAGGACTGGATTTAATTGCGGCCTTCTTTTGTATTTAAAGCATGTGTTTCAAACCAGAATAGAAATTTCCAGAAGATATGTTGTCACAATACTGAGAGAGGTGCCGTACAACGCACAGAAAAGGTGTTTAAATGCATAACATTCATATTTTGTTTGAAGTACACACACTGACTTCCTCAGTAAAGGTAAAATACCTGCTTAAGTATAAGGAAACATACCAGGTAATAGTCTGTCTACCTGTAATTGTATGCACATCTCAGTTTGCAGCGTTAAACCTGTGACTCGGCTTATTAGAGCATGTACACACAAAGCAGCCTGGCTGCTCGCATCTACAAAGTCAGAGCCAGGAGCAAAGCAATGATTAAGATCAAACACGAATGAACTGGCTGAGAGGAAGGGGGACTGGGAGGGCTGCACACAGCTACCTCGTTAGCAATGAGCAAAATCCCTGCACATAAAACAGGAATTCACCTCATAAACTATGCATTTCAGGGACAAAAGCAACACGACAGTGAAATGTAAAACTTGTTAAACCTAGCTGAAGACACAACGATTGCAAAGTGAACAGCCATTTTCACACAGAGACCCCCCTGTGATGATGGATACTGGTTTCCTCTTTTCTGGCTGTTGCTCATTCACAAATACATTTTGATGCTTCATTCCAGCAGCTGAACACATTCCAGATTCAAAGGCCTCCGTCTAGCAGAACCTGTTCTAACATACTGCGCCTGACGCAGTATGGCGGTGCCGTGATTCTCACCACTGTTGGCTGACAGGTGCAGCAAACCTGACCCTTCCAATCTGTACCGAAACGGAAACGCCCCAACAGACTCAGTTCCAACAAGTTGCATCGAGGAGTCTAACGTTACGTTCATGGCTCAATGACAAAAGTAAAGTATATCATCTTTGAGACATTCCCTTACCCATTACGGAACAGCAAAACAAAAGGTTCATAAGACACGAAAACTGAGCTCTGGGAATGATACTAAAGCTTAAAAGGAAAAATTTAAACTTTTATTACTACATCATTTTCTTCACAGCAGAGTAGCTGACTACTCTGGATGTAGGGTGTTCACCGTGTTCAACAGAGAGCCTGGGACAACAAACTGTCTCTGTGGAGGCTCGTTGAGCGCCCTGTAGCGCTGACCTGAAGGTGAAAGTCTCAACAGTGGATGAGCCAAACCACACAGTGATGGATGAACAGAATGATGGCAGTGTAGAAGATGATCAGCAGCTTCTGAGGAAGGTCGTATGTCCTGAGTTGCCGCAGGAAGTACACTCAGGTCCTGAGAAAGGGCGGTCCCTAGGAGCCGGAAGTGATTCACAGTCGACGCGGTGTTGTCGAGGAAGGTAATGTACATGTGCTCACTGCTGCAGTACTGATGATAAAGTATTTAAACAGCCTAAACTGCAAACCTTGCATTTAATCTTTTATGAAGACAATAATGGAGGTTCCAGACAGTTAAAGAGTCACTGTGGGCGTCACTTTGACAGAAGTCCTGATTGCAAATCAGACACAGAACTGGGTGGAATCTGTCATTTTAACTTCCTAAAACAGTATAAAAACATAACATTACTAGAGGAGACGTTCTGAACTCGTTTAATCAGATGTATGTGTGTGTGTGTGTGTGTGTGTGTGTGTGCAAGCCAAACAGCAGGCTGCTCTGTATGCTCTGTAGACTGTGGAGTAGGAACTCAGATCTTGCTTTGATGCATTGCCCTGATAAATGAATGAATGAATGAATGAATGAGTCAGTTGGCTCGCTGAGGTGTCAGACATCGAGAGAGTGATCGCTCTCTAATAACATTCTCCTGCATCTTGCCATGTTCTCCTTGAACACACCTTCACACTGAGAGACCAGCAGCTCTGGGACGGAGACAAATGGCTCCTAGCCAGGTGCATCTTACTGAATACTTAAAACATCTTTGTCCTTCTACGCCTTTAACTGCTGATTGCTTTTTATTTGACCATGTCTGGATTAAAACAGATAAAGGCATACACAACGCTTGAGGCTAGCCATTTAGTGATTACGCTCAACTGGACCCATGCATCACACAGGCATCACAGAACTGGTCAAAAACCTCAACCTTGTCAATCTGCCCTACCAGTTGTATAAAGAACCTTTGAGAAGCCCGGGTCGGTTCCTGGATGTTTCTCTACATAACAACAGCCGAGAAGGATTTCCTCTAGGCTTCTATTTGTTGTCACAAAATTATAAGGTGCGTTTAAAACACAGGAAGTCATATTAGGGGCATGAACCCTTCCAGATTATTTAGCTTCATCACCTGCATTTTCACCTGAATAAATTAGGACCTGGCGAACCGTTTTACACACAGAACAGCAGCAGGGGTTTGGGCTGGTTTAGGGGTAGGAAAAGACCCTGAGGACAATTTTAGGAAAATGTACATTTTCAACTTCAGCTGGAAAATCAACTATGTAGGAAACTACTGGATCAGAGGCTACACGATATGTTGATTCCTTGTTTTATTTACTGGCTGTAAAGGTTGAAAAAATAGCTTTAAATAGCCATCTATCCTGCTAACAAGAGGCATGTTTACCACTCAACGTCAATCACTTTATCACTGATTCTGATTTTATTCTAAAGCCTATAAACGAGCCTATAAATGAGAGAAAAACTGAGCTGCAGGTTCTTCCATATATGTAGGACTTTTAGGTCCAACAAAAAATGAAGTTCGGGATTTTTCCTATTTATGCATCACAGCATATTTCCCAGACTTCTATCTTATTTTTATTACACTCAACAAGTATAGCAAAGTGCATCCTAATGGTTGATGCGTTTACAGACCAAATATGGCGAGTCTTAGTGTTGTTGGGAGTTAATAAGCAGGGACGACGTTTCTTGTACCAGCTTGACGGAGTTCGGTGGGTTGTGATGTTTTTTCTCTATCGATTTGGTCAGTTTTGATGCATTTTATGGATGGTAAGAGTCTTTGGATGCTAGGCCACTTATGTGGTTTCTAGACACAGCACATAGATGATCAATGTTAGCCGTTTCATTTCTATATACACTACTTGTAAGGAACCAGACTTTCTTGTCCTCTTTTAAGGAGGCCTTGATCAAGAGTTATTCAGTCCTCAAAAATCTAGACTGATGGAGGACAAAAGTAAAATGTCAGGTTTAGAAAAACATATTTACAGCAGATAAACAACATCTGAAAGTATTTCACATCTTTAAGCAAAAAAAAAACCAACAAAAAACAAATCAATGATGATTTAGCAGACCAGAGACAGGCCCTGAAAGCTGTATCATCCTGCAGTTCATCGCCTACAATCAGACCACATTTCCTGCCACAATTTTACTTAATATCTTAAGAAATGATCGTTTTGTTGGTAAACTACAATAAATATAATCTTTTCTATATTTCATAGATTTTGCTAAATACTTTTGGAACAGATTGTGTCCTAGATTTAAAATGTATTCTAAGTTGTCTGTAATGCATAGACTCATGGGTTTAGGTGCATTAATAAGGAAAATGTCTGAATAACCAGTCAGTGAAAAAAGAACAAAAAAAAACTTGAATACACAGTGGTCAAGATGGCACCTTGAAGGCAAAACAAAGACATGACAGATGACTTATGACTTTTGCACAGAATTATACTGGTACCTAGCACTAAACATTTAAGAAAAAAAATATTTCAACATTCTAGCTCACAAGGCTTTATCAAGGGTGCACCGATTGCAGTTTTCTGACCTGCCGATTCCGATTTTGGCCGATACCGATTTTCTTTATAACTCACACCGTCAGGTGTCAAAGGTCACATCACACCTCCAATGTTCCAATCTTATGTTGTTAACAGTTGTGAGCAGTGCACATGCAGACGTGAGCTGGTGGGCGGGTCTGTCAGTCAGCCGTCTCTCACGGCAGAGCAACAGTGGACAGTGAGTGATTTCCAGACCTCTGCGGAGGTAGATAAGACCGGGATAAGATCGGCCAGCCGGTCAATCGGTGCACCCATAGGCTTAATCTAGGTTACAATAATTAACATTAGCAAAATATCTAACTGTTAAATGTCAGACACTCTCCCTGCACATAGAATTACCTATGGTGCTGACACTGGTGAAATCACAGCACCGGGTCATCCAGTTTTAGAATGTGTTAGTTGGTTTCCTGTTCCCAGTTGGGGCCATGACTTCACATCAGCAGCAGAGATCTGAAACTTATGTTCAACACCAGTTTTACACTTGCTGTTGAGTTTCACCTTTGTGGTCTGATGAAGGTGGAGCCAGATGCTCCACTGCCCTTCACTTCTGAGACGGAATGGGTTTACCGCACACCCATTCAGGGGTTGGAGGGTCCACTGATAATCGCTCAACATCCCATGTGGAAAATGTGCTTCTTATCTATATTAAGGTAGTAAACCTTGCCAGCCCGTATCTTTTTAAAGGAGAGGGCTATGCCAGCAATAAAATAGGTAACATATCAGTTGTGGAGCCAAAGTCACATGGAAGAATCGGCTGCTTTGATTTAAATATTAAGAAAGCTTTCAGGTTATCGGTTCTTTGGAACTGGGTGGTGTTCAAACATACAGGACACAGTGGTGAGTGAGTGTGAGATGAATTCACAAGGCTAGATAGATACCAGTACCCTGATCCTAATCATTCATAGTAGGCTGCCTTAAGATGACGTTTAAATTCACAGATGTAAACTTGGTAGGACTTCCTACAATGTATAAATCAATGGAAATCAACTAAACCACATGATCAGAGAAGTTTACCGTTTGATCAGAGCAGCGACAAAAACCTTTCGGAAGAACCGTTCTAGCAAAGCTTCCGTTACGTTTCTTGCTAACCGCCCTTTACATCATCATCATGTTTTGTGGCCAAATTACAGGTAGTAAAGAAATAGTGTTGTTTAACGTGGGATAATAATAAAAAAAATCCCCCCCCCATACAGTTAGCTAATCCATCATCAACCGTTGGTGGTCAAAAACGTCCAACAGAAGAACTTTAATCCATTTAATTCACTTCAACCGGTCGTGTGCTGAAGATACGAACCTTTCGAAGATTAACCTGACAACGAACATCCCCAGAGCCAGCGGTAAAGCAGCCAACAAGTGTCCAGCTTTGGGATACTCCACCCCGGGAGCGGGATCCGCCAGGTCCGCCCAGGTTACGTTGTGAGGCAGCCAGAACCTCTCGTTCCAGAACCAGGCTGAGAGAGCAGCCATGTTTCGCCTCCTTCCAGTCCCCGGATGCTTGGAGGAAAGTGATTTCTCAACTAAAAGAGACGTTACGTTAAACTTGTTAGACGCCTCCACTTCGCTCCCAGCTCCACTTGTTTGACTGGCCACACTCAACTTTACCGCACCGACGTCAAGCCCGCCGCAGCACGCCCGAACTTCCGGTGAGGAGTTTCAAATCAAGATGGCGGCGCTTGGGGGACCGTTCAAATGTGGGTTAGAATCACGTTTATCACACTGGGCACTTTTATTAAAAGATCCCAATCTTCTCGATTTTCAACTTTTTGCCATGATAAATTCTGAGTAAATAAGCCAGTACAGACACAACATTAACCAAAGAAAAAACCGAGGCAAAAGCTAAGGGCTCCCAAACCAAACCAGCTGGGGCCCTATAAACATCATAATGGATAATAATGGATGAGCCTACTTTTAAATTTGCTCTGATTTTGGAGAGGCATTTTTAAAATTGTTAAAGAAAAAAACTAGATTTGTTTAAGGCTTAAATTAATGTAATGACAAATTTACTTGTATGTGTAGAACATTATCTTAGTTTGATCGGTTAACAGGCATCGTTTATGGTATGGATGCGTGTTGAGTCGTTACATGTGACTTATACATACTGTATTTGTACACAAACACATCTCAGTAAATAATTACCAATTTAATATACATTTTTGGAAGCATGATAAATTAAAATTGACCTCTTCTTCCTAACTATTTTATATTTTGTGTTTTTAAACACCACAAACCAGATAAAACTGCAAGCCTACACTGTTGCCTTGCGAAAACACTGTATCCCACATGTTAATAAACAAATAAAGAATAAAAATATGTAAAAAAAATGACTGATGGGATTGTAAAGCAAAGCATAATGTCATACAGTCAATCTAAAGACCCATTGTTGTTTTATTGGTGAGCTATAAAACAATTTATGTTAAATGTAATTTTCACAGACGAACAAGGATAGACAATATTGTAAGCGGGGCCCCCAAATTCATATTCTACTCAAGGTCTAATAAAATCTTGGCTGGCACTAACCAAAAAACACACTAGTATTCTTTATATTTTTTTTGTATCAGGACTTCCATATTTACAAAAGCGAAACATTAATTTTTAGTTTTGAAGCTACCACCGTCTATCTTCCGGTTGTATTCGGATGTTTACGGCTAACTTTCCGGCTCCTGTTCTGCCGTCCTAAGATGAGAACTAGAATTGAGGAAGTGAGGCGAGTCCCTCCTTCACGCTGAGGGGATGGTGCAACGCAGGCATGCTTTCTTTCTCGGCTCACTTCAGCTTAACAACGGGAGTGAGACGGTTGCAACACATTTTGTTTTAAATTGTTCCGATGTCCATTGGCAGTTTCTGCTTTTTGATGCGCCTGATAAATTATGTTAGCAAAAACTGTATTAGTCATAAAAAGATGACGAGGGGGAGGCGAGACTGTGATTGATGTGATTGCACCCCCAAGTGGTCAAGGAGTGTATTACAAGCAGAAGTTGTCATGACGTATTATGTAACGTCTTGACTTGCATTAAAAGAAAATAAAAATTTCAAGCCAATTCTGTCGCAGTAAATTGCCGTTTTTCAAAGAAAGCTCACATATGTTGAAATTACACATTAATTGTTTTGAGAGTAACGTCAAGGGAAACATCCCTTCATTTGTGTTGGTAAGTGAGAATGAAGCAGCTGCATTTCTGTCTGCTCTCTAATTATAGAAGGACATTTGCTCCTTTGGGTTGTGTTATTATTAGAGATCTCACAGGGCAGTTGACTCAATAACTATTCGATGGGTTGTACTAAGAGAGTCCAAGTTAAACAAGAGACAACTGCTTTTACCCCCACTGTGAGCAAGAGAGATGCTAAATAATAAAATGATAGTAAAATAAAACTACAAATCATGTTAGGTGAAATATTTTCCCCCTTCCTCTGGCAATGTATGAATTTGGAGCCTTTCAGCACAGGTTATGTGAAGTTTCATTGTCAGGGCCAGAGGAAATGAGCTGCCAGTGACAAATGATTTGTGTAGAAAGAAGAAGGATTCTTTGATTGGAACCTCATTGAATTATTGTTATTTGAAATCCTCAAGGAGAGAACTGTTTCAGGGTTAGCAAAGTGAACAGCGCAGAAATCCACCTATGGGGACTGAGAACGTCCATGCATTTAATGAAGGGCAACTCCCAACGCTCCAGAAAATGGTAAAGGTGAAGAGTTTAAAGTGGCAGCCAGGCTGAACTCAGGTCCGGTTACAGTGAAGCTTCTCTTCCAGTGTGCATCATGAATGCAGGCAGGCACACACCAGCAAGTTACAACATTAACAGACAGAAAGTTATAAAGATTAAAATAATTTATTCTAAAATACTTGATGTAAAATTTTGGGGCATATTCATTATGTTCTAAAGAAACAAAGATACTTTATGGGAGTGATTTTAGATATGGATGAAAAGGCACATTGTGTAACATTTTCTAAGACTGCAGTTAGTTGTTAGTGTATCAGGCAATTTAAGACCACATGTCAAAAGATTTAAGTCTTAAATCCTTTGTACAATAATTTAACAGTCAGTAAAAACAGAAACAGAAAAACGTCTTCTGGCAGTAGCTCGGGTGGCCAAAAGGCAAATCAAGTCCATTTTTCTCTTTTTTGTTTTTCTAGTGGTAGACCAAAAAGCGACTGCTGCAAGAGAAGGTCTGAGGCTCAGACCAAAATTCACATAATCCTCTCCCCCATTAACACCTTGGTTGTACAGTAGCTCTAAAAAGTCCAGCCCAACTTCAGTCCACGTGTGAGTCCTCATGAGTCTTTCACATGTGCTCAGGGTGGTTTTGCAGACACTTGATGAACTCTGTGACTGGGTGGCCATTGAAGCAGATCTGATGAACAGCAGTGAAGAGAGGGAACCTGCATGGGGAAAGTGACAGAATAGAAGGGAATTTTGTTTAATAGAGAATTGGACAAGACATATCAATAAAAGTAAAGAAAATATAGCGTCTGATATAATGAGATGGATAACTCTTTTTATTGTCTGTTATGGTAAATACTGAGCAGAAACACTAATGCTAGAAGAATAAAGCTGGGATTTTCCATTTAAACAAATAACAATCACCTCTTTTATTCCATAAAGACTTACAATAAGCTCCAGCATTACATTGTGCTTTTCCAATTTGATATAATAAATCTAACATCCTGCTCCTAGACTCAGCAGACTCTAGGAGCAGAACCACCAGATCAGCAAACTCCTCTATTTACATGTGATTCTACACATTTTTAATATTTCTCGAGTACTTTATCAGAATGATCCTATAAGGCATGAGAAAAACTTACTTTTCCACCATGTTCTTCTGTTTCAAGATTACATGGACTTCACTGGCTGTGGCTGGACCTTGAAGCTTCTGCCCGTTCAGCATCTCAATCTCCAATTGCTCGATGCTCTAAACAAAATCATGCACTGTGTTACATTGCAGTGCCATGAATAAAGAAGACCCAGGCCATCAGAGAGAGATATGAGGTAGATAAAAGTTGTTCCATACTTTTCCTGTCTTTGCAAACGCCTCTCCAATCTTTCGATTGCGTCCTCCATAGCAGGTTGTAATGAGGTCGGCTACGCCGCAGCTCTCCAGGAAAGTGACAGGAGAGACGGGGCAGTCTGTGCAGAAGACCTTGGCGAAGGCAATCATCTCCATTAGGCCGAGACGGATCACTGCAGCTTTGGTGTTGTCGCCAAATCCAAGGCCGTCACAGAAGCCTGCTCCCACGGCCACAATGTTCTGTCAGGATGATAAAAAAGCTTGTAAGAGACTGAGAAAACATCTGAGCCAGTTGCTACTCTTAGAGCCATCTCCACTGCATCTCTTATGCATCAGTCAGATTTAAAAATGTATTTCAGCACATCTAGTTGTGTTTGGAGGAGAGGATTAACCTTGAGTGCACCACAGATCTCCACCACATCAGACTCTACCACCACAGTCACACGGAAGTTGGTGGTCTGCATCAGCTCCTTCAGCAGTGGTCCATGTACTTTGTCTTTGCACCCTGAAATAACAAAGACAATACACTCTGATGTTTTATAGGTCCAGTTTCAGCATTTCTTTATTAAAATCAATTTAAAATTCCAAAGTGACAAACAAAATGATTGGATAATTATGTGCCATGGTGATGTAGATGTGTGATAGTTCAGGAGCAACCTCTGGAGGAGAGTTACTCTAAAAGGCGTCTTGCTTTCTGGAATTGCAGAATTTAACATGCACAATTTATGTTACAAACTGGAGGTAATAAAAATGTAAACATCTTAATTTTGCTTATTTAAAACAGTAAAATCAGTACCAATAGTTGTTTCACAGAACTTCTCATCAGCAACCTCATTTGCAAGGTTTGCACCCATGAGGACCGTCATGGTGATGCCGAGTTTCCCACGGATGACCTCGGAGATGAGCTTTAGACCCTCTGGACCTGCATCTACTCCCTTTGGCAAAAATAATCATATAAATGAAGTAATAATAATAAGAACAGATGCTTTAAAAAAATGGAAAGAAAGCCAGCCTCCTTTTCCTCAGAGGAGGCTTAGAGAGTTGAGGTGAAGAAACCTGAGTTATCACTAAAGAAGATTACAGTTATTGGCCTAAATATGTGAGTTTAGGAGAGTTTTGCCACATTTCAAAGTCAAAAACTAACAAAAGCTCTGAGAATAAAAGTTCTTGATATTTGCTGTTTTTCACATTGATTTAAAAGAATAATCTACCATGACCTTTTTGACATTCTGAAATGAATCAGAAATAAGCATTTAAAATCAGAGAGCAATAGTTTTGACAGACCTTGATGAGAGACATTCCAATGGTTTCTTTTTTTATGTGATCTTTGATGGTGTCGCACACTTTCCCAACGAACTGGTGAGGAACCACAAAAATCAGGATATCGGCTCCCTTCACCGACTCGGCCAAGTCTGGAACGGCCACCTGGTAAAGAGACAGAGAGAATTTCAGCCCTACCTCGAAGCCAAAGACAGAAATCACCGTGGATTAGCCCCCATGGTCAGTCCTCCTGACTGTTAGCGCCAAGCAGCAGAGACGCAGACAGCCAGCCTGCTGTCATGCTCACCACATTGGGGGGCAGCTTGTGACCAGGTAGGTACTTCACATTTTCATGGTCTGTGTTGATGATTTCTGAAAGCTTACGACCGTTCACCATCTCCTCAAACACCCACATGTTCACTTTGGTATCAAACGTGTCATATTTGGCCGCGTTGGCTCCCACAATCTTGGCAATAGCAGAGCCCCTGGGGACATAAGAAAACACTATTACCACCGTGCTGATGGAATATATTTTATTGCTTCACTAAAACAACAAATTGTCAATAATTATTGTGTGAGGCGTAAAAGTAGAAGACAAATATTTTACTTTAATCTACTAAATGACATCATGTTGTCTATTTGTAATAGTGAGGAGTTTGTCTTTCATCTGTTCAGACTTGGCTCTCAAAAGCAAATTAAAAACAAATAATTCACATTGTAATAAACTGAAATATAAATGTAAAAGGTTAAAAAACAAAAACACTTAACTATTTATTAAATCAATCAGAAGTGAATTCACATATTCACAATTTAAATTTTGGTCAAATTAAATTACCCTGACCAAAACTATGTTTATTCTGCAACATGTCACATGCTTCTTCTCTCTGCAAGCCGTTGTTATTACTGTTTGTTTTAATCAAAGCCAAAGGACCGGACTATGTTCTTCTGAAACAAGAGGAGTCCCTAACTGGCTTTTTAATTTTCCACTTTCAGCGTAAAGCGATGGAAAAAGCAACATTTTCCTTTGATTTTTCATTAAAACAGCACAACAGATTTCCACATTAGACAACTAATGATGGATTTTGGGGGGATTAAGTCACCTTACAAAGCTGGCGATCAAAAAGGGAAAACATTTCATGAAGCCGCTTTAATGTTTAGATTTTTTGTGTTTTATGTTGTTTTTTTTATTTTATTATCTAAATGGGAAATCACAACTACAAAGAGACAATAAATAAATAATTTACTATTACTGCCTCTTGAGTCTGGCCTCTGGAGGAATAAAAAGCCTAGATAACTAGAATTCCACATCCCTAAATCCAGCCGAGGTCTCCACCTTCGTCTGCCGCCCAATCCTCTTTGCACCGGTCCCTCATGGTTCCCCACGCAGGTGGTGGGCCCACTAGGGGATGGCCTCACGTCTCTCGTTTGGGCTTGGCCCGGCCGGGTCCCGCGAGGAGCAACCCAGCCACCAGGCGCTCTCCAACGAGTCCCGACCCCAGGCCTGGCTCCAGGGTGGGACCCTGGCTCTGCCGCACCGGGCAACATCACGTGCCTCGATTTTATAGTCCTCATGAAGGTGTCTTGAACCGCTCTTTGTCTTACCCGTCACCTAGAGCCTGTTTGCCATGGGAGACCCTACCAGGGGCATTTAAGCCCTACAACATAGCCTCTAGGATCATTCGTGCACTCAAACCCCTGCACCACGTTAAGGTGGCGGTTCAAGGAGCTGCTTGTCCACTCAGGTTGGAGGGGAGTTCCTGTCTCAAGTGGAGGACTTCAAGTATCTTCGGGCCTTGTTCACGAGTGAGGGGAGAATGAAGCGGGAGATCGACCGTTGTGGTGAAGAGAGAGCGGAGCCGAAAAGCGAAGCTCTCAATTTACCGGTCGGTCTACGTTCCTACCCTCACCTATGGCCATGAACTTTGGGTCATGACAGAAAGAACGAGATCCCGGATACAAGCGGCTGAAATGAGCTTCCTCCGTAGGGTGGCCGGGCACTCCCTTAGAAATAGGGTGAGGAGCTCTGCCATTCGGGAGGGGCTCGGAGTAGAGCCGCTGCTCCTCCACATCGAGAGGAGCCAGTTGAGGTGGCTCGGGCATCTATACCGGATGCATCCTGGAAGCCTTCCTCGGGAGGTGTTCCAGGCACGTCCCACCGGGAGGAGGCCCTGGGGACGGCCCAGGACACGCTGGAGGGACTATGTCTCTCGGCTGGCCTGGGAACGCCTTGGGCTCCCCCCGGAGGAGCTGGAGGAGGTCTCTAGGGAGAGGGATGTCTGGGCGTCTCTGCTGAGCCTGCTGCCCCCGCAACCCGGTCCCGGATGAAGCGGAAGACGACAAGTACGAGAACGACATTACTAGAATTTAATAGAATAAAAATGTTTTTTGAAAATCTTGATAAAATTTTAACAGATAACATTAAAATAATTTAACATCTCAAATATCCACTATAATGATTAGACATGATTTATATGTAAAGTGGTAGCAGTGAGACTAATAATTACAAAAAAACACTTTTTTCTGTACTGCAGTATGTAACGGGACTATTCATAGTTCTCAATGAAGTTCAGATTATTTTAACTGCTACAGAAGTTTACGATTTTATGTAGAAAACCTGCGCAAAACTTAGGAAAATAGATGAAAGATGAAAAATCTGAAATGTTATTCAACATTTTAAAAATTGACACTTTAAAGAGTTAAGTGTAATGAAGATGTAGCTACAGAGGTTGCATCCGGCATTGACTAAAAGGTCAGCCTGTGTGAGGGACAGCACTGCAAGGCTGATTCAACCCTGCAGACTAATAAAGTGACTTATTTATTAAAGACCTAAGAGTTGAGGAATCTTTGAATCTGCAGCCTTGGTGAAAAAATGCAGCTGAGTTTATGAACTTTATTAATGATTTATTGACTCCTGAAGTTGGACAAGTTCTCCTACGTTTAATGTTTATCCACCAAGAGTTTCACTGTGTGCTGAAACTTTTGGTTCAAATAATACATATTGCACTAAAGCAAAACTGAAAGCTCCCACTCACCAGTTACCAGAACCGATCACACAGACTTTCTTTGGCGCTGCCATCATGTGTTTGAGTTCCCACAGAGAGAGACCTGCAGCTGCTGCTGTGAGGACGGACTGAGCACCGGAGCAGATTGGGTTTACACCAGACAGTCCCACAGCTGAGGCTCAGACACACCCTCTCCTCATGGTTGGTCTGATCTGTCGCCTTTCACAGACCTGCGCAGGAGCAGCAGAACCAGCAGCAGAACCAGCACCAACCTCAGATCCAGATGCAGAACAACCAATTTAATTTACACATAAAGGCTTTGATGCTTTTGATGATCTCCAGAGAACATTGTGATTGGATCACAGTGAGTGATGAGCTTAATCCCAAAAAAAAAAAACATTCAGCTGAGAGGGATAGTTTGTTGTTTATTTTTAAATCAATCAGTTTTAATCTTCCACCACTCTTTTAATTGACATCTACTTCACCCCATTATAGTTGGCTACCATTGAACACTGGTGTCGTTAGGATCCGGAAACGTTGGCCCAGCCCAGTAATGGCTGGATTTACACACTACAGTGGAAAGACTCAAATGTGATTAAATATCAAGATAAAAAAATAATACAATCTTCTCAGTTCTTTAATGCTAGGTTTAAACCACATCCGTAAAGGAGTTGGGCTTAATAACATTTTGAAATAAAAATCTCAGTTTTGTTTTGTCATTTATTCAGATTTTATTTTGCATGTTGCTTTTTTAGCCTCCTATCTCTGACCCATTAGTTATTCAGGCACAAAGTACATAGATAATCATCTATAAGCTGATCATCTACTCTATGCAAGTAGATGATCAGCTAAAGGATAATGCATCACTCAGATCCTTGCTGGGCTTTTTTCTTAATAGTTTTTAGGTCTGATCATTACTGATCCTCCACTTTCCTGATTTGCTCAGTTTAGGCATGCATTACACAACATGCTGTCACAGCCAGGTATGAAGATAGGACAGCAAATGAATAAAAAAGCAAAGTCTAAAGAAACGATTAGAATGTTTGTCTTTAAAAACTTGAAGGAAATTTGGTCTTCTACATTCTTTATTTTCAGCTATTATCTTTTTTGCTTCTTTATTTGCCCTATTTCTACTCATCCGCTGGATGAAACCTGTTCACTTTACCAAACTGATTTTGTAGAGGCTGTTTCTGCAGCAAAAGGAGGCAAATTGTCCTAGTCTCAGCTGCAGCTTTCTGACATGGGAACAACTATTTCTGTGACTACTGAGCAAAGACTGATTAAAAACATGTAAACAAGTCTGTTTGGTTTTATATAATGATCCAATTTTAATCCAGGGCAATTTCAAAACATGATGTTAATGTACTGATGGTCAGACCAAAATCAAAATAAATTACAGATTTAAAATGCAGATCTGTGGGATATTGTGCTCCTAAAAATCTTTAGCTGTAATTAGAACATAACCCAACCAGATATAGTTGTTTAAAAGGAGTTGAGACAAAGACTTTTTACATATCCTTTATTATAACATTGGAACATACAGAAAATAGGTTTGGTCCATGAAAAACGCAGATTCACATAACTCTAGAATCCACACAGTGTTTTACATCTCCGAGGTTCTCCAGCCCAAACCCACATTAGTGTATTCTTTGAATGAATAAAACCCACAAGTCCAAATTCTTCCTGACTTTCTTCTTAACCTGCGACAAGGAAACGACCTGATTTAGCAGGTCCTTTGTCACTGTAGGAAGAAACTAGAGTGCTTCTTGTCGCCCTCTGCTTCAGTTTCTCCTAACATTAATAAAATATGTCAAACCTAATAAGGCAGAAGTCTGAACTTACCCCAATTTAATAGGTGACAATTCTGAAAGCATGTTGCTGTACAGAGAGGCGGTTCCTTAAATGTGAGCGCTGAATGAACAATGAAGAGCCCAATCACTGCACTGACAGTCGGGCTGATTGATATAAATACCGAGGTCAACAATCAGAGTAGACAGAAACTTAAGACAAAGATAGAGGTTAACTTCATATCCATCTGAAGTTTTTATTTTTGCTCAGTATTTACAAAACTATATAGACTAGAGGTACCCATACTAGCTACTTTCATGATTATCGGTACTACCTAACAAGACTAGTATGGATGTAATACATATTTCAAAAAACAAAGATCACTAACAGCAACAAAGGAAGGACTAAACTTCATATCAAATGGAAACATTAAAAAAAGATAACCACTGCGCTGCAACACTGCATGTTGTGCCATGACCCACTGAGCTGTGAAATGCCCCACATACAGACCGTGGCGCTGTCGAAACGAGCCAACACAGCCAAATCCAAGTGACACAAACAGTCAATATGCAGCAAAGAAGCCCAACACAATCACAATCAATATTTACCTTCACAGGTGAGCACCTGAAGGCTGGTTAGGAGCGTAAAATGTCATTTTAGTCCCAATACAACAAACACAAAAGAGCATCACTGGATTAACCTCTCTTTGATGTTCCAGGAAAATGTTCCATTTATAGTTTCCAAGGAAAAGCCAACATTTGTGTCAGTGTATCAAAATGAAAGGAATGTGTTTAAGCTAACTAAGCATCAGAAAGAAAAGAAAACCTTTACATGAAACCTAAAGCAGAAACCAACCTAACTGTTGTTAATCTGCATGGAGAAAACCAAAAAGCGACATCCTATTTAACAGTAAAGTCATTTATCATCCATTCTCTCAAAGTTTTGTTTAATTTCGTTTGAAAAATTTGAGGACTTCAGTTTGAACACCCAACACACACACACATTAATCAACTCCAACAGCACAACTCAGCCCATCTTCATCCTGACGGGATGTTCCATGGGGAAAAACCTCTTCAAGTGTTTCTGATTCCAAGCGCCTGCTCCAGCTCCTGTCGCCGCTGCTGGACCTAGAAGGTGTTTTCATGGAGAAAATGTCATCATCAGGAGACGTTGGAACAAAGAGCAGTGAAAAATGGACACAACAGAGGCTAGATGAGATTCAGATTCATTTCACAAATACTCTCAAACTGTTAATCACCAGCAATCACACTGGATGTTTGTGCCTGGGTGACCAAAATACACGTTTGGTTGTTGTTAATCATGCACAAATGTATTATTCTTACCGCTGCACAATAAATGTCAGTGTCAATTTATTTATGCTTTGCAATTCACCCAAATAAACTGATAAACCAACAATAAGAGCAAAAAAACCCCAAAAATATCTAAAAAAAAACAGATAAAGTCAGAATAAAACACAGAAATACATCATAAAACTATCAGCTTTAAAAGAATCTCAAACTCTGCTAGAATCAAGTACCAAGAAATAAAGATGGGTGTTGAGCACAGATTTAAAAGTCTCGACAGTCCCAGCAGAAAGGTTTGGGTCAAAAAAGACCCGATCGCCTCTAAATTTCCGTTTGGATCTAGGAACATCCAAGAGAAACTGGTTGGTTGACCAAAGTGCTCTTACTGAACAGTGGATGTTAAGGAGATCGCTATGATGGGCCCAGACCTTTAAAAACTTTTAAATCAATCCTAAAACCAACAGGAAGCCAATGGAGAGAAGCCAGAACCGAGGATTTGGTTCATGCTTTTTAGCACCTGTTAAAAGACGAGCTGCTGCATTCTGGACAGTTTGTACGCAATGCAGAGATAATTTATCTGAACCAACAAACAGAGATTTACAATAATCCAACCGAGAGGTAATAAAAGCATCAATCAGTTCTTCAAGGTCTTTGGTCGGGAGATACGACTTCACCCTGGCAATGAGTCTTAGTTGGAAAAACAACTGCATTTATCTGTTGGTCTGATTTAAAAGCCCTGAAAAATAACCCCCAGATTCCTGACAGAGGAGCAGCTGGATGGAGCCAAGATTTGGCCAAACTGTTCATATTATATCGCAAATATAGCATCATCACAATATCAGTGTGAGCAATATTCATACTGCAAAGGACTGTTTGGAGAGTATTATCTAATATATTCCAAGGGTTATGAACTTAGATTTTTCATGCTAATGTAATAATTAGCCAGTTGAACAGAGCGTGGCAGCAGTACAGGTGACTTTGTGCAAAATGCTAAAGGTAACAGAACGATGGAAGCAGAGATGAGGAGAGGTGAGAAAATATCCATATATCATAACTGATACTGGCATCGTGCAGCGCTGATTATTTTATTTCAGTTTTTTTCTTCAGATAACCTTTAAGGGCCTTTACACATAAGGAAGATGAAACTAAGAATTTACCATTGAAAAATCTTATTATACATGTCCACTTAGGAGGGCTTTAACTGGAATTAGAAACGGGGAATGAATGCATGTTTACTTCTGATAGTTGATGTAAAGAATCTCTGAAAAACATTACCGGCGTACGGCATCTGGGTAGGAGTGGAAGGAAATAACGACCAAACAAATATGTGAAGAAGAGTTAAAAGGAAATTACCTTGGAGTAGAAGTAGCGACACACCGCCTCCTGAGCCCACGGCTGGTAGTAAAACTCTGCTCTCCGCTCCTCTTCTGGGTTTCCCACAACATCCGTCATTGTCTGTACACACAAACAAATATTACTGAACTGGACTCTGCCTCAACAGAACCTGTGGTTGATAGAAGGACATGGTCTCTTTAAGGGGGACTGGACAGAAAAGCACCCAGTCACGACCAAATCTGTTGGAATTTAAAGATTTAGCTGAACAAACAGCAGATGTTCAGTCGGCAGAGGTGGGGCGCCGGGTCAGGCGGGACCAGCACTCGGATGTGTTTCACATCATTTTAAGCAGACGCTGCCCTCCTGGGCTGCAACCATCTGCTTTTCGTACAGGAGAACATATGTGCAAACCCTATTCCTATTGACATCAACAAACTAACATCATGACGGGAGACTAAAACAGATTACATATCTCCATAAGGACCTCCAGGTGATCTGAACAGTGTTCAGATATAAAAAAGGCATTTTTATAGTAGTTGTTCCGACTTCATCCGATTTAAAACCGAGTATTTATGGCTCATTATTTCATATCATGCATCAGCGTAACCCTGCTGGATGATAGCTGATTATGTCTCAGTTTATTATTTAGCTAAACAAAAAATACAATCTATACTATCCTGTAAGAGTGGCCGTCCTTGGCGTGCACGAGTTGGACTAAAAACCCTGGAGTGAACCGGGTAGTGGTCTTTCACCCGAGAGCAAACATGGTGAACATTTTCAAGTGAAACTACACTGAGGTTTCACTCCACTCACACGTGATTGATTCAAGGGTCCAGAGCGTCCAATTTCAACCAAGCCAGACAGATGATGAGCTAAAAATCAATAAAATTACTTTTATTATTATTTCTGTCGATGGAGAATATGAGCGAGGAACAAAACTCCTTCGAGCAAATTATGAGCTAGAAACAGACATGGTCAACTAGCTCCCAACCTTTTAACTTACACTATGCAGACCCATCCTGAACCCTGGTCCAGCAAACACAGACACAATGATCTGGACGCAGCAGAAGAAACCCAGATTAGAAATCGGAACATTTTACTGTATCCCAAGAGATTGTACTTTTAAACAGTGTTTGGCCTCTGAACCCCTCAAGATGCTTCATGAATTTCTAAACAGCAAGAAAAACCTTTCCAGTGTTCTGGACTGAGCAGGTTCTGTTGTTTTTAAGGCTCTGTGGATTTTATCTGGGAAAAGATAAATCAAACATCTGCCTTTAAACGAAACAAACAGGAGATGGGATCCTTTGGTACAGAAATAGGGAAATAAATAGAAATGTTGAGAATAAATAAATACAGGGAATGTTCTGGGAAGAAAAGCAAAACGACAGTAATTGGTGAGAAACGATGAGTCATGCCACTTTACTTCTGTGATGCATTCTGATGTTTTTCTGTGCAGAAACTGGCGGTGCTGCATTTTCATCTTTTTCATCCCTAAGGGAATTCATTCTGAATTGCACATTCACACAGAAGGGCTTAGTCAGCCCAGGCTCATCTGAAAAACTGACATTATAACCAATATCTATGCTTGAAACGCCAGACGTTGAGAAATATTTTTCTGAATTCAATCATGTGTCATATTCTCTGTGGAAAATAACCAGAGAGTGCCTAGAGAGAGGATTCCTGTAGCTAAAATGACACGGTATTTGCTGTAACATTGGACCACAGATAAGAGAGGCAGACCGAGGTCACAACAGACAAACTCACCTTGAAGTCCCTGCACTGGGACTGAAGCCAGTCGTTGATAAAACCCTGAGGATCCCTGGCAAAACTCAACATGAACTCCCTTTGGGTTTTCAGTTGGTTGATGGTCTCAATAGTTTCATGGATCTGAGAAGAAGTTGACAGCAGAGAGTTCATCAGTAATCATAAATGTACATATTTTATCAGGCTAATCAAACAGCATATTAGAAACCCTGATTATCTGAGGACAAGAGCTTCTTCAACAATTTCCTTTTAACATATTCCTCATCGGGAAACACTGCACCATGAACACCCTTAAAGAGGGTTCTCCAAAAACGTTCTGGCCTTTTTAGAGCTTTAATGAGGTTTATAAATCTCTCACACAGTGGCGGTTGTCTTTACCCTCATCTATAAAGCATCTTTACATTTAAGTTCATTTTAACAATCATGTCTTTTTCTCCTGCGTGCATCACAAAAACTATTCTGTAAAAACCACAAATATATCTATTAACTTTAGTTTACATTTCTCACTTTTATATTTCTCTGACTTGTTTCCTGTAATGTGAGAAAACTCATAATCGTCCCAAACAGTTCCTGTGGTCTGTGGATGATGGAAACATGCTAACAGATACAGCTAAAAGCGCTGCGAAGTTTGGTGAAACAAAATGCAAATACAAAGAGAGGTCAGACAGCCTGAGCTGATGCTGAGCCCCACAGGAACAGGGCATATCCTCGTCAAACTCCAAATAATTTAACTAAATCAGCGGCGATGCCCTTAAACAGCAAAACACGTTCGGTATATTTAAATAGTTAAGTTGTCTCGGCCTACGCAGAGGGACGTCCTTCAGCAGGACTTATCAATGTGATTACTGGCCTCAGCGTCATCACTGCCAGCAGGAGGAAGACTACACTGCCAGCAAATGTGTATAGAACTGGTCTCAGCAGAGATGGTTCAGAAACCAGTAGAGAACTGACAGTAAGTCAACTGAAGACATGGAGACAAAAGAAAAAAATGTTTCATCTGTTTTACTTTGAATCAAATAAACTTAAAATCTACCTTAGGCAAAGTAAGTTCCTGCAGATAAAATGAGACGCTCTGAACCTTAAAAAACAGACACTGAGTGGAGGCCCAAACGTTCTAAAAGCCAACATAAAACACTTCAGAATCCTCTAGAAGACAGTATCCTCAGTGTTGACACAATTCTTTCAGAAAATACCCAGTCACAGTAACAAACCATGGAAAGCTGTTAGGCTGCTAGGCTGAGGTCTGTACCTTGTTATCCAATCCAGCAATTTCCTGCTGACTGGCTGTGGAGAGCAGGAATGAGTTCATCTGGGTCTTCAGCGTGTCATCCACCTCCACATCAATGTCATAGCAAGCTGTCTTCTTTTGATCATTGGGATCCACACTGATGAAAAAACGGTGAATCAGGGTTAGACGGCATGTGGGTAAATGGCTCAACCGGTCAAAAAATGTACCAAAAAGTCTTGATTTTACCCTTTCTAACCAGTACTTCCATTAAAAAACAAGATTTTATTCCCATATTCTTCCAAAGCTCCCACTTTATTGATTTGTCATTTTGCTTTAAGTTTGTTTTTAAAATAATTTTACAAAGCACAAGTTGAGCTGCATAATAAATTGAAATCAGCGCAGTATCAATAAATTTATAATCACAATCCTAAACGACTGTCTAGATGTAATATCTGGCCGGCTATTTTACTTCTAGGGCCATTCGTGCACTGCATTCACGCACTGCACTCACGCACTGCATTCACGCACTGCATTCACGCACTGCATTCACGCACTGCATTCCTGCTCTGTGTGCCAATGATCTATTTTGCCAGATGGATGGACTCACACAGCCCTTGATGGCCGAAGCTCATACAGATTTTAGTAAGAGATGCTGCAGCTCGTGCAGCATTACGGAGACACCAAGTGTTGAGAAAAGAAAAGTGAGGCAAATGTGGCTTAATCACAAAAGATATCAGCATCACAACGTGTAAATATAATATTTAAATTTCCAATTATCCTACTATTGTGCAGCATTGTACGCATTTTCTTAAACAAAGATCCAACATGTAGCAGACCTACTAATACCGACATACCGGACACAGCTAAACACCTTTTCTTTGGAAGTGTAAAGTTTTATTAACTTTTCTGTATGAAAACGTATTAAATTCGGGTTTTTTTGTACACAGAAATTTTACTGCTTTCTTCCTTGTGTTTCTTTTGAAATCTTCAGACTTCAGCAGTCTCAACGTTGCAGTTAAATATTTTTGAGTCAGATTAAGCAGAAAGCCCAAAATGCGGTGGCGTTTTGTTCATTTGGCTCATGTTCTGTGATTAAAACCTGCAACAACAGCAGGGGAAACCCACCAACCCACCCCAGAACCAACCCACCCCAGAAGATTTTTTTTAATCGTTTAGGATCAGCTCTCTAGGTACCTGATCACATGGTTGATGATGATGGGTTCTGGAGGCATCAGCAGTGCGTGCAAGCGCTGTGGGATTTCAGAAAACTTCATTCGCTGAGTTTCAAAAATCTGGAAAATAAAAACTCCAGTTATTGCAAAGTATTCCACAAGTTTTGCATTTCTGTCGGGTTGAATAAAGTGTCTACCAGTTGTACAGCATGCAAATAATGATTTACTCTTAAAATATTCTTCACATTTTATCTATAAAAGCAACTTCGCTATTCCTACTGCTGTTCTAATTATTTCTTAAAAGAAATGCCGCTTTTCCAAACATTTCTGTATTGTTTTCCACTCCCCCAAATTCTATCACTTTAGTTGCAACAAAACCAAAAGTATTCTATACAAACATAACAAATTTCACACATTAAAAGGAATGTAAATAAATCTTCTGTGACAAGTTTATCTTGGCAAAGAACTTGTGACGAAATTCCTGGGAAACCACAGACACCGATGAAGAACTGCAGCCGTACAAGGACACGGCGAGGGAGAGACGGACCGTAAACAACCAGATGAAATGAACCAGATCCACTCTGAGACTGTGGATCCTTCCAGCCACAAGGACCGGCGATGGATCAGAACCCCAAGTCCTACTGGACATATTAAAAGCAGCTTGAAGTAGAATAAATAGTGTAAAATTGTTTACTCACTTGCTGGAGGTATTTGTCACAGTTGATGAACTCGCGCTCATGTGGATCTTGGAGTTTGTGTGTTTTAACGTACTGCCATAAAGCCTGAATAATGACAGGTCTGGTCTGGGTGTGGATACCCAACATGCGGGCCAGTCGCGGGTCCAGCTTGAACTGAGGGGGCTGAAACAATGATGAAATGTCACAAAATGAACCTGGGGAGTAGATTATGAAACTTTAAACAACTATGAAACCAAACAAAGCTCTTAAAATGTACCTGGTAATCCAGCATGAGCAGGACGGTGCATCGAACTCCCACATCACCGGGTCTCTTCACCTGGAAACCATCTGTCTCCTGGGTGGTGGCAGTTCTGTGCCACTAAGGTGATACACAGAACATTTTAGGGCATCTTACTGTCGAATATCTTGTAGTATTTAATTCCTATTGTAGTGAGACACTAAAGGATTTAATAGTCATAGAAACTAATTTAAACACAATTCAATAATAATGCAGAATTCTAAAAGAATGAGAGAAAGACACAGACAACTGAGTAACTAAAAGAAAGCCTCTTACTTCCACAAGGTGGTTATCTGGACCATACAGGTCTTTGTCCAATTCGATAACAAGGGACTTAAAGAAGGAGGAAAACTTTCTTTTTGCTTGGTCGCTTCATACTTGGACACGGCGGTCTGCAAACAGGTTGCAATAAACATTTAGTCTTTCACACATTTTAATTTGTGCCTGTATAAAACAAAAATTCAAGTTTATTACAGCCAGTAATGTAGCTTACATCTTCTAATAGCCGCCCTTCAACACGCAGCTCCCATGATGCAACTGTGCCCTCTCCATCCTCAGCATCAGGCTTTGCAGGGTTGAAGGTGTTGGATATAAAAATCCGAAGCTTTCTTTTTTGCTGTAAAGAACCGCCAAAAGAATCTTCAAATCCATGCAGAAAATCTAAGCTTTATGTCTGCACGCTTGTTCTGCAGGTTTTACTAAATACACACATCAACATTCAGCTTAATTCAAAACAAAATCCGTGCAGCTCTGCAGAAAGCAGACAAGGAAAGGACAGTCACCGTATGTACAGTATTTGTAAGACAGGCCTGACAGCTAAACAATGGCAACATTTTCTTTATATGAACATGATATTAAAACTGCTTCCACAAGGAGATCATAATAAAATAAACTCACCTTAGCATAAACTAGAGAAACTTTGTAAAAGCAAATTGAATGCCAGCTTTTACTGAATAACCGACTAGTTCAAAGCAGCATAAAGACTAGCAACATGTAATCATTTTCAGATCATTTGAGGGTGCAACAGAAAAATACCTTTATAGGCCTTTTAAGGGCCTCCTGAATGTCAAGCCTTTTGCGCATGATGGTCTGATCCAGCTTCCTTTCAAAAGCCAGAAGATCCATGTAAGCCTGAGACTCTGGGACCAGTTCTCTGATCTAGGACCAAACAAACACATGGGACGGTATCTTCATTAGTTAACAGAACAAATGTCAAAGAGTGATCACAGAAAATGAAAACTAAAACAATTGTGTTATGATCAATTTATTAGCACAAGAAATCTACCCCCAAAAAAATCTTTTTTTACCGTGTCCTGTCCGGCAGAGCGGCACTCAGAGTTGTTGTCTGAGTGCCAAGAAGAAGCCCAACAGATTTACTTTCACAAGTGGAGCATTATGGCTAACACTATGCTCCGCTTGACTGATATATATTTGGAGTCACACACAAAATCAAAGTGGAAAAACACACTACAGGCTGATTCAACTTTGATGTAATGTCCTTAAAATGAGACGGCGGATAACTTTATATATAACTTTATTAGAAAGTGCTTTGGGATTATTTTAATTGCAATGGACACAGAGACAGAAACGAAAAGGATAAAGAAGAAGCAAGAAAGAGAGAGAGAGGTGGGACAAAAAGGAGAAAGAATAGAGGAGAGAAAGAAGGATGAAGAGATTACAAGATAACACCCTAGAAAACTGCTGCTACACCTGCAGAAACATATATAACTACAGCAATGTTACTGAAAGGTGCACGGTACTAATAAATGCAAGTTGTATTTAGTGGTAACTGTGGCGCAATATAGAACATCTGTGTGTCTGTCAACACCTGGATCCAAACACCTGTGGGTCTGAGTGTGAGCATGCTTGTGTGTACAAGGTTTCTCCATAAAAATATGCAATAGTGAGTGTGAGGATGCCCCTGGGTCCAGGGGAGCAGGTCTGTGGGTGGGATGGGTTCTGAGATGGGTTCACACCGGCGTGATCTGCTCTAGAAACTGGACCCTGGCATAGTACAAACAATTCCAAAGCTTAGATGTGAACGCACTGTAGCAATATTTGTGGTACACCATAATGTCTGAATGACATTCAAGGGGTAAATTAAGTCTAAGGGGTAAAATGTTATTTTTGGTGACGTCAGAGAGCAACACTGTCAAAGATCTTAAGTCATCTCAAATTTACACAATTCCTTTTTCAGGCCAAGAACATTAAAACTGGACCCTGAAGAGCAAGTAAAAGTTTAGTTGAACAAGTTCATAATCTGTCCAGATTGATTAAATATCCACAAACAGCAGGTAAAAACTCACCCTCTGAGGTAGAATTTTATCAGCCATCTTCTTCTTCTTTGTGCTGTAGAAAAATAAATCACTTGAAAAGATGAATATAAGTAATCTAGTCTGGATCTGAGATCAGCATAATAAAATTCCTCATTTAGAGGGCTGGTGTTCATAAATTACTCGTCAGTGTCAAAGACAAATGTCGTCCACTTGCCCTCTAATTTAAACAAACCCAGTTCATCCAGGCTCTCTCACTACAAATAAGCTGCAGGGTATGTTACATCGTTTTATAGAAATCTCAATAGAAGGACCAACCATTAAATATAACCTCTAAATGTTTGATTTATACCTCAGTTTATATTTCATAGTTTAATAACAGTCCTTCAGGAAAAACAGTGATTGGTTGCACCAACACACGCCACATTTTTTTGCTTCTACAAAATGTTAAGGTTTTAATTATAAGTATTAATGCTCCAATGCACATAATTAAACTTCAGATATTAGTATCGATCTTTGTTTGCTACATGGCTGATTTGCGACAAGTTGAGGAACTTACTGCTGGTTGCGGTTCTGCTGTTGCTGAACCTGCTGGATCTGCTGAGGGGCGGGCCTTTTCCGGGACGGGTCCATCACGCCAGGCATCCCAGGACGAGACACCGGGCTGCCGCCATATCCTGGTGGGCCCATGGCGGGTCCCTGCGGGGTCATGCGGCTGGATGGAGGCATGCCTGGTCTCTGCAGAGAAAACACACCAGGAATTATGGATTAAAAACTCATAAACTGCTGAACTGACCTGATATTATGAGTGCCAAGAACATTTGTTGATGTTAAAGTTAATTACTTTTGTTTTTATTTTCATACCTTGGCTGGTAGACCAACATATTCTCCATTTTATTGAAGACTGTGTCGATAAATAAGACTTAAATGTGACTGAATATTAAAGCTGAACAATTAAAGTTTTATTGTTCCAGGAAATAATTTTAAGGGGAAAGATCCAACATTGTTCTTCTCTTTTCTAATGCTAAAAAAAGAATTGGTTTAATGAATGGATTCAGTTGGGGCCATCGTCTATACAATCTCTAATCTTTGCTACCAGGAACTAATACAAAAAGCTCAACTCAAGAAAAATGAAAAACATCCAGTTAGGCTGAGAACACGCAAGGAGTTTTTTTGCTAGGTTTTACCCACGATCTCCAGTTGGGCAAAGTCTGCACCAGTCTTCCACGGCTAGCTGGCATAAAAACCTGACTGTGTGTGAAGAGCAAAGATGCAGTCAGTGAAATCTGTTTGAATGTGTTGAATTAAATCTGGGCCCAGTTGGTTAGTGTGAACTGATTATCAACCTAACGGCAAACAAGTGTTGTCAGCTAAACCTCAGATCTACAACTCCTGCATTCAGCACGTTAGCGACTCGTCGTCTGCAGCCAGAAACATGGGAGAAGAAATGTTCGAAACAACGGAGATGTTACAATATTCATTAAAGTTTATATATTGAGAAACAAATATGTTAAATTGAAACATTTTGACGTTTTATTATTAAAAAAATCAACATGAATTACCACATAAACACAAAAGTACCGAAAACTGGTACCGTTGAGTACAGATACGGATTCCCAGGTACCAGGTATCGGTACCGTATGGGTTCAAATGTGAAAGGTACCCATCCCTATGCATAATGTTAAGGTTTTTGTAACTATTTTTTTTTAACGTAATGCACAGTGGCCATTTTTGTTTTTAATTAACATCTTCTGAATACAAAATTTGTCAAAATAGTGAATAAATGAATAAAGTTCACAATTGTCATCCATTTTTGTTCACGTCTGCCTAGTTTTATTAGCAGTTGGCAAACAAGAAATTGGTGCATTACCAAAACCAGCTGGTATGTTTATCATTTTTATTATTACATTTTTGTCATAAAAAACTGCTTAAACCAGTCTGTCACTCAATTTTATATTGTCACTCAAATACTTTCAGAATCCTTCAACACTGGGAAAGACGTGCAAAGCAATTTACCTGCCGGCAGGCTGGTAAACAGTAGGAGCAACATATTATTAGAGCCACTTTGAGCCACTGCAGCATTAGTGAACAAAGTGATAATTAAAGCTAAACCGTTGACCTTAATAGAACCATTAAGTACCAAAAACAATCAGTAATAATGACAGCTTTGCAAATGTAGCGCAGCTTCTAAGGTTACTCCAAAGAATCTGCTTTCCTTTCATACATAAGTTATTTTCTGCAGATATTTACCCTAGAAAAAAAAAAAAAACGTTGTTTAATAAAATTTAACTGAAAAAAGTTATTGTGAACTTTGCAAACCAAAAGTAATCAGAAGCTTGTTGTCCTCATGTAGGTCTGCAGTCATAAAAAAACTGTCTTACACAACAATACTTGCATTCAACTGAAAGGGCAACAGAATTACAGAAAAGCCAAGTTTCAAAATGTTACCCATAAATACTACTTATTAATGTTACTCTTGTGAGAAACTTTCCAACGAAAAGAAAAAAACCCTGAATCTTGGGAAAACTTCAACATCAGTGTGACCCTCCCAATAAAACATGAATGATGCCTGAAAATTATAACCAATATAATTCCTATAAAAAAGTTTCTGCTAAGCCTGCAGAGCACAAAGTATATTTCCAGTGTCATAAAAGCTTTAGAAGGTTTTAGGAAAAAGGCCGATTTAGGTTTACTATTAATCGATTTTAACAAATAATAGTGTTATGAAGTGAGTAACTGAACACATGGCAACAATAGATGAAATGCATGCACACTAAAATTTACAAATTAATTTCAATTTTAAAACAGCACATTAGTGCAAAATATATACTAATAGAATACTTCAAACTCAAAACTATGAATGATCATTAAGGAGATAGACTTTGAGGTATACGTTTCCGCACAGAAAATGCTTTTCATGCGACACTGGCAGATACAGAGTAGAAACCTCAGTCAACTCACCAAGCCATGTGCTAGAAACTCAAACAGACGACTTCTTGTATTTGTGTGCATGAGTGCAGGCAAGAGCAGTAGATAAACCACGAGCCAGCCACTGACTGCAGTAGGTCCAACAAATGGGACAGATGAAAGCAAAACACACCTTAATCAATCCGTGCTGGAAGGGAGGAAGAGTGACCGAGTTCAATAATAAAGGCTCAGCCTTTTCCACACAACACGTATGAGTAGGCAGGAGGAGACTGCATATCTTTCATTTAGTGCTTTTTACGATGTGCATCAGTACGACCTTGCATTGCCTGAGAACAACTAGCGATGTGCAGCATTCAGAACAAGAATTCTCTTTTTTTCTGTGCTGTGAAAGGCTGCCTGTGTGAGTGAAAGCAGCCAAGGACACTGGAGAAAAAAAATGCAGCATCTTTTCTCTGAATTGAACTCCACATTGGCAGCATTCTTAAATGCTTCAGCAAACCGGGGATAAAGGATTTATTACTTCAATCATGACGATTTGCACCTATATCAAACAGCATTATAGCTTTGGATGACAAGACACAACACTATCGCAGCCCTGTTAACAAAACACAAACCTAGAAACTGGAAGGCAAGACATAAATGAGTTATCTAATGTGACCATGAGGCTATGATTCGAAATTGTGTGCAATGATAGGATGTCAGGCGTCTTTTAGAAAATACAGCAGACCACTTGTATTATCAGCTGACAGAAATCATGTTTGTCTTTTCCATTTAAAAAAGCCCATGATAATGTGATATGACAAGAGGAAACCAGCCATCTATTCTTTTATGCAGTGGAGCTTTGGAAAGAATAACCTCTACATTTTGAAATACTGTCATATTTATGGAGTGATCATTTTTACCATATTCTAATAAAGATTGTATTAACTAATAAGATCGGCCACCCACCCAACCATTACCAGTCAGTCATCAGTCATCTTCTATACCGCTTCTTCCATAGTGGGTCCCAGGGAAGCTGGTGTCTATCTCCAGCAGTCTACGGGCGGGAGGCGGGGTACACCCTGGACAGGTCGCCAGTCCATCGCAGGGAAACACAACCAACCATGCACACACTCAATTCAGAGAGACCAGTTAACCTAACAGGCCTGTCTTTGGACTGTGGGACGAAGCCGGAGTACCCGGTGAAAACCCATGCACGCATGGAAGAACATGCAAACTCCATGCCGGGAGTCGAACCCAGGACCTTCTTGCTGCAAGGAAACAGTGCTCCCGTGCAGCCCCCATACATTACCATAATTTACCTGAAAGTAAAGTTACATACCTTACAATTACTTATGAAATATTTGAACTACAGTAGAGGTGATGCAATCAGTATATGCATCTTTAAAGTTTGAGATATTAACTGCTAAAATGCAATCTTTGTCAATTAATACTTTTTTTGGTCAAGCCACCAGCAGTGAGACATTTCATGCCGACCCAGTGTCAACCACACCCGCCTCAGGGACGCTCTGTATCGGCTTCAACAACAGCTGATTTTAAAGTCTCTATCATCTAGCAAACATATCCACCAGGGCTCTGATCAGGGGTCATACGCTCTCAACTTTAACAAGACTGGTCCTGATGGGGATCAGAACTACAACTAATGAAAATTAGCTGTAATACAACATTTTCTGAACACAATATTCAAAAATGTATTCTGCTTGGGACTTGACTGCAACGATTACTTTCCATTATAATTCTTACAATTGCTTCATTACAGAGAGCTACAGACTGACCTGCAATGGTTAAGTACATGGGTACATAAAGGCTTGATTCCACGTAATTAATGACCACAAATAGGCAGAAAAAAGCAAAGAGGCAAACTGACCCTGAGCCTCTGAACTGCCTACAAGCGTTGTTTAATGCAGTCGACTGCCAGAATATTTTATAATACTTTGAAATTATGTGTGCACCACAAAAACATTTAAAATCCACACAGAAAATTCTGGAACAAAAACATGTATCACATTTGCTTTAGGACAAAAAGATAGTTTTCCATTCAAATATTTCCTAAAAAGAATAAGGCTTGTGGCACAACTTCACCTATATCTGCAGGAAAAAATGACAAAGGTCTTAAACGGTGCAAACTTAAGCGAAACTTTCATGATTAAGCATAAAAGTTACAGCTAATGTTAAACTTATAAGTACTGCAAAAGTTGGCGCGATTTTGTCGCCTTTCTCTCAGGAAAACATTCCAGGCTGCTATACTTCACTGATCCATGGACATCTGTCTAAAGAAAGCTATGATAAACCGTCATTTTACGACTAAAAATTGGATCATGAGAGCACCAACAGTTTATTGTATGTCAACCAAAAACAGAAATTGTTTAACCTTTTATTTAATACTAGTTTTACCGTCATAAAAAGTTCCCATTGGGAGTCTGGTTTACAAAAGTACCGATCCCAGTGAAGGCTTTTAATTCAGAAGTAGTCTTAACATTACAACTTCTGGGTAACATAAATCTAAGCTCAATCAAAGCAAGACGTTTAAACACTAAATGTTACAACTAGTAGATATTTGTTACACTGCTCTAGATCCCTCTTCGTGTCAAATACTGAGCGAGTAGAAAAAAACTGACCGAAGCGCAGTTAAACAGTTAGCAGCGTTAGCAAGCTAAGCTAGGTGCTTGCTGGGACTAAGCTAACTTTAATGTTAGCGAACTGCAGTGAAAACAAATTCAAACTGGAAACTCTGGCAGTGACTCAAAGCGAGTGATTTCAAAAGTGGTTGGTTGACTCAGTCTGTTAGTTGGTGGCAACTTTGCCCTGTACTGTGGCGGAGGATAATGTTAGCCACTTGTGACAAAGCAGCAGTGAGCGGCTTTGTTCTAGCGGACTGATGGAGCGATAACTCACCGGGTACCCAGGCCCGGGCATCGGAGAGCGGTACATGTGGTTCTGTGCACCTGACGTCGGGCCCATTCTTCCAGATGGAGTCCCAGGTCCCATACCTGGCGCTGCGCCCGGTACCGGTGGTCCAGGTCCCATTGCTCCACCGCCACCAGCAGTTGGTACTGACTGAAAGCCCCCTCTGGCCGCCATCTCCTCCCTGAATATCGCCGCCGGTGCAGGAGCGCAGCTACCGCGAGAGCGAGACCTCCTTACTGCGTGACGTGTTTCCCAAAACACAGCGCCCTCTGCTGTTCCTTCTCAGTACAAACACGAAATGGGACGTGTGAGAAACAGCAAAAGCCCACTTTCACTCTCTCTACTACATTCTCATACTACCCGCCAGTTTTGTGTTATGTGTTGTTATTTTAGCTTTTAACTGTATGTTCTCCTTCTGTTTTTTCTTTTTCTAAAAGCTACATCTGACCTGGCTGTGTGTTAAGGTGTGGCACCTTCATGGAGGGGGACATCGACCAAGCTGCTGCTGCCAACAACTTAATGCTCATCTTCTACAGATGGTACACTTGGCCCTGTCTTTCAGTGTTTAACCCTGTCTCTCCTAGACATAGCTACTGGCTGAGCTTCTACTGTGACTAACTGTATGTGCTCTCTTTCATATTCTAGACTTGAAAACTGGCTCAGAGTTCATCTTCTTAGCTGTCTTTCTCTAGATGAAGCCTCTAAAGGAGCTATAACCATTAATGTTTCACTTTTCTGTCCTATAGAAAGTACTCCTGGATCAGTGCTTCTGTGTTGTTTTTATGGGGGGGTTCTCTCAGTCTCTCCCCATTTCTTCCCAGTTGGTCGTGGCACATGGTTCTGGTTCTGCTGGAGGTTTCTTCCTGTTAAAAGGGGGTTTTCCTCTGCACTCCCACTTACATGCACGCTCAGTATGAGGGATTGCTGCAAAGTCAATGCAAGCAACTGTTCATTGTTGCTACATGCTTATGGAAGTAAAATAGTCTCATTAGAATCAGACATTTTTTAGACATTGAATTTATAACACTGAATTTTTATCCTGTGCAATTATGTATGTGAATTTTTTTTTGTACTTAAAATTTGCCAGCAAAAATTCACCTGCAAGAATTCTCCTGAAAAAATTAACCTGCAAGAATTCGCCTGAAAAAATTCACCTGCAGAAATTCACCTGCAGAAATTCGCTTGCAAATGTGTTGCCGCTTCTTCCGGTCTCTTCAAAACCCTGCGGACAGGGTTGGGGCACTAGCTGTCATCAGGTCAGCCAAACATTTCATTCAGTTGCATTAGATGAAAAGAAAATACCGAATCTCAAATGGGTGTTAATTACGTCACGTTTTGTAATAATATATTTTTGGCAGAAAAATCTCATCACTGATCTTCATTAAGCCACTATCCAGCAAACTGTTAAGAGTCAAGGCAATGGTGTGTCACGTGATCAAATAAGCGTAATCTAATTGGCTAAAAGACGCTCGACTAATCTGAAATGTGTTAATTTGCACTTTCTCATTGTGTGAAAATTTGACAGTAATTTGATCCTGTTTACTTTTAAGGTGTATGCTGTACAAGAAGAAGGTTAGATGTGATGCTGACTGTTTGCCGAGGACAACAAAATAAAAAGCAGCATTTGGAGCCTTCACAGAAGTGAATGTGGACTTCAAATATGAAACGAATTTTAAGCATGTAAGGGCAAGTATCGCCTTAAATAGGATTTGTTTGTCACTTTACCTAATTTTAGGGTCTAGTAATTAGCTTTTTAACCAAAACCTGCCCTGAAACTCCGCATCTTATTTCTTTTTATATAATTCAATAGGAGCTCTTCAGAGGACTAACCATCTGCAGCAGATAATCTTTGTTGTTTCTTTATCTAATTGTTTGTTGTACCTTGTTAGCATCATACTAGTCTCCAAGCTTTGTTGTGGAAAGTAATTGAACAGTCAGAAACTTACAAGTTAGACCAAGACTCAGGCAGCTTTTCACCATTGAGTCTAATGACCTGAAGTTTACTGCAAATGACAGGATATGGGAAATGTGCACAAACACAAAGCTGAAGATCACTTGGGTTGAAGACCAACAAGTTAAAATGCAACATATTTTTGCTTTGTCTGGGCTTTTTATAGTATATTAATTGTCTTCAATTTGACATATCTGCAATAATAGTTAAAACAATTGGTCGACCTGGTCTGAAAGCAAGCCCAATCTTCAGAGACTCAACTCCCAGCCCACAGGGACTGACTGCTAGTTTCTGAGAAATAGGCACTCCATTGAGATGCTCTAACAAGGCAGGGCGACTTGGCTGGCAAAAAAATCTTTTCAGTCTGATAATATTTTTTTTGTTTCTTCTACAATCGTACAGAATATGAAGAATCTTCTAAGGGAAAAATATTAAAACATCACAACATGGTAACCTAGTGAGCATGGTGGAAGGGTCTGCAGACTTGCAGTGACTAATAATTTTTTCTGCGTTCGTTTACATGAACTTAAACTCAAATACTTTTCTCTTTGAATGTTGACTAATGAGTTTTCACTCAAATCAAACATTAAATTTCCTTTCATCACAGCAGGGGTTCATAAATTAGTAAATCAACTTCTTCATGTTTATTTTGTTATCTTAACCGCATCCAAGGGACTTCCATATGGCATGGTTTCTGAACTACTATGACCTTCTTTGAATGTGTTTCATCATCAACATGTTTCTAATTATTTGATCAGAAGGCAGAAGCAGATAGAGGGTTGTAAGCATTTTAAATGGCTTCTGTATTTAGTTAACACCAAGTCTAAGGGGTTCAGCTGGGGTCCTGCAACAGAATTACAACAGTTCCTTGTTTCTTGTCTTTGATGTCATTTAAACGCCTTCAAATATGAAGGTGCAACAGTACAAAACATGACATCCCATCAGTTTGCACACAATGTATTTGATCAGGAAGGACTTGCACTAGTGAAAATTAGTGGAAGTGGGTTTTTTTAACAGGTTGTACCAGAATCCTCTGTTACAGCTCTTCAGAATATCTGATGGCATTTACTGAGCTTCCAGTTTTTACTTGAGCTTCTGAATTTCAAAGAAGTGATATGGCTTATGTTAAATAGGCCTCCCAACAGGTTTAATATCAAACACCTGCATGCAGGGTTCATACTTTAAACAAACGGAAGGCCAAATCAGTCAGGCCCAAATCTGAAGGCTAATACAGCATCTTCTAGGGGTATCAGACTTGACTGCATGACAATAATTAATCTTCTTAATGAGCTGAAAGTAAAGTGGAGCCCAGAGGAGCTGCCACAGCCTTATCAATGACAAACGGCTGGGCTTTCTAATTGCCCCGCAAGATCTGACAGGATAAATTTAAACCAGAAACGTGACTGTTATGACACGTGGATGGGAAGGCGAAGACGGAAACAAGCTGGAGAGCAAGATCAAAAATTCATTTCAGCACTCTATAGATCCAGAATTATAAAACAGCCCATTGTACATGAAGAGTTACAGGGTGAAAAGTGACTATTTTGGGTGAGAATAATTAGAATTTCAAGCTCTGAACATTACGAAACTATTTACATCTAAACTTTTTTAAAATCTAAAAAAATAAAATTGAAATGTTTCATTTAAGCTTAAAAGATGTACAGTGTACAGTACAGTGATACGGAAAACATTTTCCCCCTTAGAGATGAAGCTTTTAAATGATGATTTTATGTATTAAGGGGAAAAATCTATCCAAAAAAACCCTGGGCCTTAAAATTAATCAACCATTTAAAACTGAATTTATTTCACCCCCCCCAGTCCTGAAAAAAAGCTTTGAAACTGTAAATTAAAAAGAAAAATCCAAATTTTTTTTGGAAAAAACATGAAGTAGGCAAGGGTCGTTAAAAAACATCTAAAGCACTGACCCCAAAGAAAATTTTAGGAAAATTTAGAAAAAAAGTAATTTAAAAAAAAATAAAACAGTCTAAAAGGGTTACAACGACAATTCTAAGGTTTGTGACTCTAGCTAACCCCAGTAAAAGCTATTATCTACAAATAGAGGAAAAAAAAACCCTGGGGCCCGCGGTGAAACTTCCAAAAAGGTGTGGGGAAATGGGCCAAAAAATTACTCCTTGGGCACACTGACGATTCATATAGGTCACAAAAAAAAAGCCCAAAAACAATTTTTAAAGCACTGCAGGCCTCACTTTTCCTTTAGTTTGGTTTTTTGTGTACCAAACCCCAAAACATGAGGGAAACCCGGGCAAAATGGGATCAATGGAAAAGTTTTCCGTGCCAAAAAAAACCATATTCCAGAAAACCCCCCGTAAGGGGGCCCCTCTCACTTTTTCCCAAAAAATTAAACTTTATGATCCACCAGGGAAATTTTGGGGAAATCTTCTGGGCTGATGGGAAAAAAAAAAATTTAAATTTTTTTGGGAATTGTTTTCTAAAACTAAAAAAATAAACCCCCAAAACGAAAATTTTAGAAAATGAAAAAAATCATACCAAAAAGGGCTGGCAAGTGTGGTGTGATGGTCTGGGATTGCTTTTTCTGCCCTTTAGGGCCCCGGGCAAAATTCAATTCAATTTTAATTTTAGGGTTTTTTTTTTATAGCCCAATTTCCCCAAAAAATGTTGTCCAAGGGACTTCAAAAAGTCAGGTTTCATACATTAAAAATTAATTCCTTTAAACATTTAACAGTGCAGTCAGATTCAGTTATTTTTTCAAATTGGATAAAAAAAATTTTTCGGCTACGGGAAAAAAAACCCGCAGAAATTTCATCCAGTCAGTAACTTGGGAAACATTCACTTTCCCCCCGGATGAGCATGTTTGGAAAACGGGGGCCCGTCACCCGGCTTGACCCTTTTCCAGCAAAACCCTCCAAAAAAAAGGGCCCTGCATGTAGGGACGTTTTGGGGAAAGGGAAAAACCCCCCTTTTTAAAAAAAGGAAAAAACCTCCAGAGAACCAGGGGGTCAGTTGGGGCGGCCATCTGCAACACTGGGGGCTGGGGGTTAGAGAGAAAAAAAGAGCAAGGGGCCAAAGAACAAAGAAAACCCTGGGGGCCGGGGGTAAATTTCTTTGGGGAAGGGAAAAATGAATGTTTAAAGGATGTACTCCTTTAAAGGGCGTTTTCCCCAAAGGTGGACACAGTCCCGCCTGGGTAGCTTTTAGGGAAAAGAAAGAGAGGGAAAAAAAGTTTAAAAAAACTGAAAAAAAAACAGCAAAAAATTTCAAAAAATTGGGGGAGTAGTGTGGGAAAAAGGGGCCCCAAAAAGGGTGAAAGGGTCATTAAAGTCCCCCAGGCCCCAAAAATATAGAATTAAATTTACATGATAGGGGTTTTAGTTCAGATTAATTTGTTAGGGGCGCGCTTTTTACAACAAATTTTCGGGCCAAAGGCCCCCCCCAAAGGGGCCCACTGATGGGCATTGGTTTTTTTACCCAAAAACCCCCCCAAAAAAAGGGTTGGGGTACCCCCCTTTTCTGTTTTATATTGATTATAACCATTGGAAAAGAGAAGGGGTCATACAGGTAGCAACTGCTCTCTAAAGAAAATCTTGAAGTAGAATGAACAAAGGTACTTGGGTTATGCAGCATGATAATGATCCAAATCACGCCAGCAAGTCCACCTCTAAATGGCTCGTAATATAAAAACACAATAAAGGTTTTAGAGTGACCCAGTTAAAGTCCAGGCCTAAATCGGATTCTGTGGCCTGAAAGTAAACAGGCATTGAAAATCCATCCTAAAATGGGGCTAAATTAAGAAATTCTGCAAAGATGCACAGGGCCAAAACCTCTCCACAGCAATATGAAAGACTCATTGCAAGTTAATGTGAACTCCTGATGCAAGTTGTAGCTGTCAAAGCACTTATTCGGTTTGTGGGCCATTGCTTTTTTCATACAGAGACAGGTGGGCTTGAAGAGATTTTTATCCCTTAATATATTAAATCACTCCACTGTGGCTTTCATCTCTTCTTTTTGCAGATGACATGGTCCTGCTGGCCCCCTCTAGCCAAGACCCACAGCATGCACTGGGGCGGTTCGCAGCCGAGTGTGAAGCGGCTGGGATGAAGATCAGCTACTCCAAGTCCGAGGCCATGGTTCTCGACTGGAAAAGGTTGGCTTGTCCTCTTCAGGTTGGAGGGGAGTTCTTTCCTCAAGTAGAAGAGTTCAAGTATCTCGGGGTCTTGTTCACGAGTGAGGGGAGAATGGAGCGGGAGATCGACAGACGGATCGATGCGGCTGCTGCAGTAATGGGGCGCTGTGTCGGTCCATTGTGGTGAAGAGGGAGCTGAGCCAAAAAGCGAAGCTCTCGATTTACCGGTTGGTCTATGTTCCTACCCTCACCTATGGCCATGAACTTTGGGTCATGACAGAAAGAACGAGATCCTGGATA